>WEIV01026841.1:60240-294904 GCA_013390005.1 Calyptomena viridis
CCATTGGCGGGCGGCTTTCTCCCGCGTGTAAGCGGCGCTGCGATTGGCGCGCGACCTTCGCCCGGGCGTGAGCGGCGCCGCGATTGGCCCCGCTGCGGACGCTCCCAGTCATTTCCTGCGGGCGGTGACACGGTGACGTCACCTCGTAACTGCCCAGCGTGACGTCACCCCCTAACTGCCCACCGTGACGTCACGGGGAGAGAAGCGCCACAAAAACCCCACGAGGAGCCGTCGGTTCTCTGAGAAATCCTTTAATACGAAACGCGCGGGTACAGCTGGTACCGGGGGTATAAAGGGGACCAGGAACCGCCAGGAGCAGCCACGGGAGGCCCGGGTGACGCTCCCGCGTGGCTGGGCTGGTCATAATTTAATTGGCTTTTCCAGGGTACAGGGAGAGGAGAGGGGAGCGCTGGTGCTGGGACGGGGCTGGGGCTGTGGCAGCTCTGCCTCTCATATACAGTTCAGTTCGTTTAGCGTCTGGTCCAGTGTCTGGTGCAAGCCCAGGTTCTCCTCTTTGGCTTGGGCAAGTTTTTCTGGTGAGAAAGAAAACACAACACTTAAACCACGTTGTTTTACAGCCTTTTTCTCTTGAAATAAAACCTGTGGTAACTTACCTTCATGTTTAAGACAACTCTGTGACTGCATCATCAAAATGAGGCAAATCATTTTAGGGAGGGGTTTGGACACATCTTGTGTAAAGTGACAAGACTCGTGTTCTGATTTAAGGTGTGATTTACAGGACACATCCTGCTGGGTTTTCCTTGGGCTGAGAGGATTCAAGAAGGCAGATGGAGCAAAGTACACACCAAATGCACTGAAACTTTTTCACTGCCACGTGTGTCCTGGGAACACTGAAATTCAGGTGTTTGCCAGTGCCAGCTCCTGCCCTGGCTGTGTCTGCCGGTCCCTGTGTGAGGAGCTGCATGTGGTTTTGGTGTCAGTGTAGCTGAGGTGAGTTCTAAGGAAGGAAACCCCTCAAGCTGCCAGGTGGAGGTATCGTGTTTTATTGAGCTCAGTTCCCACAGAGGTGGAAGGGTCACTGTGGAAGTGGCACAGGAGGGACAGGGATTACAGGCAAGGAAAGCTTGAGAAAGGCAGCGAGTGGGAGCCCCCCCTGTGCCCCACACAGGGGCAGGTCACAAAGAGGTCATGTCATTGAGGGCATGGTCCAGCTCCTCACTGATGGCTTTGTACTTCAGCTTCTGAGCGTAGAGCTCGTCTGTCGGTCCCGAGGGCCGGCAAGAAATGCAGGAAGAGAAGAGGCCACAGGAGGAGAACGGAGACAGGCAGAAGGCAACAGCAGCCAAAGCAGTTGGGGAGGAAAACAAAAGAAGAAACAGAGGCACAGTTGAGTATCAGAAGGGAAGCAAAACACCCACAGAGCTGCCCGGTCAGAAGCTTCACCTACGTGTCCTTTTTGCAATCTCACAATTATTTTTCAGTAAGCAGATTAAGTAGGGTTGGGGTCTGGAGCCCTTGAGTGCCCTGAGCTGGCCAAAATCAGGTCATTGTCACCAACCTCTTGCACGAAAACCTCTTTCAGAACTTCCACAGAGGGCAGGTGCCCAGTGGACACATCAGGGGCATATCACCAATACACCTTGATAAATGCTGCTGTCCTTTCCCAATAAAATCCACCACCCATTCCTAGAATTTGTTTTCTGATTTGAAACTGACCACTTTTAAAGACACTTGAGTCATTCCATACCTTCCAGGTCATCAATAGACTTTTCCAGTTTGGCAACAGTTCTCTCTGCAAATTCAGCACGAGTTTCAGCCTAAAAAAAATGAAAGAGAGTCACTGGATGCTCTTAAAAAAAATGGTGTCAAAAATACAGTGTAGGGATGGCCAAACTTACTTCTTTCAGCTTGTCAGAGAGAATCTTGATTTCTTCTTCATATTTATCTTCTTTTTCCGAGTACTGTGAAAACAATAAACACTCTTTAAGGGAAGTTGTAGCAACAATAATAAATGTTTATGAAACTGTGACCTATTTATAACCACTTTTCCTTTTACAACAGCTGCAAACCTCATTTCCTTGAGTTTCTCCTTTTCCCCAGACCCTTCAGGCTGGTTTGGGCAGAACTGATGGAGCAGTATCCACAGTTCCATCCATGGTTTTAGACAGCTAAAACCTCTCTCTTGCTTTGTATTTCTGCTTCATTTCTATGGATTTTATTTACCTGGCTTTGCCTGTACCCCTTAGTTTACTGAAAGAACCAACCTTTTCAGATTGAGCTTCCAAAGACTTCAGGTTGTTTGTGACATTCTTTAACTCCTCTTCAAGATCACTGCATTTACTATGGGGGGAAATAAAAGTATGAATTACTAGTGTCCCTGTTATGATTTAATTTCATTTTCAAGGAGTCTAAAACATACAAGGGAGGAGGTAATTAAGTCTGAAAGGAGAAATCTGGGTATGTAGTGTACAAACAAGCTGTTCTACATGTAATGACAGTGCCTGCCTACCAGGAGGAGATTTTTCTAATGAAATATAGCATTGACCTTTGGTGTATTTAACAGTTACTCACACTTCAGAGACCTCTGCACGCTCCTCAGCTCTTTCCAGTTCACCCTCCAAAATAACCAGTTTACGGGCGACCTGTAAAGACACAAGAGCTCTGTCAGGCCAGTCTGTAACTCAGGGAATCACAGCATGGTTTGGCTTGGGAGGGACCTTAAAGATCATCATTCCACCCTCCTGCCCACCTTCCTTACACATTTCTCTCAAAGCACTACACTCCTGCTTCATTTGGAATGAGGAAATCAGATAAAACAACCACCCCCACACCTAACAGACTTCCCCAAACAGTGAAGGTTTTGCAGTATTTTTAGCATGAGAAATCTACGATGCTGCAAAGTCACTATTAAAATTCCTCCTTGTTGGGACTGTTGCAAGGTTGAAGCATCACTCAGTGACAAGCACACACAGAGGGACTAAACTGCAGGTTGTTCATGGCCCTCCTGGATGTTTAACCCTTCCCTTGTCCCTTTTACCTCCTCGTATTTGCGGTCGGCTTCCTCAGCGATGTGCTTGGCCTCCTTCAGTTGCATTTCCTGAATTTCCATTTTCTCTTCATCTTTCATTGCTCTGTTCTCAATAACCTTCATTCCTCTGCAAAAGTCAGAGCGTGGTTAATGTAGAAGCATTTTAACACTTTTATCTCAAAGGTCTTGAAGTCGAATTCAGTGTTTGTAACCCTGAAATGGCCCTTTATGACCATCACGTTATTCAAGGCCAATGGAGTTACTCATTCAAGCTTATAAAGTTCTGAGTCTCTGACCTGCAGCTACTAAATTATGCAGGAATATTTTATTCATATATATTCAATATTTTACCAAAAGCAAATCAAAAAGGGATGTACCTCTCACTCTCATCTGCTGCTTTCTCAGCCTCCTCCAGTTTCTGCAGGGCTGTGGCCAGTCGTTCCTGGGCACGATCCAACTCCTCTTCCACGAGCTGGATGCGTCTGTTCAGAGCTGCCACCTCCCCTTCAGCCTGTGAAACAACCACCCAGAGCCAGAGTTACAAAGGCCACTTGCTGGTGGAAAACTTTCCCAACTAATCAGTTCCCTTAAAACTGCAATGGCATCTCCTTGGAGCTCCAGGGGCCTTTCTGCCTCTGCTTTTTGTTTGCTTAAACTGTGGCATCTCAGGAATGTCAAGGTAGGGAGTGTGTGCTTGTCCTTTCTTTTTTTTTAATGGTGCTTATCATTCCTGCCACACAACAAAGGACAGGATTGCCAAAGGATCGAAGTATTTTTGGATCAGTTCACATCAGCATCTATCCAAAGTTAAAAAATGAACTGTTCCCATAATGGCTTAGTTCCAAACCCTTCACCGTTGGTTTCTCTGCTCTTGGTTCCATCCCACACCACAGTCACAACCCACTGCTGAGGTTTGAGCCAGTTCATTTTCCATGCTGGCTCCAAAAGCTGTAGGATCTACGTGGTCAGCTGAGCACAGACACAGCCTCAGCATGGAAGAGTCAGGCTTTTTGCAGGGCAAAATTAGGAATGTTCTTAATATAAGTTCACTTTGCTTCCTGAAGTACTTAAGGAATTAGGCAGAAAGCATTTCTTAATAATAAAGTCTGTTCGTATATTATTGAATAAACTGCTCAGTAATTGGAATGCTATTAATGTATAAAAAATAGACTGGCTGATAAATGGAGAGATTGCTGGGAGAAATGCTCAATAGGCAACATGGACAAATTGGTGTCCATAAATATGTGTTTATTAAGATATGGCTCCTTTAATTGCTTGTTTTTGAAGGAAAATAAAGCCCTGCTTTAATAACTGCCAGGTTTGTGCATTTATTGTCCCCAAATCTGAGCAGGATTGCCATACATAAGGTTAACTCTTTTTTTTTTCAAACATCTTTACAGGCTACAGACCCTGGAAGGGCGATTGTTTAATGCTTTATGTTAAAACACTTTGGAAAAAAAAAAGTGTTTTGCTGCAGCTTTGCAAATTTGGTCACTGACCACTCCTAAGCTGGAGGAAGTGGTTTCCATTCACAGCTGAGCCATCTTGGAAGGGAGTTCAGTGGCTGATCCAAATGGAAGCTGACCCAGGACTCCTCTAGTCATAAATTATCCAACATTTCATTTGTTTTTACCCAGTGCTGTGTTTAACTTGCTCGATTTACACACAAGGCATCGATCAAAACCGGCATCTGTCCTGTGGCAGCGACTCCTTCCTTAAGACGGGGCACTTCTAAGTTATATTTTAATTGAGCAAGATTCCAAAGCTCTAGAGCCGGGGCCATTGGGAAGCTGGGGTGAGCCTGGCTCCACCTCTCCCAGCAGCAGCCCGCAGTCCTTATACGGTAAAACTAACTCGCTGACATGTGATAAAATAGCAGGAAGATGCCGGGAAGGCTGATCACACACAAATCTAAGTGAAACCAGCTGTCCAGCCCCGGGAGAGCCGCACGCTAGTGGAGAGTTCGCGTTTCTCTGTGAAAACCAGGAGGGAAAGTTATTTTTCAGCAGTTCGGACATTTCCCAGCTGTGCCGGAGCCAGCGGTGCGGCGCCGAGAGGCGGGAACTCCCCGCTCCGTGTCATGCAGCGCTTTTCCCTAATTAAACAGCCATTTCCTACTAAACTCGCAAGCGCTCCCCGGTGCCCATCGGTGCTCGGACGCCTTTTCCGCAGGGAGCGGCCCCGAAGCGCGAGAAGCGGCGGGCGCTCGGCCGCGCCCGGATCCCCCCGGGACGGGACGGGACGGGACGGGGCGGGCGCGGTGCCAACCGGAGCCGCGGCCCCGGGACCCGCTCCGGCCGCCCTTTCCCGTCCCGCAGCCCCCGAGGCCGNGTCCCCCCTCCCCATTCCCGGCCGCGGTCCCATCCCTATCCCGGGATGGAGCCCACGGCGGCCGCGCCCGCCCGGCCACAAAAAAGGGGGGGTTCCGGGCTTGTCCCGCCGCTGCCGGGCCCTGCCCGCGGTTCGTCGCTGCCACGAGCGGCCGAGGTGTGGCGGGGAGCTGGGGCTGCTCTTTAACCCTCCGCGGGGATGGAGGCAAAGGGCGCCCTTACGCCACAGCTGAGCCCTGCTGCTGCCCCAGCTTCCCGCAAGGATCACCATTTTGTTCATTGCATTAAAGGAAATGTCACTTTTCCTGAAGAATTCCCGCCCACAAGCACTTCCCCCCCGTTTCGGTGCCATCAGTTCCCCCCTGGATGCCCATGCAGCCCAACTGGTGCTGGGGGCAGCCGTGGGGGGCTCGGTGCAGAACAGCCCCAGCTCCCTTTGGGAGACAGAGGAGATTAAATCCCTACACCATAACCCTGCCTTCCTGTCCCCCAGCACAAAAATTCTCAGCCCTTCCTATAAGCAGTGGAGTCCACACAAAATACACAGAGCAGTTACAGGCAAGAGGGTACATACATCAGTGGCCTTCTTCTCAGCCTGCTCCAGTTTTTCCTGGGCATCTTTGAGAGCCTCTGAGTACTTGTCCAGCTCATCTTCAGTTCCTTTCAACTTCTTCTGCAGAGCTACCAGCTCATCCTCTACCTTTCAAGACAGAAAAGCCCAAAGTGAGCATCCAGATGCAGTATCAGTTACAGTTTAATAGGATAAAACCTCTCTTTACTGTTAGTTTAACCCAATATAACACACAGAGAGTCACAGAAAACCAGATCAAAGTTCTGCTGGGGACAATAGTCTGAGAATGACTGGTAGCAGTTGCCAGGGAAAGATCATTAAAAATATCTTATCCCTGAACAACATTCCCTGATGCACACGTGGCATCTGGTTTAATACATAACTTGGTATAAGCCCTTTATCACCTCCTCTTTGGTTTGGACACTCTGCAGCAATCAGTTTTGCAGGATAGTTCTAAATGCTTTAAATTATGGCCTTGTGTTTGTTCTAAGACCGGGTGATTGGTCAGGAAATTATTCAATTCCTGTAGAGCTGGAAAAAACTAGTGGTCCTTCCCTTTGTGTGAGGTTCAGGATGCTTCGACCAACTGGGATACTCTGGAAGTGGGAGGGAACAGGGCTGGCCCTGCTGTAGGTGGGACTTGGGGAGCTCGGGAGGTCCCTTCCAACCTGGATTATTCCCTGACTGTGGCCCAACAAGCTCTGCTCCATCCCACCCTGAGGCACAGACTCCTCCATACCATATAAATCCATATTGTTCACTAGAACGGTGCTATTTATAACGTGCTGGGAGACTGTTTAATGACAAACTGCCTCATGCTCCCCAAAGAATTCACATTATCAGAGGCTTGCTGCTGATAAGGGTGGGCCTGCAAAGCCATCTGCTCCATCCTTTCATTTGCAACTCAAAACAGCTCAGTCTGCTGAGAAACTGATTTATCTGTTTAGCTCCACCTTCACAGAAATTTAGTCTGTCAAAATAGTTTGTGTTTTGGTGCACTTCCTCCATTTTAGTTTCAATGACAAAGACATTTTTGGTAGTGTGCTATTCTGGAACGTTGTGATGTTGCAATAGTTTTACTCAGAGTAACCAGGGAGTGTGAGAGAACTGCAAACCTTGCTTGGATGTTCTGGCAGAGGGACAGTGAGCAGGATGAAGCTGATGCTGGTTCTGTGTCTGAATATTAAAATCACTACTTGAGTACTGTGCCCACATTAAAAAAAATAAAAAGCTGCAAAATTTGAGACAATTCAGAAAAGAGGAGTAAGATCAAAGATTTATTTTTCTAAAGAAAAAGAAATATTAGGCCAAATGAATGCTAATAACAGAGCAGTCTGGAAGATGCAGAGGCAGCCACATTTAGAGAGTGTAAAAGGGCAAGGTGGTAATTTTACAAGAAGTGCTGTAAAACCTTGAGTGTGGTCAACTTACATTTCAAGATTGTTCTGAAAATACTAAAGCTCAAATAGAAGGCAGACACACAGAATAAAGATATTGAAAAGGAAAAGAATTGAAAATGTTATCATTAAAATTCAGCTAAAAGAAGAGCATTCAAATGAAGATATATTTTATTATTCTTGGCAAAAAATAATAGAACATTTCTACTGTTGAATCTTAGCTGACACCTCTAAGGGGCACTCTGTGCACCAAGGACTTGAGCTGAACCTTATTAATTCACTTCAAGGAGAGGCTTAATTAATGTTTAGACACAGTTGACTCTATTAGCACTAGTCCTACAGGTGTCAAGGTTTGCAGCTTTGATTTTGAGAATGTAAAGGCCTTTTCCATGAAATCAAAAGCACAAGAAAATTAAGGCAATTATGTAAGATTTAAGAAAACTTAGACAAAGTACTGTTAATAATCTGTGGATGAGGTTAATTTTGTAAGGACTCAGATGGCTGAAAAGAGGAGTCCTGCTTAGTCCTGGCTCTACAAGCGTAACAAAAAGGCAAAAAACTTCAAAAGAAGATTAGCAGAAATCCTGACTCCAAATTATTTTGCTTTCTGAATCAGAAAATTGCAACACAGTATTTTGTGACACTTATTTCCACAGCACACACACACCTAGGGATTTTATTTCCACTTACCTGCTTGCATTTGTCCTCAGCTGCCTTTTTATCTGTCTCAGCCTGCTCTGCTCTGTCAATGGCATTCTCCTTGTCCAACTTCAGCATCTGCATCTTTTTCTTGATAGCTTCCATTTTTGCTCAAGGATAGGTTGGATCTGTCACACAACTGAAAGAATCTGATGAGTAAAGTTTTAGATTTTTAGCAGCTCGGGCAGAGAAACAAGTTGTACCCGGGCAAGTCACAGGGGAAAATGAGCTCAAGTGGTTGCACAGAGCTTTAAACCCAGAGACCCCTGGACAAAACCCAGATCTACTGGCCTCTTCTCTGATCTCCCATCCACAGCCTTTCTAAGGAATGAGCTGGAACAGGCTCACTAGAGGAATCTTCACCACTCCACCATCTCCTTATTTGGGTCCTGTTTTCTTAAAGAGAAAACTGTTTCCATTTTTAAGCTTCTGACAGAAGCAAAAGTGTTGACATATGAACACATGGTTGGAAGAAAGCTGATTAGCACCCCTTCATGTGTGCACAGCAATTAACCCACCCAGCAGATCTGTGGGGATGGCCTGGCTTCTTGGAATAATGGTATGAGGCTAATGGAGGAAAGGGAGGGATCCTTTTAGATTCCTCCAAAATAAATCCATGCATAAAATAAAGAATAAATAAAATTCTATGCTTAAGAGGTAGCTAAATTTAAGCTATAAAAAGATGCAGGATATGAGACAGCAGGTTTTTTTACTGTAAAAAAAGCACTGGTGTTAAGGAACTAGCTATGATCTGTGATAGTATAACACATACAGAGCTCAGATTTAGATACCAAGTTCAGGCTCAAAGGATTCTCTGAGTTTGAATGCTTGTCCTTGAAATTTTCCTCACTAAACACTTGGGGAACTGAACAATACCTGAAGTTTCAGTCTGATGAGCACCGTAAATTATTTCTTCTGCTGTTTGAAGGAGTCACCTTCTCTCTGTCAGGCAAGAGCAGGCTCTGGGAAGAACATTAGGAGTAGTTCCACTGCCAGAGAACACCAAGCAGAGCATCCAGCAGGACAAGCCCTGTTTCCTTTTGCAGCTCTGTTAAACACATCCTCATAATCCCATGCCCTCTCCATCCCTTCACATGCTCTTGCTGAGACTCACAGCCCAAAACTTGCCTTGTCCTGACTGCAGTGGGGCTGAATTTCTGCACCTTCCAGGGCAGCCTGACAGCTCTCACTGACTTTGCTACCCAGGGACATGCATGGAGTCATGGAATATCCTGAGATGGCTCCCTCAAACATCATTGAGTCCAACCCCTGTCCCTGCACAGACACCCCAACAACCCCCCCTGTCCCTGTTGTCCAAACCCTCCTGGAGCTCTGGCAGCCTTGGGGCCGTGACCAAACCCTGGGGAGCCTGTTCAGTGCCTGACCACCCTGTGGGGGAAGAACCTTTTTCTGATATCCAGCCTTCACATTCTCTTGATTCTTTGCCCAATCTGGGTCTCAATGACCTCCCGGGTCACTCACAGCCCAAATTCCCTGCACTGCCTCATGATTTGTCAGTCTGTCCCTCACAGCACTCACAGCATCCCCAGCAGTGAGGGCACCAGGAGACTTAGCACAACACCAAGTTCCCCCATCCTCTGAGCTGGCACGGCACCAAAAGCCCTTTAGGAGAGACTTTTAACCGGAAAATTGCCAATTATTTAACTAAACATGGTGGTAGAGCGGACACAAAGGCAACAACGAGCAGGGCCAGAGCCCCACAAACTGCCCCCACAGAACTTGCTGCACCGCCTTTCCTCAGTGATTGTGCTGGTTTTGGCTGGGGCAGAGTTATCTTTCTTCACAGTGGCTGGTGTGAGATTTTGTTTGGATTTGTGTTGAACACAGAGTTGATAATATAGTGCTGTTTTTGTTAGCGGTGAGCAAGGCTTGCACAGCTTCAGGGCCTTCTCTGCTTTTTGTACTGCCATGCTGGGGAGGGGGCTTGGTGTATGTGGGAAGTTGTGAGGAAACACAGCTGGGACAGGTGACCCGAAGTGGTCCAAGGGATATTCCAGATCGTATGACATCATGCTCATTATATAAAGTGGGGGGAAGAAGGAGAAAGTTTGCAGTGATGTTGTTCGTCCTCCCAAGTAACCATTATGTGTGATGGGGCCCTGCTTTCATGGAAATGGTTGAACACCTTCTTGCCCCTGGGAAGCAGTGAATTAATTCCACATTTTGCTTTGCTTTGCTTTTGCTTTGCTTGTTTGCTTTGTTTTTTGCTTTCCCTCTTAACCTGTCTTTATCTCAACCCATGAATTTTCCAGCTTTTACCTTTCTCATTCTCTCCCTGATTCCGCCGGTTGGAGAGTGAGCGAGCAGCTTGCGTGGGGCTTGGTTGCTGGCTGGGATTAAGCCACGACAAAGATTTAGTGTTGTGTAATTCAAAATTAATTAATTTCACTAAACCCAAGCCTCCCCCCCACCGCCTGATGAGGGTCTCGCCCCCCACCCCAAGATGGCGGCCGGGGGCGCCCCCAGGGGTTTTGCTGAGGCAGCGCCAAGATGGCGGCGCGCCGGGACTGCAGCTCCCGGCGGGCTGAGGGCGATCGTCCCGCTCCGTCCCGCCCCTCGCCCGGCCCCGGGCACCGCCTCACGAACGGCAGTTAAGTGTTGAATAACCGCGGGTGCATCCGCTTGTTTTTATTTTTTTTCCCGTCCCCTCCCATATATTAAAAAATAATCGGAATTTTTAACGGTTTTAAGTCGAGTGTTTGCTGGGAAGCCGGTGCTGACTCTTGCCTCTCAGTGTGTGCCTGTACCCCTCAGCACACCCGATGTAATTAAATGTACTTTTCCCTCAGAAATCACATTTCTCTCCCCTCCCCGGTCCACAGGTATCACGGAGACAAGGTGGCCCCATGGGCTTTTTTTGACCAAATTCTAATGATTTTAGAGACCTAAATGTTGTGTGATTTGAACAGTGGCAGATAAAGCCACAGCGGTCCTCAGCCTGGGAGTGGGTTTAAGGTGTAGGGGTGAGGCACTACATTAAGTATCCCCAAACCTGCAGAAATGTCATTAAACTGCAATAAACTACATTAATCACTGTCATGGCTCACACTTCTCCTCACCCTCCTGCCCTGGGACTTTGCTGGCTGAGGGCAGTAGGTTGCTGTGGGGATTTGGGGGATTTTGGGTGGTGAAACTCCAGGAGCCGAGTTGGGGTCAGTACTGGTGACCACGGCGTGAGGACACAGCTGCCACCGTGCTGAGCTGCCTCTTTGGCACATCCCCACCAGCTTTCTTTGGGACAAAATACACCTTTATAACTTTCCTCAGTGCTCCAGCTCCCACTGCTCCTGTCAGTTCAAACCAGCTGCCTGTGTTTTGTGGCTCCTTCAAGGTTTCCCTCCCTCGATCATCGCTGCCATCCTTCCTCCAGACATGTTTCACCCCGCGATCCCGCACTCCACGAGGTTGGATGTGCCACGGTTTGTAGCTCTGTTTCAGAGGAGCAGGTTTTGGGGTGCAGCTTTGGGCACACATCAAGCAGGGGAGGAAACGAAGGACTGCGTTGGCCCCGTTTGACCTGGCACATGTCTTGACTTGCAGATGCATGACCGTACACTGCTCTGTGAGACTACAGCTGCTTGTACCCTTAGGTGTGCATTTCGAGCTGCTCCTACGGCCTCTCTTGCAGCCTCTTCATAATTTCTATAATTGAGACGAGCACAAGTGGCTTTTCAGCCAGCTCACCAACCCCCCTCCTTCCTCAGGCTCAGGCAGGCTCAGAGTTGGGGCTGGGGAAGCAAACACTGAATGAGACTCATTTGCCTTTCTATTTCTACTGCAGGAAGGTAATTTTTTTAATCAACTATTTAGCGTGACTCAGAGCCACATTTAGAAAAGAACATCAAGAAACATGTCACCCTGTGTAGCCCTTCACCCAGGTACATTCCCTTCTTCCCTTCCCTGCTTCACGAAGTGGAGAGAAAGACCTGAAAAATTCACTCAGTGATGATAATCCCATCACTCCCACAGCCTCTGGCTTTCATTAGCTTGGGAAACAGTGATCGAACAAGAGAGAAAGAAGAGCCTTCCAAACAATTTCTTTATTTTGTTTCAGGCAGGCAGGAAGGTGCTTTGCAGACTGTAAGAGTTCCTTTGTTTTTCCTTTTTTTTCCAGAGGGATTGTTTGGGCTGAGCAAGGCTTGGCAAGGTTGGTGTGTAAATATGAGAAGATACCAGAAGGAAATGAAGTTGGATTGTTGGAGAGTGTGCTCATTCCTTTGGCAGCAGGCTGTATGGGAAGCGTGTCACAGCAGGCATCTGAACAGACTGGGGGTGGTCAGACCCATGGCCTGAAGTCTGGCAGGTCTCAGCATTTTCTATATTCTCAATCCTTACTCCTTTTTTGTGGCTGGGACCCAGACCATGTCCCATTGCACTACCTGGGAAAAACAGACACTTTATATGTCCCATTTTCTCCCACAGCTCCTGCTCTAAACTTTGGTCATAAAAGATCTCCTTCCTCTCTTTCACACTGAGCTCCAACTCCTCCTCAAATGCAAAGCTGCATGTGTCAAGTCTAGAAGCATTTTAAAGCAGAAGAAAGAAGCTGCTGACAATCCTTTACAAAATTCCTTCATTTTATTAGTGTAAGTATCTCCTAACAATCCACTGTCTTGTAAATTTTCAGTTGTAGAGACTGTATAATATGGTGTATCCTTAGCAAAGGTGGCACTACACTGAACATCAAACTTGTCTCTTCCTGGTGTTTCCTTTTAAATGACAAAATCCTTAAATCCTCACATCTCACTGGATTTCTGTGCTTTGTGGGCTCTCCCTGCAGAGCTGTCTCCCAAATTGGCAGTACCAATTTGTAATACCTCTCTCTCATACTTTCTCATTAATTACTCACCATGGATGAACACCAGGTACTGGGCTAGGTGTGACCAAAATGGTAGATCTGCTTTCCCCATGCCTAGATCCAAGGGGAAGTTTACTTTTCTTAAATAATCCTGGTTTTCTGCATTTCCCAGCAGAAGGTGCCCAATTTGACACTGATTTGAATAGGATGGCAGAATTCACTCATCACCTGAAATATGCACCTGCTTGGGCAGCCTGTCTCACTGCCAGCATCTGCTACAGCAGAAGAAAGCAAATCCCACCCTGAATGCATGTTAACATTCCTGGCTGATACAGAAAGGAGAAAGTGCCAGAAGGGGAGGAAGCAGCAGCATCTGCTACAAGATTTTGGCTGCTCTTCCTTTCTCTGAGCTGGTGTTCACTGATGAGACCCTTCAGTGGCAGAGGAAGGGTTTACTTTTAGTGCAGAGGACCATCCCCTCCCTGGTTTTTGCTGTTCCAGCCCATTGCTGGGCCCCAGTGAACGCTTTAATCTCTTCCTTGCCATTAGATGGCAATGCAGATCCACAGATCCTCTTCCTCGAGCCTCTGGAAAATGATCCTGCTGCAGCTGGAATCGCTCATAGAGCCTCAAATCTTCTATTTCCTTCTACCTCACCTTTGAAGACAAACCTGAATTTGTTTTACCTGGAAGGAGTGGAGCTGGATGTCTGGGATGGCAGCTCCTCTGGGTCCTTTGTGGCATAAGCACTCCTTCTGTCTTCATCTTAGCCCTGCTTTGTGCACAAAGGCTTTTTTTTTTTTTCTCTTCCAGCAATTAATTAATTTGTCTCTTGTTTTGCTGTTTCCACCACCATTTTGTTGTCTTGCTTGTTCCTCAGCTCATTGCCAGCCCTGGCAGTGAGTGAGTCATGGGCTGCCTCAGGCCAAGCCCTGGAGGATACAGACTTCTTCTGAGGGTCATGAATCTCCCTTCTGAGAAGTTATAAAGAACTGCAGTGAGAAATAGCTACCACCACAAAATGCTTTCCTCCATATCCATTTTTCAGCTTTTCCATTGTCTGCACTTGACTGGTTCATTTAACATGTGTGTTACTGGCTTTTTTTCCCTTGCCTTTGCCTTTTCTACCAGCAAATGTCACCAACTGACATCCAACTTCTTCTCAGAAGACTTGCAGGTTCATTTGTGTTCCAAAACCAGGCAGGTTTGCTCCTTCAAAACTGAATATATTCACTTTTTTTATTTTCCTGGAGCCTGTTTGAAGTTCAATCCCATGCCAAACACAGTCCACCAGCCCCCAGAAATGCAATATTGCTGGGCAGTCAGCCAGGGCAGTTATGGGGCCTTTTGGAGTCTGATTTGGGTACTTGCAGCAGGATCTGTCTGACTGGGTGACTTCAGCTGTGTTGGTGGCAGAAATCCTCATTTGTACCAGAAAGAATGAAAGTATCTTAAAAAAAAAATCTATTTTATTGCTGGAGCAGATGGAGAGAGACTGTGGTCTAGAACAGGGCAGGAAGATGTTAAAAGTTGACATTTTCCCCCGTGCCAGGCAAGGATGGGAGATTGGAGCTTCCCTCCTCACTCACACCTCCCATGTACATTAACATAAGCACCTTCCAGCTTTTCTGGATTTAAAATGGTCTAAACAAGGAGGATTTTGTCCTAATTCCCAGGAGAAGTGCTCCCCCATCACAGAAAGCTCTCTTTATTCCTGGTGCACAAGAAGTTAATAGTGTTCCTGAGCCCTCTTGCAGATGAGAGCAGTGTGCTGCAGATAAGTTATATCAGGAGAAAGTGTTATCACTTGGGCTTACATATTTTGTGCTTATCCTTTGGACTCTAAAAAGCTGTTGCATTTAATTACCTGTTTCTCAAAGCATTTATTAATCATTTATTAGCTCTTTGTTGGCTTGCTGTAGATGTAACTTGACATATAAAGTGAGCCCAGTCCTTTCTTAACCAAGCACATCTCAGGAGGAAGAAAGCACTGAGTGATGGGAATTTTGGCATGTGGTGTTACTGCTCTAGTTGGGGTCTCTGATACCTTTATTTCCTGATAGCAAGAAACCATTATTTCCTTATTGAAACCTTTATTTCCTTCTGGAGCAACATCCCACTTCTCTGTCACCCTTTTCAAGGAGAGCAGCACAGGAAACAGCAAAACAGCCCCTGCCAAACAAATAACCAAAACCCCACCTGCCCAAGAAATAAGCATCTCTACTCTGGCATTATAAGAAGAAATTATAAAGCCCAGGATCAGCTCAACCAGCTTGATACTTCTTAATAAAGCACCAAATTTAGGCAGGTGTTTCTCTTTTGCTCTAGTCAATGGAGTTCTGAGAACAGGAGACATTTTATAAATTGCTGTTGCTTTATTTCTTCTCCCCCATAAAAACATCACAGCCCACCTGGGTTTTAAATTGCTTTTCAGGCTTTCCTAATGAATGTCTCTGAATGTTTGCATGTCTTTTGTTTGCCCTCAATATGGTGAAAAGCTTTAAGTCAACAAGTTTTTATTTGATTTGTAAATAATGCCAGAATGACACATTATCACAGATTCCCAGAACTCTGACTCCATGTCTTGTCCTCCAAAGATGATGTGCCAGACACATCACCCAAACAGGCTGCCAGGTGCAGGGTGAGGGACAGAAATTAAAATAACTTTAAGGAAAGGCCATCTAGAACTTTATTCTGTACCTCTGTTTAGCCCACAAACCATCAGGAACTGGTGAAATAATTGCTTTGGACAGATAATAAAACATCCTGCAGCAAAACTAAGGTACTTAATATACTGCCCAAGTCAATTTCCCTTATTTCTTCTGTCCTCTTACTTTTAATAATGGTTTAATGAAAAATTCAAAATTAATTGAAGCTGGCATTAGACATTCACGTGTTCCAGTGAGGGTTTCACTGCTTCAATATTTCATAAGCTGAATTCACTGCTATGCTGCTCCTTATCCTTCTTCCCTAGGCTGGGATATCATCCCTCTCCATAAAATGAAGGGTTCCAATGTGGGTGGATGGGGGTATGTGAGGAAAGTTTGCAGCCACATCACAGGCAAAGGAATAAAAATAATACCTGTGTGTTTTCTTCCTGCCACCATCCCCCCTTTCTGTGTAATGATATGCATCTGAGCCTTGATGGGAAAGAGCTGTCCTAAAAATAACCAGGCTCTGTCTGAAAGGTGTCTGAGGGAGGATTTTGGCAGCTGTCAGGCTGTCACGTCTGCTGGAGGGATTGGGCTGCTGGACTCCCTGACACCAGACAGGCCCTGCTGAGATGAGGATGCCTTATGCTTCCCTTGGCACCCACTGGGCAAATCCTGTTGGCCAGAGGCACCAGAGCTCGGTGTGTCTGGGGCCTGTCCAGGTCTGGCTGCTGGCGATGGGAATGTGCCCTTGGATGGCACTGGCAGTTGGATGAGAGCTTTGCTTCACCCCTGAGACTCTGGCTGTACACCAGGGATGAAGTTTGGCTCCCCAGGTGAATGTCACCCCAAAGGAGAAGGAATCACCAGGCCCCGGGCTTGGAATTTTCTATAGGTGTCTGAAAATGAGACCTCTCACTGAGGTGCCTGGATATGGGGCCAGAGCCTGAATTTTGTCTTTTTTTTTTGTTGTAACAGCCTTGTACCTCAGTTTCTCCTTCTCTGATAGGGATGGGGTTACCCTGTATCAAGATTCATAGAATCACAGAATATGCTGAGTTGGAAAGGACCCACAAGGATCATCAAGTCCAACTCAGCCCTGCCCAAGATCATCCTCAAGAGTCACACCACGTGCCTGAGAGCATTATTGATATATGTTTAGATCCAGACATTTTTAAATGCTCCCAGACCATGACTGTGCTAAAAGCAGTTCCTGTTTCTCACAAGGCACTTAATGGACACGTGTTCCACGTGTCATAAGGTGAGCAAACAGAAACACGAAGGTATGACATGACTCATCTCAAGCCTTTGCAGCAACTCAGGGGCAGAGTGAAGAATCCCAGACCCCACCAAAACAATCATACCTTTGGACTGATCCAAGCTGGGAAGAAAATGTTGTGAGCAGAAGCTTCAATTCTTCTCAAAGCTGTAAGGAAATCTTCACTGCCCGTGGTGGAACTGGAGATATTTTACTGCTGTTCTTGGCAGAGACATCATGTGCTGGGGAGGGAAAAGGGAGGGTTGAAGACAGGCTGGAAACCTCGTTCCTCCATGAGAGAGTGGACACTTCTTTTGTTCTCAATGGGAGCTGCCTACTGCCATATCTGAAAATCAGACTGTTTTGTTATCTACTGGGCAAGAGCAGCTCCTTTTTAGTGAAGAGCAGACTCTGAACTCAAGAAAGTACTGTCTTGCAGTACTTTGGTCTGAAAATGCTGGTCTGTGTTGAGAAGAATGGATGAGGGAATTAATTCCTGTAATATGGGCTGTAGGAAGTTACCTACAAGATAAGAGGGTGACTTGATCTTTTTGAGAAAAAGGGGAAAAAAAGGCTTCCTTATCTTGATGTTTTTTGCTCTGAAGTATCATCTTGTGACTGCCTTGCAGGATCAGTCAATTACAGCTGGCTCCTGTGGCTGGCATCAATTCTTTCCTTTTGGAGGTGTCCTTGTATTTCCCAAAGTATTGCTTGTTCCTCTCAGTGCTCCTGTGTCCCCCCCTGTTTTCCTGGTGTGCCTGGAGCCCCATGCTGCTGATCCCACTCACGTGTTGAGTGGGATACGATCAGCCCTGCAATTAGGCAGGGATCTGAAAGGAAGAGGAAATCAAGATGATGAACCAGTGAGGAGCTTGTGTGAGTCAGTATCAGATATCTGAGGGTGTGATGAGCAGTGGGTGAGTCCTACCCCTTCTGGAGGGTTCCAGGCTCTTTGTGGACAGTAACTGTACAGATCTCCTGAGGGGATCTGCAGTGCTGAGTGTTCACACAGCCAGGGTGTTCTTGCTCTCCTTTGTGAGGAATTTCACAGAATCACAGAACGTGTTGAATTGGAAGGGACCCCCAAAGATCATCAGTCCAACCCCTGTCCCTGCACAGACACCCCAACAATCCCCCCCTGTCCCTGTTGTCCAAACCCTCCTGGAGCTCTGGCAGCCTTGGGGCCGTGACCAAACCCTGGGGAGCCTGTTCAGTGCCCGAGCACCCTGTGGGGGAAGAACCTTTCCCTGAGCTCCATCCCAACCCCTGACACAGCTCCAGCCCTTCCCTCAGGTCCTGTCACTGGTCACCACAGAGAACAGATTGGAGCTGCCCTTCTTCTTCCCCTCATGAGGAATTTAAGACTGCAACAAGGCCCTAATTTTTCACTATGCAGGGTACTTTCCTTCATTAAAATGGCCATGTTAAATAGCTGTGAGGTTCCTAAATGCCTACTTTGCCAACTGATCTTCTCCCCAGCTGGCAGCTTTTTAGAGCAGGAGACATGAGGTTGCTAAACCCATTCATTTCTCACATGCACCCACGTTTCTAATGGCTGTGGAGTTCCAGCTTTCAAGTCCTCTGAGAGGACTTTGTGAAGCCGATGTAATTATTATGGGATTTAGGGGTGTGTGGAAATGATTCATGGAGATGTTTCCCAGCCAGCAGGCTCACAGAGCCAGGTGAGCTCTTCCCTGGAATGTGAAGCATGCAGTGCAACAACTGGGAGGAACAGGTTTGGCAGGACACTTGAAGTGGTTCGCAGCAGACGGGCTGCTCAGAGCCACATCCCTGCCTCGCCGACCTCCCAGCTGGATGCTCCTCTCTGCCACACTGGCCCTGCAGAGCTGGAGAGGATGGACACGCTGCGCCGGAGCCTTTCCCGCTGGAAGAGGTACCACATTAAGGTGCATTTGGCTGATGAGGACCTGATGATGCCCCTGACAGTGAGGCCCAGGGACACGGTGATGGACCTGCGGGCTCTCCTGGTGCGGGAGGGCGTCACTTCCTGGAAGAAGACATTTTATTACAACTCCAGGCAGCTCGAGGAGCATGAGACTCTCAAAGAGGCCAATATCCAGAATGGCTCTGTCCTCCTTCTTGTCAGCAATAAAAGGTAGGCAAGGAGCTCGTGTGCTGCTACAAAGGAAGGGGAACGCTCGCTGTGTCTCAGCCCCTTGGGACACTTTCCTGTCAGGGTTTGCAGGCAGCGGATCAGGAACTCAAACCCTGCCCTTTCCAGCAGGATTGAGGTTCCAGGCTCTTTGTATCCAGATGTGCTGCAGTGGGAAATAAGGGGGTCAGAGGAGGAGGAAATACAGTGGATGCTGCCTGTCCTGTCTCTGATCAGTTCTTGTTTTGGCTGGTTATGTGGTCAAGCACAGAGGGAGAGAAAATGTAAAAGAGTACAAGGAAGATTGTGAGATGGGGGGAGTGCTCTGGAATCTCATCCTTTCCTGTTGAGCCTGTCTGTCTCCATTTCTTTGTAGTAAATACTTTCTGCAGGTGTTTGGGGCTGGCACAGTCCTGCTGTGACAGGGAAGAGCTGTGAGCCACCAGCTTATAGCAAAGTACAAGCAGTGCTGGACTGGGATGGCAAAGAGGCTGCAGCTGCTCAAAACGTGTCTGAATCCCAGCAGAAAGTACAGTGAGACTCGAGACTCCCAGGATAGCCAGTGTACAGGAGATCAATCACGGCAAGCATTATGTTCCAGTGGGGATGAAAGCTGAGATAATGGACCTGGGACTCACTGGCCCACAGGACAGTTTCGATTCAGTGTAGTGAATTTATGCCCACCTGTGCTGTCTTTCCCAATGCCTGGTTGTTGCTGCCAGCATGATTAATTCTGTGAAGCGTTTTGGGGATACTGGGTAGAAGAGGTGCATGGGTGTGTTGTGTCTAATTCATCTTTCTAAATCCTGAGCCCTCTGAGTTACGTGTCTACGCTGATCAGAGTTTCCTCGGCAGAAAAACCTGCTCTAAAGACTTCAGTTCCTGATTATATGCCACATACTGGAATGGTCCTATTTTCCAGTCCAGAGGCAGCTTGAAATCTCACACAAAGAAGATTTAATAAAGCATTTCCTTTCAGAGCTCAGCCAGACACAAGAGATTTCACATTGCTCAGCTAACTGCAAACCCCAAGTCACCCTCGGCCCCTTTCTCCACCATCTCATTTCAGCTCTCTGATTAACTTGGCTCAGCTCCTCCTTTTCACCTTGTTTTTAATGGCAGGAGCGCTTATATTTGTTGTTGTTTCCAGTATTTGTTTTCCTAAATTGTACAGCCTGAATTCTTGAGAGTAAAAAAGGATTTGGAGGGTCTCAGTAGATGGAGTGCACATATTGATGCTTGTTTGGCAGGTGCCTGATTTCCATAACGTGCTGTGCACTTTCCCACAGGCTGCAGAAACAGGGTGTAACTGCAGCAATGCAAAACTCCCCAGGAGATCCTGCCCCAGGTGTGCTGAGTTCAGGGCGCCCACCTGAAGTCACTGGCCATTTGTGAAAATGTAGAGCCTGTTGTTCTAAGCCCCAGCTCAATTTTTGTGAGTACATGAAAAAGGGAGTGGGATGTCTACTATTTTTCTTCTTGGATTTCCTGAAAACCTTCCTGGCTCCTGAACAAGCACCTTTGGCCAATTTCTTATTCATTTTTCCAAGGGTTGGGCACATTGTGGGGGTGGCCAGTCTCTACCTGAAGTCACGTCTCTCCTTGAATTCTTGGACATGAGGGATTGTTGGGCTGTGACAACCTCAGACATGAAGGGTTTTGTGTGGCATTAGTGGTAAATTCTCAGGTATTGGGGATACATTTCTCTACAGACTTGTGGGGGTGACTGAGATATCATAGTGTGGTCCCCCCAAATATTTCTGAGATGTGCCTGTGTGTGGCTGGGCAGTCACCACCCTGCTCAGGACAGTCCTGGCTGTGAGTGCAGGTTGTGACTCAGCACCTTGATAGATCCTCAGCACACAGAGGTTTTAGAGGGTTTTAGGGAATTCTTTCTCACTGCCACTGATAGTTTGGAAACACAGAGTGGGAGAAGGCAGGTGCTGCATTGCAACTGAGATTACAGGACCGAGTTGAGCCCTAAAATTACTGAGGCAGATCTTTGGGTATTATAAATCCATGTTGCTCCAATAGTGTCCTTGGAAATACATTGGTGTGTGTCAGCTGGGTAACAGTGAGCAACCCTGGGGAATACAAGCCTGTGCAGTGTTGGGAATGTCCAGGAGCAGAGAGGAGAGAGAACATGGTGCTGCATTTGGTCAGCAGTCCTGAGGATTTAAGAGTTGGTTTTAGTGTTTCACTGACCCAGCAAAGTGATGGACCCTCTCCATCAAAGGTCAGCGTCTGCTTCCTCAGTTCTCCCTGAAAATCTCGGTGTCTCTTCCTTTCTCTTTTGTGCTGAGGTGCCAGCCAAGCAGACTGATATTAATTCCAGAAGTGGAGTTGCTGTGATTGCCAAGGTCTGCAGCTCGGTGTCGTGCCCATAAATATTAATGGTCACTCTGCACGCTGTGTGTTCCTACAATGGGCTCACGGGACAGTTTGCTTTGAACCAGAGAAAACATGAAAATGACCCTATTTTTCATCCTCCCCTCCCCCCTTAATGCCTTTGTAGATAATTGGCATTTAGCAAAGGCCAAGTCAGCATTTCCACTTCTTGCTCGTTTTTTCTGGGGTTTATAACTTAGTCATAAAAATTCACTTAAGGCAGCAGCTTGGCAGGGAAGAGATCAGTGTACCAGCTAATGCTGAGGATTTATTTGGACCTTGGTGTCTAAAAGTTCCAGCAAGTCATTTTGGAGTTCAGTCAACATAACCTCTCACCCTGGGAAAACACATGGGCAGGACAGAACTGGGAATATCACATCCACTGAGGATGCAATTCCCCCTTGTGCAGAGCCTGTTAATCACATCACTGCTGCACTAACTGAGATCGCAACGCTGTTGCAGTGAAGGCTGAGCAAAGAACACACTAAAAACCAGTTTATGCCCTAGAGAGTGACGGTTTGCAAGTGGGTAAAACAAGCAAAGCAAGCCTTCAAATGGGAATGAACAAGGAGAGAAATCCCCCAGCTCAGTGGCCTGCGGTGTTCAAGCCATCAGTGCCCAACAGGAGACCACCAGTGAGTGCTGGTGTGAGCAGAGCAGGCACCCAGCATGGAGCAGGAGCATCCAGCTGGGCATGCACAGGCTGTCCCAAGTGCCTGGGGCAGGACCAGCCCTGGCACCGAGGCCACGCCACGGCAGAACCCGTTTGGCTCGCTCTGGAGGCAGCACAGGGCCCCAGAGCCAGGGAGCTGCTCAGCTGGTCTGGTGGTGATGTGGGAGTTCCTGAAACTGGCACGGCTCTTCCCGAATTTTTTGTGCTGCCCAGAAGCTCTTTGCTGTGGGTGTGTGGTGTGGAGCACCAAGGAAAGAGCTGGGACAGTGAGCAGCAGTGCTGGGTAATGAATATGTGGAATTAGCTGCTCCTTGTTGATCGTTGGAAGTTTAGGCTGGACATTAGGAAAAAATTCTTCCCAGAAAGAGGGATTAGCCATTGGAATGGGCTGCCCAGGGAGGTGGTGGAAGTGTTTAAAAAAAGACTGGATGTGTCACTGAGTGGCAGGGTTTAGCTGATGAGGTGTTAGGGCATAGGTTGGACTTGATGATCTCAAAAGTCTTTTCCAACCTGGTTAATTCTGGGATTCTATGATTCTGTTTTTTGGTTGTGTTTTGGTGTTTGATGGGAGATGGAGGGATATTGCCTTGAACTGGTGAATCCACCTCTTAACCCATGAGATATTTCAAACAGAGGGTGTCAATGGGTGATCCAGAGTGATCCCTAGACATGCCATGTGCTTGTCACTGCCCAGTCCTAAGGATGTCCAGCTGGATCTGGATGTGGTACAGGCACATTGACAGAGCCTTTGCACTTGGTTCCAGGCTCCTTTCCTGCACAGTCACCCAGGCAAAGTCTGTACTAATAAATCAAGCAGTGCCTGGATTTCTCTCTGTTACAGTGCTGCACTGCAGTTCTGGCCCAGTCCAGCTGCACTTCAGGAGCCAGCATGGGCCAGGAACTGCTCCTTAGGGGCTGTCCAGGTGTGTCCACGTGGGTTTGGAGGGTAGGAATTTAATACAAAATCCTTGGCTATTCTGTGCCAGCTGTCCCCTCACTGCAGGAGAAAGTCCCAGGCACATTTAATTTACTGGCACAGACTCAGCCACAGCACATGGGTCCCCTCAGCCTTTTGGAAGTCAGGGTTCATTGAGGCCAAGCAGCTTTTGTCATCATATATGGCTCACCCAGAGAATGGAGTTCAGGAAGTCATCGGTGAATAGGTTAAATAAAGTAGATGCCAGCATCGAGTTTAACAGAAGTCTGTTATCTGGAATCTATTGGTGTTGATTTTCTGGCCTGGAGCCACCTGAAAGCATCTATCTCAGGGCATTAGCTCAGTTACCATAACAACTCATCCAGGAACAACTCCTGACAGCTCCAGGAGCTGATCAAGGTCCCACGTGGTGTATCAGCCACTCGTAGGTCAAAACAAGCATGTCCAGGGTTCTCCCTCTCCTGCAATCCAGCCTCGGTGTCCCTTGTGAGTGCCAGTCCTTATACAAGCTCTGACATGCTTGGGACCCTGTTTTATCCTTCAGAGGCTGTTCAGCCGAGTTTTCCAAAGGTCCATCCACTCAAGGATGGATATTCTACCTCCTGCCCGAATAACAAACACATTCATCCTGGAGGAGTCTGTCACATTCCCTTATTGGCATTCGGGGCACAGTCTCTGATTTTTGGCCTTGTAAATGAAAACTATGTGTGAGCCACTTGCACGAGGTGCAGTTTAGGTGATGTTAAACCCCTGCCTACATTTGACTCTGTGATGACATAAGGATCAGGGACAGCCACCTCAGTGGCTCACTCCACACTCACATCACTCCACTGTCCTGTCACTCCTGCTCATTCTCTCTGGAATTGCCTGGGAAGCAGTCACAGCACAGCAGGGCACGTTGCATCTCTAGAAACCAACAAAATCATGGGATCTACACAGTTTGACCCTGAAAGCCAACAGGACAGTCCAGACCTGAATGCAGTTCTTTACACTGGGTTGTGGTGTGGGTTTTTGATGCCTCCTCCTTGCACTGACCCTCCTGCTCCTGGGATTGCTCAGCAATTGCTCCTCAGCATGGAGGGGAGACTTTTCACCCCCATCCATCTTCTGCAGCCTTGCCCTGTTAAGCTGAGGCCTGACAGCAGGCTCTGAGGCATCTTGCAGTAGGATAACTATCCTTTAAACAGCACTGGGAGTCTCTCTTCTCAGGGAGAACTAATTAAGTTCTTCAGTACATGCTTAGACATATGCTGACCTGGTGTGGCCTTAACAGCCCCACTTCCATCTACAAGATATATAATAATGGCTTAAAAAATATCCTCCTAGAGGTGTGTTACTGAGGCAACAGCCAGGTGGGGGGCTGACTTCACCTCTGTGGCTGAGGGTATTTATGTGTATTACTCACAGGCCAAGCTCTCTGCTGGTGGACTCAGTTAAGTGATTTTTAAGTTCTAACAGCACTGGTGCAGTTACCTCTGCTGACCTCTCACTGTGGACAGGCCAGACAGTGACACCTGTATTTAGCACATTTACTTACTGTTCAGCCCAAGAAGCTCATTTAACAAAAGCAGAGGGTTCCATCAACACAGGACGTGGTCCATAGGATCTGAATTCTTCCCTGTGCAGTTGCATGGGATTGCAGGAGATGAAACTGAGCTAATGTGTCCCCCAAGGGTCTGTCTTGGCTCTAGGCAAAGAATTAATGAATGGAAAGTACATCCTAAACTAGATTCCTTTCTGGTGTGATATCCCAGCTTCCTGGACTTCTCTGTAGTGCTGATTTATAGTAGATGAGGATTTTTCCCAGTTGGGATAAATCCCCTCTGCTGTGACCTGGTATTTTATGGGGCAGATGTGCTACAGGGTGGGCTCAAACAAGCCTTTGGTTATCACAGTCCCCTGAAATTTCAAATGAAGAAGCAAGTGCTAAATTTTACAGAATACCCAACCAGCAACTAATATCAGCTTAACTAGACTGAACCCAACACAAAACCCCACCCCATAAACTCTGAACTTCTCTAAGACCCGATGAAATATTTGCAGCACAGGCTCAGTTTCTTGTCTGCATAATTGCAAACAGCAATTCACAGGAGTCAGAAGACTCAGCCCTGCTCTTCCTGGCTTGGCTGGGTGGGGTGGCTGCCTGGCAGAGCTGCTGTGGGCCATGAGAACCTTGGTTTCAGTCCAAGGTGGGATAATGAGCTCTCCAAGCAAATCCCAGCCCTGAAGAGGTACCCCTGGAAACTTGGAAGAGCTTCAGGCTCCCTTCTGGAGACCCCAGGGGGTAGCCCTGGATGATTTCTAAGGGTTTTCAGAAGAGTAACTCAGAAAGTAATTCTACTTTTGCTAAACTTAAGCCTCCTGTGTAGGGTCTGTACCCCTGTCAGAAAATGTTGATGGACCCACAACCCCAGAAAGCCATTTAGTGCTAATGCCTGGGGCTGAGTGTGTCCAGAGCAATTCAAGCTCTGTCTTACTGTAAACATTCTCAAAGTGCTCCTAAAGCTACAGACTGCCCTTGTTCTAAGATGAAAAATGAATTTCCAGCAGCAGGCACTGGAGAGGAAGAGCCTTGCTTATGGGAAAAAGGCTTCCAGATAGTTGTGGATTATCTGAAGGAGGCTGAAGGCATCTTCTGTGGAAGGATAAACAGGTTTGAAACCTTGCAAGTGGCTTATCCTCAGTTTTACAGTGTGACTGAGGAACCAAACCAGTCAGGGGATGAGGTTTATATTCTCCCCACGTCGGGTCAGAGCCTTCTTGGTCAAATGCCATTTTTGATTGTGTGTCTACAATGCTCCAAGTATTTGCCTCTTTCTTGTTCAGATAATGCCAAAGGACAGAGCCAAAGCCATGAGAGATGGGCTGAAGGGAAGCAGATGGAAGAGAGCTTGGCCACGGAAAGGCAGCCCTGCCACTGGCCTTGGTAAGTCCCTCCCTGCACACCAGCTCAAGGACTGTTGAGAAAGCAGCTCCCAGTGTTTTCAGCACAGTGCCCATGAATAATTAACCCAACCAAAACAACAACTAACGTTTCCTCAGCAGTGTGCCATGTGCTGCCAGCAGAGGAGCAGCGTGGGTAAGGCTGACTCAGCTCCTGAGGGCAGTGAATCAGGGAAATGCCCAGGAAAGGGGACTTCTGCCTGGGCACTGGAGTGAGGAGGAGCTGAGGTGGGCTTTGCTCAGGGCCCTGGATGGGGACATGGGACATCTGAGCCTCTTCCAACTCGCTCTCAGGACTCCACAGTAAGTTGCTGATCTTGGCCTTTGTCTTCCTATGTGTGAGAGAGAATTTATTTTTCCCTGTCTTCTACTCTTTGTCCAGCCAGCTATAAAAGAATCAGATTAGGGGCTCTCTGGACTCCAGAGCACTTCCTATACAGCAGGGCTCCAATTTTTAGGTTGAAGGCTCTGTCCAGCAAATAAGTGATAAGTGCACTAGAGACAGTCCTGGGGCTTGGCAGCCTTTGTATGTCCAAAGGACAGGGACTGGTATTACAGTGACCATGTCCCCTGACCTCAGGGACTCATAGTTACACCAAAACAGCCTCATTTTTGAGCCAGGAATGAGCCTCCTTGTGTTCCATCTGTGCTCCAGCCCCTCCCTGTTCCCCCCCACTCCGACAACTTCTGAATGAGCTGACCTGACTCAACCCAATTTGATGGAAATAGAGAGGTCTCACAGATCCAAGATTCCTGCAATTTTCATGAACAAACAGCAGCTGGATAGAAGAGAGACATTTAAGTTAATATCCTGCTGAAGGAAAGGTAATTACACCTCTTGCTCCTTATCTATTTTGGGATGCAGCAGCCAGGTGACCAGCTGGCATTTGGATATGGCTGGTCAGTCAGTTCCTGCCCTGCTTCAAACCAGCCCCTGCACTTGCTGCCCCTTCCCTGCAAAGCCAGAAGCTGCTGGAAGGGCTGAGGATTTTGTTGGGGGAGTCTGGAAAGGATGAGGTGCCCTGGGGATATTGCAGTGAGCTGGGAGGACCAAAAAAGGAAGAAATAAAAAGCAGCTGTAATACACAAATCAGAAGGGGAACGGGTTTCACCAGTTCCCTGCTCACTGAACAACTTGATTTTTAGGTTCAAACTTATTTTCAGGAAAAAATGGATGTTTCACTAACCACTACAGTACTTACCACAGAAAATTCCAGGGACTGGAATGTCTCACCAAAACCCCCAAACCTGCATTTTCTGTTTTTTTGACTGACTTCTTTTGGCCATGAGAAAACATCTGATGGGTTTTTTTTTTTCCCAACATGAGCACTGGAAGAAATGCTACAAAACCCAGAATCTTTCCTTTTTCCAAGGAACAGAAATATTTTCCTAAGTACACACTTGGACTTTGCACAGAAGGAGATTCTGAGACAAAGATGTGACCACAGTCACGGCTGAACATCTTTCAGTCCAAGCAACTGGGATGGACAAAGAGTGGGATGGGACTAACATGGGAAGAAGGAATGTGACTTTTCCAAGGTTAACCAGCAATCCAGGGGATCAGGGAAGAGCTGGTGCTGTTGGATCAGCAGTTCTGCCACTTGACCATGCGGCGCCTCTGCGTGTCTGTCTATCCTGAAATAATGAATTTCTTGGAGCAGAGCCAGTACTTTCCTGAGTGCTTGGAAAGTGCCTTGCACAGCCCTAGGTGCAGTCATAAATAATAATTAAAATGATAATAATAATACTAAAGTGGATGTGTGCCACCGGAGATGGGACACACTCAGCAACAGGGTCCTAAATCTATGCCTCTCTTCTAGTAAAAGGTCCAGTTTGCCTCACAAAGCCTGGGAGACCAGGATTTACTTCCCTGGACTTGATAATCACAGTCTTTTGCTCTGCAAAAGGCAAACTGACCTGAGCTGAATGAGGTCCAGTATCTACTCTAACACCTCCTGCCTGTAGCTGGCAGCTCTGGTCAGCTCTGGAAGGTTTTTTGCAGCTCAGGGGGATATCTGGAAAGACTAAATTAACTGTAGTGGAGTGGGGAGATGCCTGGACTAATGTTTTTTTCAGTGATAGGCTTTGATTGACACTTCAAATCTGCCTGACAATCTTTTATTCTAAGCACCATTGCTGCCTTTCTTCAGAGCAGGAAGAGCTGGTTTGGTTGCTGTCTTTCAAATGATGGATCTTATCACATGGGAAAAGGAAGGAAAAAAAAAGGCAAACTACCTGAAAAGAGCCACAGGAGCAGCATAAAAAGAGGTAAAACTAACTGGGTCTGTTTGAAGCATTTCTGTTTTTTCCCCTCTATGCCTTAATCCAATGATACCCAAGAATAGGGGCTGAGTTCTGAGGAACAAGAGCTGTTTTCTTTCTTTCTTTGCCTCTTCATTGTGTTGTTTTCTTCAAGAGATCTGTTTAATGCTTTGCAAATAGAACTGTGCAACTGTCTAATGATGAGAGAATTGTGGAATACCCTGGGGTGGAAGGAACCCACAAGGACCATCCAGTCCAACTGTCCCTGCACAGACACCTCAACAATCCCCCCCTGTCCCTGTTGTCCAAACCCTCCTGGAGCTCTGGCAGCCTTGGGGCTGTGCCCATTCCACGGGGAGTCTGTTCAGTGCCTGAGCACTTTGTGGGGGAAGAACCTTTCCCTGAGCTCCTCCCCTGGCACAGCTTCATGTCATTCCCTGGCATTCCCGGTCCCAGGACAGAGATTGCAGTGGGACAACCCCTTTTACTCATTTTACACTGCCTCTTACTCCCAGTTGCAGCTCTCCTTCATGTTTGCTGAATGCTGGGATCACACCACTCAGCTGCTCCCAGAACAGGTGGCAGGCACTTTTTAACAGTTCATTTAGACTTTTGGGATTTACCTGAGTCTGACCAAGAAGGTCTGATCACCAGAGAGGCAAAGGGATGCTTTGAATCCTCTTTTGGACACACCTGGGTGGAAAAATAAGTCTCTTGTTTGAGGTGTCCTTCCAAACCAGGCAGGCTCCTGGGGCTGCAGAGCACAGGGCTGTGCTTGTGTCCAAATGAGAAGATGCTGACAATAAAAACTGCTCTGAAATGGATGTTTCCCTTGTTCTCTGTGAACACAGGTGTGGACAGACTGGATCAGCACTGGAAGGTGTGTGAGGAGTCTGTGTGACAGCAAGATGGACAAGTTTGCAACTTCCCAAAGCTGCTCCTTGGGTGGGATTTCTGCTTGTCAGGAGTGTTTACCTTTGGGATCCTGCTCTTGATGGGGCATCACAGACAGGATTACCCAAAGCACTGTGTCCACCTCCACCTTGGAGCTGCAGCCAGGCCTTCCCAGCCAGCTCCTCCTGAGCTTCATGAGCAGAAGACAAGCCCAGACAGGTCACCTCCAGCAGCTGCTGTGCTGCAGTGAGGCAGCTCAGGCTGGGGCTTGTTTCAGTGCCTCTTCTGTGCTTCACCTGTACCTGAGACAGGGCTGCACCAAATGTTTCAGTTTACAGGGCCATCAGCCTGGCAACTTTCCTCAGCACTAAATTCACTTTTTAAAGTTACATCAGTGTTGTACCCAGAGGGAGTGGAGGAACAGATGCAGCCTGTGAAGCCTGGCTTTAATTCACCTGCCTCGTTTAATTTCCTGTCCTGCCTTCTAATCAATGAATCTGCATTAGCAGCCCTGGGAATACCGAGGTTTTTCCATATCCAGGAGAATTCCACGCAGTGACTGTGTCACCTCTCCTTTGAGGCTGCTTCCTTATGGATTCCCCTTCCCCAGAAGCTCTTGCCCACACTCTCTCCAACCCATGGCAGCTGCACCACGTTTCCTTGCAGGACCCGTTGGCACAGGGGCAGCTGTGCCACATTAGCCTCTCTCAGCCAGGCTGGCTGTGTGGCATTCCCTCCTGGAAATGCTCTCCTTCCAGGTTTTCAGCCACCTGCCTTGTTTTTCAGGGCCACACGCTGCTTTCTGGGGCTCTGTGCCCGTGGCAGCTCTGCTGTTCTACCTCAGACACCGTCGAGGCCATTTGGGCCTTGGCACCTCCCAGGGACATCCCGGGATCAGAGCTCCCTTCCAGGAGCTCCTTCATCCCTTCCAGGAGCTCCTTCATCCCTCACAGGACCCCCTTCATCCCTCACAGGCCCCCCAGCCCAGGCCATTGGTGGCCCCAAGTGTGTCCCTTCCCTGGGGACAGTGGCACCACCTCAGTGGTGCTGGCAGGACTTCAGTGCCTCACACACTCAGGGCTGGCAGGAGGCCTCGATTAAAGGGGTTTCTGCACTTTTTGCTGGGGTTGAGCCGACTCCCACCGTCCTGCTTTTTTTTTTTAGGCTCGTGTTAATTCCAGGCAGAGCTGCCCTGTTGTTCGATCAGTTGGTGTCAAAGCCCTGGGAGACAGGAGCCTTTGCCTGGTAGCACCTATTTTGTGACACCACTGCTCTTCCTCAGGAATTACAATCTGTATCAGATTTCTCTTTGCCTGCTAAAACGGACAATTAGGATCCAGTTGTAATGCAAATTGCACGGTGGAAGCAAAACCACGGGGAACAAAATCCCAAATAAGTAGTTCTGTCAGCCTTTGTTGTGCTGGGTCCTGCTCAGCTCCTGCTCTCTGTGAAGGATCAGACAGAGGAGAACCTGGTGTGCCTTTGTGTTTCAGAGGCATGAGCTGGATGTGAGGTTGCCTTTAGGCACTGACAGCCCTGATAATGTGTGTGAGTGCAAAACTAACAGACAGATTCCACCTACACTGGAAATTTGATGATTGCCTTGTTTTTCCAAGGTTTTATACACTGCAGGCCAAACCCGTGGGGTAATTGCCAGTCTCTCTACACAGGGATGCTCAAATTTCAATCTGCCAAATAATCCTGATGGCCCTGTGTGTGTGGTGCTGTCATTGGTGTTGTCGTGATTGTTCTTGTCGTTGTTGTTTTCCCGTGTTTGGTGCTAAACCTTGTAAATGAAGAGAAATACTCAAATTTGTAAAGGAAACTAAAGTTACTGTGGAATTAAATACCCAGAAGCCCTGAAAAGTCAAATGGAAGAGGTATGTCTTCATTTCAAGTGGCAATATAAAATGATATTTTGTTGATACAGCTGCTTTTACTGCACATCAGCTTTGCATTTCCCCAGGCCATGGGTAACAAGGAATTAAGCTGCATGTTTTCCCAGCAAAGCTCATCTTTGAGAACTGAGATATCTGTGCCCATCAAGTGCTGTAACTGGCAGTCAGGAGGTCAGTGTTGAGCTGAGCTTGTACAATACCTGTAAGATCCAGAGTGAGAGCATTCCCTGTCCATATTCCATGGAAATGGAGGCTTCCAAGGACAGCAAGGAGCAAGAGTGAGAGGTGGTGAAGTCAGATGGATGAGCTGAGTTCAGAGTCCTCCTAGAAGCTGTGACAACATAGCTTGTATATCTACTCAGAAAAGCTTTTGCAAGTACCATAAATGACTCTAAATGGCCTTATTTTCCTGCTAGCAGTGAAATAAGCAGCTTCAATGGAGAGGAGTAAATCCACTTGATTGCTCATGTTGCCTGGAATAACCCTCTTATTGGTTATTACTAATAACCCAATCTATTGCTGGCAGCCTTATCTGCCAGGGAATCACTGTATTGCTCCTAAATTTCCAGTTACAGCAGAACAAGGGGAGTCAGAAGGGCCTCAAGGGAGGAAACTCTGTAGGAAGCAGAAGGCAACACGAAGCACTTGGGGTTATAAACAATGTGTGTGACAAATGAAATCTATCAAGGCCAATCTATATTTTGATGAATATTTCTGCCAGGCAAGGCTGAAATATTTTCCTGTCCTGATCTTTCCTAAGCCCATCCAAGGTGTTTGTACATCAGGTCATGAGGTGATGGAGGTGTTGACTTTTTGGCTTCTTCTGAAGGAAAGAAGGGCTTCTAGACCCCAGGTGTGCAAAGCAGCTCAAGCTCAGGGCTCCAGTCCAGGATTTAGATGAAAATTCTCCATTGAAATCGATGGCAAAGCACCTGATCACCACAGCAGGAGTGTTCTCACATGGCAATGCCTTGGGAAATTCTCTCTTGGAACAGAGCAGATTCTGCTCTCATTTGTGTAATTATAAATCCAGTGTAGCTCCATTTGAAACAACTGTTTTCATCCAATGCAAATAAGATCAAGATCTGGCCCAGGCTGTTTTTGTACACAATGGAAACTCACTGAATTATGGAAAACAGGAAACAAATCGAATGTAAATCTGAATGGAAATATCATGCTCTCTGTTACATCAGAATAAATTGGAAGCCAGTCTGTTGATTCTAATGGAATTCATCTGGATTTATACCAGACTGTGGCTCAGCATTTGTCAGTTGGCTGCACACTGACATCAAAACTCAAACCAAGCCACCTCATCTGAATAGCTTTGAACAATTTCTCCCTTTTCCTTTACATTCAAGCAGTTGCCTCTGCATCCCGATGGCTGATTAGCCTTTTCAAACAAATAAACTCCTGCATCAACAGAGGAGCCCTGCTCTCCCTGGCATTTGCATCCATATAAATGATGAATATGAAGAACTGAGCTTGGTTTGGAGTCACTTAAACTTGCTCCTGCTCCTGTGTGTCCACAGTGGCAGCAGGATTGAGCTCATGGGAGGGCAAACCATTCTGATTTTCCCAAGGGGAAATCCCAAAGGCCAATTCATTGCCTTCCCACCAGCACTGGGCAGGGCCAGCTGTTTCCTGGGATGCACAGGAGACCTTTCAGTAGATCAGTAAAATATTGTCATACTTCCACTCTTGCTGGCTTTGGTCAGATGGTCAAACAGAGCCCCAAACCTCCCTAATGGATCTAATGGGCAATTGTGTCATCCTCTCTTTCCACAGACAGGGAAACATGGGCACTATTCATGGGAAAGTGAGAGGGTTAATTAATGCCTGAGCAGCAAATTTGACTCCCTGGGTGACAGTCACTGGAAAAACACAATATCTCAGCAAGAGCACAAGCCATGGCAGCCCTTCCCTTGAATCTCATATACTTCAGCTTCTTACTTGATTCACTTTTTAATCTCTGCTCATGTTTCTCTTCAGATAATTAGTAAAATGTATCTAAATTAAAACAAGAGGAGGAGGAGAAGACACACAAACAAGCCAAAGCCCTAAATCAATGGGATTCAGGGAGGGGCAAAGCCATTATTCAAATACAAATCTTAAGGCAAACATGGTAATAACAGTAATGGAAAGTGTTCCAAAGGTAGAGTTTTCTGGAAGCTGGGTAACTGTTTGCTTGTAGAGCCTTCTGAAGGAAGGGGCTGACTAGATCCTGATGTCTGACTTGAGATCAATCTCCTGGGGAGAAGAGCTGGAGGAGCTCCATGGTCAGCAACCCTTGTTTTTCTAGTTCTCTGTCACTGGTTTTCTGTGGGATCCTCAGGAAATTAGTTGGGCCAAATTTTCCCGAGTGGCCCCTGTCTGTGGTTGCTTTCATGTGTAGATATTGAACCTGGGACATGCCCAATCCCCCTTTGCTGCATCATCAGCAACAGAGCACGTGTGCATCTCCACCAGGGTCTGACTGTGCCTCTCAGAGTCCTTATGTTGCCACCTGTAAATTGATATAATCAATACTTTCCTGATTTTATAGAGCAATTAAAGGCTCTCTAATCAAACAGAGGCTTTGAAAGACCTGTGATTATTATGGATTACTCTTGCTTAGACTTATTCCTAAGCCTGTGTTCAAGGCCAGCTTGGATGAGGCCCTGAGAAACCTGATCTAGTGAGTGGCATCCCTGCCCATGGCAGGGTTGGAACTGGATGATCTTTAAGGTCTCTTCCAACCCAAACCATGTAGTGATTCGAAGATTCCTGCAGGTCAGCTGTGCCTAATTTGTGAGAGGTTTCTTGTAGGATGCAAAGTCTTTGCTATCTTGTTTCTGTTCTTTACAGCCTCAGCTGGAATAAATGGCTGGAGCCAGTGGTGGTGTTGGTACACAACCAAAAGCTCCAGTTTACTCATTCTCACAGCTCTCTCACTCTCTTTGCCATGTACTCCAGGCTTATCCCATCCATGCTGCTGGAGTTGGCATGTGTGAACTTGGAAGCAAAGAGGAAGCAGGAATGAGAAGGAGCTGAGTCCCAGCCCAATCCCAGCTCTTTGCAGGAGTGCACCATATACAGCCATAGAATCAAGGAATCATGGAATATCGTGAGTTAGAAGGGACCCACAGGGATCATCAGTGCAACCCCTGGCCCTGCACAGACCCCCCACCAATCCCCCCCTGTCCCTGTTGTCCAAGCCCTCCTGGAGCTCTGGCAGCCTTGGGGCCGTGACCAAACCCTGGGGAGCCTGTTCAGTGCCCGAGCACCCTGTGGGGGAAGAACCTTTCCCTGAGCTCCATCCCAACCCTGACACAGCTCCAGCCCTTCCCTGGGCTCCTGTCCCTGCTCCCAGAGAGCAGAGATTGGAGCTGCCCCTTGGAAGGAGCTGCAGACCCTGAAGAGTCTCCCCTCAGTCTCCTCTGCTTCATACACTGGAGTGCAGAGTACCCTAATCCTGGGGAACCAGCTAAAGTCAAGTTTCCAAGCTCCTTGGAGAGTCTCAGCAGCATCACTGCTCTTTACTCACTGCCTGTAAATGATCTGAGTGCACAGGAGAATAAAGCTGATATTGAGGTGGGTGTAATGGGGCCACCAAACAGAGTCAGGAGAGAATCACAATTGCAGAGACATTTTCTGCTCCAGCAATACAAGAAGATGGGGGGCAGTTATTTGCTTTCATGGGAATAAAACTCTTTAGGCAAGGACCTTAAAAGTGGGAATAATCATAATTTACTGTTCACACTGTGCAGTGGGGAATCAGGCCCCAGCTTGTAGCTACAAGCTTTAGCCTTAAATGCTGTGGACTGACTGTGCTGTGCAGAGCTTTACTGAGTCACATTGATTCCAGAACAGCTTTGCCCAGGGAATGGCACTGCTTTATTCCAGTGTGGATGTGCGACCATGTGTTTGATTCTGATCTTATATTCTGAAAAATCAAGTGATTTTTGGTGGGTATCTGCCTGACTTACTTGCATATGCATGGAACGTGCCTTAAAGAGCTGATACAACTTTGATAAGATCCTTATTTCAGTTACTCTGCTAATTAAACCCTATTATGTTGAGCAGAATCTTATCCATTTCCTCACAGAAAGTGTGAACACAGAGCTGGGTCTTATGGCAGGAACCAGGTTTGCCCATGATGGCAATAGAACAGGTTATCCTGTAAGCCCAGAGTAAATTTGCAAACTCCATCTGTTAAAAAGAAAAGCATTAATGGATTCTGTGACTGATCTCCTGAAATGTCATTTGAATAGCTTTGACTGTGCATTTGTTTTATTCCTGGGAAATTTCAGTACAAAAAGACTTTTATTTCCCTTCTTCATTTGCCAGGAATCTCTTTGAAACTTGTTTGTAATACAGACTGAGGCTTGGGCCAGATTTTAAGCTCACATAAGCAGACCTGTCTCTTTTGACTTCTGTAAAGAGATGCTGATACACCTGAGCTGGGGATCAAGGACAAGAAAATGAAAGCAAGAAACTGCCAGGAATGAAACTTTTTGACCAGGGGGGAAGTTATTCCAGGAAACCTGTTATTTCCTTAAAAAAAAAAAAAAAGAAGTGATTCTTCGAAAATTACAATCTTCTTATTTGGGATATAAGTGTCTAAACCAAGTCTTACTGTCCCAGTGCTGTCCTTCCATCAATCCCTATTTATGCTGATAATTTGAGGTCTTTCCCCTTTGGCTGCTCTGCTTTCCAGGGTTTGAATGAAAATATTCCATTGTGAAAAAAGTCACAGTAAGTTTTTAAAATGTAAAGTCTTTGCTGATGGTGACTGAGAGAATGTGGTGCTATGGTCTGATTTTAGATGATTTTAGTGCTTCTAAAAGCAAATGCTTGAAAACCAAATGCTGAGACTACAACAGAAAACATACATGGATTGATGTTATAGACATGCTTGGGTGGAGGAGAGAGGGACAAACATTGGGAACAGAAGGAGAAAAAAGGAAGAATGAGTAACTGGAGCCTTGGTTTAACCCTGGACACTGACCCTTCCAGGTCCTGCAGTGGGGAAGAGAGGCCTGGATGCAGAAATATGTTCAGAAGGGAGACTGGACACAACATCACAAGGCAAGACTGTGTGACAGTGAAGAGGATAAAAAACGCACAATTCAGAGTTTAAGCCAGAGCTAGCTTAAGCTCTGCATACATTAGGCTAGGCCTGCCCAGTTCTGCCTTCTTACAACTTCCTCTGAAGCTTTTAGTGCAGCAAAAGGATGCTGGAAGAGAGGAATCTCCTGCTGCCAAGGCTCCTCCATCAGTGAGGAGGTGCCTCTTTTGTAGTTTAATAGTGGGTTGTCAGCTGTCAGTGCAGTGCTTTTCTCCCACAGCCTGGAGCTCATTTCAGCCTGGAGTTATTCCTGGTGTCTATGAAAGAGAACAGAGCTGCTTGTTTTCTTTAAAGGAGAGAAGAAATATTCTTCCTGACAGGCACTGGGCTATCAAATGCTGGGAGAACTAAACCTAAAATCATTAGTTGTGATAATGCCAAAAGCAGCAAAAGCTACACAAAGATGACACAGGGAGGGTGCCCTGGGCCAGGCCATCAAACAGCTGCAGGTGCTTGAGGAAAGACCAGGGGATGCTTGGAAGTGCCCTCTCCTATTCCAGCTTCTGGAGGCTCATGCTCTGCCCAGCACCTCTTCTCCTTCCTCTTGCTCTTGTCTGAGTTTTGTGTCTATTTTCTGCCACTTTGAACGTGGGCAAAGGAGAGGAAGCAGGTCTACAAAGCAATTTCCAATGTGCTTCCCTATCTGTCTGTCTGCTCCCTACAAATAGTTGTTTTTCATAGGGATAAAGGTAGAAGATAATTCCTTTAAGTGGCAATTAAGCTCCAGGTGGCTTCAGAAAGCTGCAGCTTTCTCCAGCTCCTGCAGAGACACAGCTTGAGCCCCAGGTTTCCCTAGTTCCCTAAACCAGGACATTTTTTCCCTGTTTTTGTTTTGTGTCTGGTGGTGACAACAGCCCCACTTCTCCAGGGCAGCCTGAAGTGATTGGAGCAGCAGGGAAAATGATCAACTGAGGATGCTCCATAAACTGTGCCCCCTTTTCCAAATCACACTGATTTCATGGAGTAGGAAACAGATTCCTCTCAATCCTGATTTGAACTCCTTGTGTTTCACCTCTGTTTTCCAAGCAGTGAGCCCAGTTCAATCTCCTTTTCTCCCTGCTGTGCTGGCAAGAGTTGGGAAGAGACTTTGGCTGGTGTTGGCTGGAACAGTGAGGGCTGGTGGAGCAATGCTGGTGCTCCAAGAGTCCAACTCATCAGCAGTGTGTGATGGCTTTGGCTCATTAGTTAATGAGGTTAATGAGGCCATGTGTAAGAGCCATCTGATAGGAAGGGGGCCGTGTCTTGCCATGGGGACTCTCAGGGTGGCACAGCAAAGCCCTGGCAGAGCTGGGAGCCAGCAGAGCACAGCAGGGCAGGGCTCCATCTCCAGCTCTGGAGTCATCCCATCACCATGGGATCATCCACGTGGGATCATCCTTGTGGGATCACTGTGTGGATGGACATGGCCATGAGCTTGAGGAGCTCAAATCCAGTCTGGTGCTGGCCTTGTGCAATGAATTGGAAATGTTCTCCACCATCAGTGACGCTTGTGAACCTTGAGAGCTCCAAAGCCTCCCCACACTTCCACCTGCAAAGAAATGTGAGGCACTAACTCCAAGGATCTCCCTTTCCCAGACAGGCTTATTATCAATGGCATCAAACAGAGGAATGTTACCATTTCTGCCTGGTTTTAATGATTTATCACCCTTGAATTATGCACTGTTGGTGACAGTAATGTTCTCTGACGTGGACGGGTGGCTGGAATTCCGTCTCTCTCTGTTTGGTGTGCTAACAGAATCAGAATTAATATTTTGTCTTGCCTGGCTTATCTTAGCTAGACAGTAGCTATTATTTCACCTACTCTGTTTCTCTTCCCCCTCTCTGCCACAACTGAAATAATTTGATTTTGAGCTATACTTGAAGCAGGACTCACCTCAAATCAGATTTCAAATTCCTTGACCGGAGTCCGATCCCAACTCTATCAATCTCCACCACGTCTGAGCACAGTCACTCATGTAATAGGATGGATCAGGCAGGGAGAACACATTTTGTGGGTGACTGCAGACACCTGCACACAAACACATCTGACTTTGACAGGAGAGTCAGCCCAGGGCACAGTCAGTGGGGATGTGCCTCCCATCAGCCAGCACAGCACATGGTCCTGTGCCCCACGGCCCTGGGGACATCAGTCCCTCATGGAGAGCATGGTGGCACCCCTGGAAATGTGTGTTCCTCTTGCTGAGTGTGTCTGTGCATACCTGGGTGGGTGCTGGGGGCAGGTGGGTGAAAACAAGGAGGATTTGATTACTCACAATGTGCTTTTCCTCTGCCTTTTCTTTCTCTACGTTGTTCCCACTCGGGCTGAGTTACAGTTCTTGCCTCCCAGTGTGGGATGCTGCGTTGTGTTATTCCATACATATTGTATTGTTTGCCTTCTTTATTTCCCTTTCCCCTCCCTGCTCATGGTTGTTTGTTTTCTCTTCATGTGTGGCATCAAAAGGCTGTTTGAAGGGAAACTACCCAATCCCAATGAAAAGGGATGTTGCTTTTGGAAGATTCAGCTGAAGCCTGAGCAGAACTGATAGTAAATTATGAATTAGCTGGAGATTTTTCTCACCTCTTTTCTTTCTCTTTACTTTTCCTTGTTTTTTTCCTCCTCCCTGTCTGTTTTCCTAGTCCTAATTAAAATGTGCTGGGCACAAAACTGTAATGAAGGGCTGGACTCATTACTTTTGTTTATGGCAAAATCCAAGTGGAACAGAACTCTAAATGGGCTCTGGTTGAGTCCCATCTCCCATAAAGAGTGTAATAAATATCAGCCACATTGATTTTCCTTCCCCTGAACCCTTTCCTATTTGTTCTGGTCTAAGTGCACTATGTTTTCCTCTGAGATTTCTTTTGCTCTAACTGTTCTATTATCTGTTGTTGTTGTTAATCTGTGTTGAGTGTGTAATTGAGATCCTAAGAGGGAGGTTAAGAGAAACCCCCTCGGGAAGACATCTGACCTACATGAAGAAAGAGAAAAAATAAAATAAATAACCCAAGCCATTGAGGCCAACTGCTCCATTTACCTGGTGGAGCCATTTCCTTCAGCAAGGGCTTTCATCCACTCCAGGCTTAGCTCTCTTTCTGTAATTAGTTCTATATATGTGTTTTTAACCTCTACTTGATTTTTGCATTGATTTCTTTGCCTTGGGGGAACATTTGCCCGTTGATTCCCTCAGTCTGATTTTTCCATTACCTGCAGTCACTGAACTGGTGTTCCAGGCAGGGGTGGGATGTGTCCCCTTTTCCCATTTTCCTGCTCTGATTTAACTGGCCCCAGTGACACAGGTACACGTTTGGGGGGTGATGTGGAAGATGTAGGTGACACCTACTTAATTCCCCTTGGGTTTCCCAGGGAATGAGGCATGGGCAGGACTGAAATCCTCCTGGGACACTGGGAAACTGTGTTCACCCAACATCAGACACTGTTCAGCAGCTTTCCATCCTCCTCCTCCTCCTGATCCGGGCAGTCTCTGTCCTGAGCACTCGAACTTCCCGTCTCCCTCAGGGACATATTGCAAATACAGGGAATCCATTATTCCCTGCTCACTGTGCCAGTTCCCGAATCTCAGCAGATAAAGAGTTCTTAGTGTTTCCTTAATGTCTCTTTGTAGTTTATTAGAGGCCTAGGAGGCATGAGGGGGAAATGAGAATGTGACTCAGAAATCCCTGTTCTCCGTCACGTGCTTCCTTCTCAACCTCATTTGTAACCAGACTATTAAAAGTGAATTATCTGAGCCAAGGGGTGATGCTGGAACAGAATAGAAGGGGCAGGGAAGTCACTCTTCCCCCTGGTGCCTCCACATCCCAGCAGCTCAGTTCAGCCACTTCCAGCTGCCCCTTTCTGCCCAGATTGGATTTTTGCCCTCGTTGCAGGAGGATTGTTGGCTCTGACAGTTGTGGATGTGATTTTCCCTCCAGAGCTGATGGAAATGTCCCCCTTGGCTGCAGTGGGGGATGTCCCCGTGCTCCAGACACGGAGCCAGGACAGGAGCGGGAGGTGCCCGTGTGGTGCCAGCTCTGCCATCCCTGAGGTGCCCGTGGATGGAGAGGCCCTGGGCTGGCAGCTCCTCTTGCTGTCATCATTCCATGGCATTGCCATCACTCCTGCTTCCAGGGATGTCTGATAAACTGAGCAGACTGGGAGCAGGGATTATCAGGCATTAAATGGTGCTGCTGAGCCAAGCCTCCTGCTCCATTCATTGTGAGGAATTTGTGTTTTCTCCCAGGGATTGATGTGATCCAAAGGGAGCAGGGGGAGCAGGATCTGGTGTGTCTGGGCCTGTGGAAGCACTTGGGGCTCCTCCAGGTCCTGCCTTGTGTCTCTTTGAAGGTCAATTCCTGCTTTTATTGAAGTGATTTCCCATCTCTCAGTAGGGGCTGAATCAAGCCTTTAAGGAATTAGATTCTCCTTCAGTTCAACCTCTCAAAAATTCCTTTTTGGTCTCTCCCATTCTCTTCAGGAATTGCTCTGAGTGGATCTATTGACTTTCCATGGAAAGTGGACATATCCAAGTAAAAAACCTACTGCTGAGGGTTTTATAGGAGTGATATTGACCTTCCCATAGATGCTGAAGGGAATAGAAAGTCCTGTTTCTCTGTAAAACTAAACTAAAATTGTTTCTGACGAGTTCTATAAAATGCTTATAGATTTTTATTTTTTCCTGCTTTGGCTGAAACATCTTTTTTTTATCCTGGAGGCAGAATATTTACAGAGAGAAGGGGGGAAACCTTTTTCTTTGAAAAATATTTGTGCTGGCAAATCGCTGCAAATTGGTAAGTTCCCAGATGTATCTAAATAAATAATAGCAGAACTTTGGCTGCATTTGCAAAAAAGAGTATACATTGGATTTATGCACTTGTTTCAGGTATAATTGGGATCTAAGTCAGGCTTACTGAGTATTTACAGGTTTTATATAGTTTCCAATGGAAGCAATACCTGTGCAGTGTTTTGAGGAGTAAATCCAGGTCACCCCCCTCCAAAACCAGCTCAAACCCTGTTTTTATTGGCAATTTATTGCCAGTTTTTATTGGCAGTCGTGCCCTGCTGTGGCCACAGATCCTCCCAGAGATGTCACAGATTTTGGTGTGTTGACATCAGTTCCTTCCTTGGGTGAAAAAGTGAGTTTCTACACACTGGGAGAAAACAAATGATTCAGGGTTAGGTTGGGTTTGGAGGGATATGAGTTCCCAGGGGAATATTCACCTGCCAAACTTCACCTGGGGCTGGGCTGGACAAGGCTGAGCTGGGCAGACAAAGATCCATCCTGGTTCTGGTGCCCAGACTACTTAGAAAAGTAGTGGCTACTTAGAAAAGGTTCAGAAAAAAGCCAGTTCTTCCTCAGATCTGCTGTTGTTGCTGCTCCTTGTCTCCTGTGGCTCAGATCACTTACCAGCATCCCTTGTCCTGAACCCTGTGCCCATGGATCAAACCTCTCCCCTCCCCAGAGCAGGAGCTTCTCCAGCAATCAGAGAACATCTTAAAACAAGAACTGAGTCTCTGTTTGCTTTGTGGCTCTCAGCTTCATGTTTTCTAGGTTTTGTGCCATGCAGAGAGTACAGAAATGTTCCTTTCATATTGAAAGAAAACTGAGATAATCTGTGCACAAGAGACTGAACACTGCAAAAGGTTTCCAAAGGATTTTAAGTACACTGTGGCCACGAGCAACTTGTTGTCTGAGATAGCCTAAACCAACTGATTATTACAGTGTACTTAAATAACCATTAATTAAAAATGTATAAACTCTTTCTATGTCTAAGCTTCACAAAGTACATGATCCCTGCTTTCCTCTGAAACCTCTTTCTTCCAACTGGGTCTTTTATTTTCCTATCAGCCCTCTAAGTCTTCTTTCTCTGTCTTTTCTCAGCCCCTGATGGTTTTGCTCAGTTCATCCTCTGTCATTTGTGTCTGGATCTGGAAACATTTCTCAGGACATTTGACTCATCCATCATTTAGATAATCACAACGAAAAAAACCCGACTTTCCAGCTATGAACATCCATAAAAAGCACCAAGGAAAAAAAAAAACCCCTCACCTTGAACTTCCTTTCCTGCTTTTCTTTTCATTTAATTTGAGAATCTGACTTGACAGTCTTTGCTCTGGCAAAAGTCCCACTGAAGTTATTAAGGGCAAGAGCTTGTCAGGATTAAGAGGAAGGATTTGAAATATCTGTGAGTGATAGCAATATCCCCAGTTCTATTAGGCTGGATAAGTATTCACAAAGGACATTAACCCTGGAGCCTTGAGCCAGCTGCTGAAGCCCTGGGGGGAAAGGAGATGAGGTTTCCAGTGGGGACACCACAGGCCACTTCCTTTTGGAGTATCTTTTTGACCATCAGATCCTGGGTGCTGTGAGAAGGGAATGGGCAGTGAGGGCCCTAAATGGGAATTAAAGCTTAAAAGTTGATGTTGGCACTGGGCCTGGGAGTGCTGGTGTCCATCAGGTTTATTAAGGTGACACAGCAATGTCAGGGTTTGGAAGGGCCACCTGAACTTCAGGCTGTGGGAGGAGGTGTTTGGGAACTGGAGGGAGCAGAAGAACCACAGTCACAGACCCTCTAAACTGGGGTCATGTTTGTGATCTTCCAGCAACTTCACAGCTCTTTCTGCTGATGGGAACTTCTGCTGCCTCTCTGCTCCCATTTCTCAGGGAGTGACTCTCACACAGGGCAAATATTCGAAGGGCAAATATGACTTGGAGGGCAAAGAATCCCAGAATGGTTTGGGTTGGAAGGACCTTAAAGCCCATCCAGTGCCCCCCCTGCCATGGGCAGGGACACCTCCCACTGTCCCAGGTGGCTCCAACCTGGCCTTGGACACTTCCAGGGATGGAGCAGCCACAGCTTCTCTGGGAAACCTGTGCCAGGGCCTCCCCACCCTCCCAGCCAGGAATTCCTTCCCAATATCCCATCCCTCTGGCAGTTTAAAGCCTTTAGGACAAAGATACAAAGCTGAGTGGAGGAGGAGAGGAGACCCCAGGATTGAGTCAGTTAAAAAAGCTTTTCTTACACCTTTTTATGCTTTCTTGAGCTTCAGTGCTGGCTGGATTCAGGGATCATGGGAATTTCCAGCCAGGCAAAGTGGAGAACACTTTCACACAGGCAGCACCCCCTGCCTTGTGCAGTGAACTGTAATTCCTGCCCTGGCACACATGGCATTTACATGTGCACGTGCTTCCCTGTCCCTCCTGTTGGGGAAATCACCTTAATGCTGATGTTAAAACCAATTAAACACCAAAACAAATTTAAAACAAAAATAGAATTTCTGAGTTCCATCCCCACCACCCACCACCACTTATAACTAATTGGGGCTTTGTTATGTTCCCTCACCCAGTGACAGATAAATACTAAACTCCACTGGTTAACAATAATCACCCTAATTATGCCAAGATGACATTTACAATACAGGCAATTGCTAATCCATTACCTCACTGCTGAATACTAGAACACTCAAATTAAAAGTTATTCACCCACAAAGAACAATGTTTTAGTAGCTGACACAGCTTAGTAAAGGAATTTATTAAGGTAATTTGCAGTTTTCCCATAAATAAAACATTCTAGAGTTCCCCCGTCCTTCCCCCTCCCTTCCCCAAAACAATCTTTTGTGATAAATCTCTTTTTTTCCCCTCTCTTGTAGCACGGTTAAAAGAATAATAATTGAAACTGTCAGGCAGAGTTACATATTTAAATTTGCTCACCTGGAAGACAACAAAGCTGCTCTTCCATCCCTTCAGGTTCTCTCTGGAGAACGGGGGGGATGCTTGGGGTTTGTGTAGGGGGTCACTGTCATGGAACCTTTGACAAAGTCGGGGTTCAGGGAGATCTAATGATGGCTCTGAATGTGTCAGGGAGTTGTGGCCAGTGCTGAGAGGTCCAGTGTGTGGTGGTCACTGGTCCAGTGTGTGATGGTCACTGGTCCAGTGTGTGGTGGTCAATGTGCCAAACCAGACTCTCTGTCTCTCATCAGAGATGCTGAGGAAGAAGCAAAAGGGCTGTGGATCTTCCTAAACACAGATTTGAACTCACAGAGTAAATGCTAAAGCTTTGCTTATGTGCTGTCCCAAAGCAAAGCCAAACAAGAACCCAAATGAAGCTGCCTTTGTATCCCAGCCTGCAGCAAACAGCATCACTAATGAAAGAAGGGAGGAGCTGGAGCTTTATTCCAGCACCTGGAGGCCTTTTTCTTTCAGTGATCTCTTCCTGACTTGTCTCCCATCATTAAAACATAAAATAAGAAAATCCCCCTCAGCTTGATTACCTGGGAAGGGAGACAGTCCTGCTGACAAATACTAATAGAGGGGGGAAAGGGTTAAATAGACACAAAAAATCAGAGCTGGGTTTCATTACACCCCCTGAGCAGCCCTTGCACCTGGTGCTGACAAAGCCCCTGCCAGCAGCACATCCAGCTAAAGGCTGCAGCAGGCAGGGATTTTTTGGGGTTTGGTTTTTACTGTTATCACAGCAGCTCTGGCCAAAGCTATTTGCAATAAATCAGCAGTCACAGAAAGCCAAGAGTCCCCCCCAGCACATCCCCTCTGTGCTGGCCACCTGCAGCAGCCAGGCCAGCGTCCCTCCGGGTGCCAGTGTCACCCCAGGGGACCCGTGTGGGTCCCAGCCCCACCTGGAGCCAGCAGCTTGTGGGATAAGGTGGGTGTTGAGGGCAGGATGTGCCAGACTCATCCCTGGTGGTGCAGGACGTGGCCAGAGGACTGGTACATCTGTGCACATCTGTACATCTGTGCCTCCTCACAGACCCTCTCGTTCTGCCCGGGCATTTCATCCCAAAATGCCATGAGCCATTTCCCTGGGATGGCAGAGCCTTGGCAGCCNCCATTTCATCCCAGTGTGAAAAAAGCCATGAGCCATTTCGCTGGGATGGCAGAGCCTTGGCAGCCAGGCTGGAGCAGCAGCTCAGGGTGGGGAGCAGATGTCCAGAGCCCTGGTCAGACCGTGCAGGGACAGCTTTGCTCCAGCCTGGACCCCCCGGCTCTCCTGTCTCAGCTTTCACTCAGTCTGTGCAAATGAACTGGGGCTCCACATCCCTCTGCCCCAGCCCTGCACACCAGCACAGCACCATCTTTCTGGGCAACATTTGGGACACATGAGCTGTGTCCCACAGCCCTGGCTGGAGCAGGGGAACCTTCCAGAGGGGAAAAGCCCCTGGTGCTCTCTGCTCTTTGGACCAGCAGTGTCGGAGCAGTGGGAGCAGCTGGGAAGCAGCACATCCACAGCCTTGCACTCCACGTGCTCTCCAAAGCTCTGCCTCAGCTCCTCCCGGCACGACGCTCTCCCAAGGGTACCTTGGATGCGACGGAGGCGGATCTCGGGAAGGCAGCTCTCGTAAACAAAGATCCACAAGCCTTGTAATCACCTCTCCTCCTCCTTCTCCCTCAGCTCAATTAAGAGACAGTGTTTTCCTGCTCGCCCCTCTGCTGTTATTTGCTCCTGTGGAGTTTTTCCTGCCCTTCCTTCTGCAGCTGAATCCTTAATGGACTCGGCTCCACTCCAGCTCTGAGCTCCCAGCCCTGAGCAAACACTCAGGGCAGGAATGAGGCAACTTCCAAAACCTCTCCTGGGAAAATGGGAGCTTTTTTTCAAGGAAAGGTGTTGCTACAAAGGAAATCTGAGTGAGGAAAAGGGGTGCTGAGAAAGACAGATCTTTAAAACGCTCACGGATCCTCGTGTGGGGGGTGCTCCTATTTGGAGATAAAGTGGTGTTAATTTGAATGAACTTTATTTCTTCCCGAGGAGAGTAAACGCAGCCTGATTAAAGGCACTTGAATTCTGAATCAGAGGCTCTGCCCCGGGAGTTAATGGCCAGTAACAGGCAGCAAACAAAGCCAGGGAATGCTTGTCACAGCAGGGTTCAAACTTCAGCACATAACTCCTTATGAGCTGAGAACTGTATTTCATCCCAACATATAAACTGACAACCCCAATTTGTACAGACATAGCAAGACAGTAAAATATGTCCCTCTGCTTGTTCCTGTTCAAGGACACACAGGCCCTGAGTACATGACAGTGGGGGCAATCACAGATCAGAGGAGAGCAATTTCCACCGCAGTGACACCTCAGCCCTGCTGCTCACCCAGGTCTGGACCAGTCATCCTGCAACTACCAAAATCACCTCTTAAGTAAAGGCAGAAGTTTGCTGAGCTCACTCACACCAGTGGTGACTACTGTCCCAATTATCACTGTAACTCCCCACCCATTTTCCTCTTCTTTTCCAGTTTGTTGCCAGGAATCTTTTTATTCCCCCTCCACCAAATCCTTGCTCAGTTGAACCCAGTAACTCTGACTCAGCCATTCCTTTTTTGATGGAAGCTCAGCCAGTGCCCCAGTGGCCATTCAGCTCTGCTTCCCATCACCCTGGCTGTGCAAGATCCCCAGTTTAGGCCTTTGGATCTGAACCCAGAGCCGTGGAGCTGAAGGTACAACTCCTGGAGAGAGCTAAAGGGTTTGTCTTAGAATCCAGCATCTATTTATAAGGGAAGGACAAGTTTGGAATATTTAATTTTTCTGATTGCAAATCTGAATTTTGGTGGCAAGAAGCACCTTTAACTCTGTGTTTGACCCTCACTCTCTGCCATTAGCAAGGCAGAAAATTCACCAAAACAGGGAAAACTGTAATTGCATCTCCTGTGGCAGATGCTGGTTGTGGGACTGTGAGGAGCAACAGGGGATTTCTTTCTCTCTCTTCTTAAAGTCATAGAGAGATGGAGCTCCCTTGTTCCTCACCAACCACAATTATTTCCTGTCGTTTCCATTTTTGAGCTGCATATTTCTTCCCTGCCAAGCTCCCACATCCATTGAATAGTGCCTGGTCCTTATACTGAGGGTCCATCAAAGTGATGGAAAAGAAAGAAGGAATGAAAGAAAGAAGGAGGGAGAGAGGGAGGGAAAGAGGAGTTACATGAAAATCAACAGTTTCTCTTCCTCTCATTTTAGGTCAGAAAAAGTCTTCTCAACTTTACGAAAGGCATATTGAAAAAAAATCAGTAAATTCATGAACATGCAGTTATTACTTAGCAGACAAATTGCATTTCTTCCAAAATGTTCCAAAATGCATTCATTTTCAGAGTACATTACTTTCATAATACTGTGTGGAACATTAAATGAGAATTTCCCTGACTTGGCTACAGAGCACATTTTTATATCTCAGAGTCTGACACAGAGCCCAGGGTAACTAATGAAAATCTTTTCGAAAAGTGACAATCTTGTCTAGCAGCCTCGCCTGTTGAAGAGATTGCAACATAAAACAGATGAGTGCCCTGCTTGACAGCTAATTGTGTCGGGCTTAATTACAACAAGCAGAATTTAATCGGCTGTGCAGTGCAGTTTTTTAGGATGGGGGAACCATCTGGAATGTACCTTGCTCCCGGGCTGGTGGAGGGGTGGGCAGCGCTGGATTTCAAAGACAGGGGAGCAACTGTGTGGATTGAAATGCAGAAGTAGTTCCTTCCTTAGTGTATTTCATTTGAGCCGTTTGATGAATTTGAGAGATATTTATGCAAACCTGCACGCTGTTGCCTCGTGAAGACGAGGTTTTGGAAAGCTTCCCAGGCTCCCTTTGATGAGGCTCGTTCCCCTCCGTGGCCTGTGCTGTGGCCAGAGCTCGACACAGAGCTGGCAGGTCTCACAGATCCTCACTCTCTCCATCCCTCAGCTCTCAGAGCCATCGTGTCTCCCACCCTTCCCTGCCCCCTGATCCAGGGATGGCTCTGTGCTCTCTCTTAGCCAAGGGAAAATGCTGCCAGCCCAGATTTCCCAGGACAGGTTGGTGTCACTGGGTTGTCCTGCTCTGCAGCCTGATGTGAGGGCCCTGCCCTGCCCCAGGAGCTGGAGAGCTCTGTTTGTATTGGCATGAAAACGCTTGAAAAGGAAGGGCCCTAAGTCATAGAATCACAGAATATCCTGATTTGGAAGGGAGCCCCAAGGATCACCAGTCCAACCCCTGGCCCTGCCCAGACCCCCCAACAATCCCCCCTGTCCCTGTTGTCCAAACCCTCCTGGAGCTCTGGCAGCCTTGGGGCCGTGACCAAACCCTGGGGAGCCTGTTCAGTGCCCGAGCACCCTGTGGGGGAAGAACCTTTCCCTGAGCTCCATCCCAACCCCTGACACAGCTCCAGCCCTTCCCTGGGCTCCTGTCCCTGCTCCCAGAGCAGAGCTCAGCCCCTGCCCCTCCGCCTCCCCTCGGCAGGAGCTGCAGCCCCCGAGGAGTCTCCCCTCAGCCTCCTCTGCTCCAGCTGAACAAGCCAAGTGCCCTCAGCTGCTCCTCAGCCCCTTCCCCAGCTCCGTGTCCCCCCTTTGGACACTCTCCAACAGCTTCAGACCCTTCCTATTCTGTGGTGCCCAAACTGCCCCAGGGCTCCACAGGCCCCCCCAGGTCAGAGCAGAGCAGGACAATCCCCTCCCTGGCCCCGGCCATGCTGGGCCTGGTGTCCCCCAGGACACAGTGACCCTTTGGGCTGCCAGGACACTCTACTGACTCATGTCCAACTTACCATCCACCAAGACCTTCAGGTGCCTTTCCACAGGGCTGCTCTGCAGCCTCTTGCTCCCCAGTGGGATCTCCAGGGTCTCAGCAGGAGGGAAGACTCAGCTCTTTGCATGGCTTTATATCCTCCTTCAAGGCTGAACCTCAACACCCAGGGAAAATCCACCAGTGACGTGGGGAGTCTGACACATCTGCTGAACTCTGGTGCAAACAGGCCATTGATAACAGACCCACTCCCTCAGAACTGCAGGCTAAAGCATTCCTTCATATTCTCCCCCTGAATAGATTAATAGTCAGCTATTAAAATAGTCCTTTGTCATGTCAGAATGAGAAAGAATGAAACATGCCTTTCAAAGCCTTTGAAACAACAACAAAAGGCTCTTGCTCACACAGGAATCCCTTGGTACCACACGCCTGGCAGTAGCTCCATGTCCTCAGCCTGGTCCCTGCAGGGCTGCTCCCATTCCTGGGAGTCTGGCAGTGCTTCCCCGGAGCCAGGAGCAAGCAGGGCCTGGCTCTGGACTGCCCTGCTCACACACAGAGCTGTCAGTGCTGGTACAACATGGATTTGGCTGCAACTGCCCCAGGCTGTGGCTTGGAGCTGCTGGAGAGAGTCCAGAGGAGGCTGTGGAGCTGCTCCAAGGGCTGGAGCCCCTCTGCTCTGGAGCCAGGCTGGGAAAACTGGGAGTGTTCACCTGGAGAAGAGAAGGATCCATCGTAGCCTTTCAGGGCTTGAAGGGGGCCTATAAGAAAGAGGGGGATAAACTTTTTAGCCAGGCCTGTGGCAATAGGACAAGGGGGAATGGTTTTCTAGTAAAGGAGGGGCGATTTAGATCAGATGTAAGGGAGAAGTTTTTTACAATGAGGGTGGGGAAGCCCTGGCACAGGTTGCCCAGAGAAGCTGTGGCTGCCCCATCCCTGGAAGTGTCCAAGGCCAGGTTGGATGGGCTCTGAGCAGCCTGGTCTGGGTGACAATATCCCTGCTTGTGGCAGGGGGTTGAGCCACATGGCCTTTAAATGTCCCTTCAAACCCAAACTGTTCCATGATTCCATGCTTGCATTGCCCAGGCAGAATTTATCACTGCAAACTTCCACAAAATCACAGAATATGCCGGGTGGGAAGGGACCCTCAAGGATCTTCCAGTCCAACTCATAGCTCTGCACAGGACACTCCAACAATCCCACCATGTCCCTGAGAGCATTGTCAGTCACAAAAGTCACCTGTGAGCTCCCTGAGCCTGCAGGGTGCAGGTTCCTCACTTCAGGGGTGTTTTATCCTGCAGCCTCAGCTGTTGGTGAGCAGCAGGACCTGTGAGTGCACTGAGCCCTCGGTGTCTATCCATGGTTGTTTTCCTGTGGAGCAAAGCCTCTCCAGAGGGAGCCCCAGTAGTGAACTCTCCTGATTTTACATCCCACAGCACATCCTCACATCCTCTCCCAGGCCTGTTTAACCCACTGCCCTCTTTGCCCTTCCATGCCCGGGTCCATCCCTTGGTGCTGCTCATCAGGTTCTCTCCTTCAGCTGCTTGTTTTGCCTCAGCTCCCTGTGAAATTCCTGCACCTCATGCCGAGTTTTTATTGGTGTTATTGACTTGAGGCATCTCCCTCCTTTTTTTCTCTTCCTCTGTCCATTTTACCCAGCCTTCTGCAGTCTGACCCCCGAGAGGCTGCTGTGCCTCCCTGCTGGGCTGGCATTGCTCCCACACCTCCATCTCCTCCGGTGCTGATGGAGTCAGATCCCAGTGGGGTCAGAGAGGTTTGTGCCTCCCCTGCCCTGATGCTGCTTTTATGCCCAGGGAATGGTCCCTCTGCACTGACAGAAGGGAGAATCTGCAGCATCTTGGGCAGTGAGGGAGTTCTGGGACAGTCCAGGTGGGTTCCCTTTGTTTTCAGTGTTAAATCCACCCAAAGCCAAGCAGGCAGATGAGCAGTGAGGTACTAGGACAGTTCATAGAAGTAGTGAAACTTCCCCTGAGGGGTGGGTGTGAGCCGTGGGATGGAGGAGCCACCTGAGAACAGCCCCATTCTGGGGCAGGGCTGAGCCCAGCAACCCCATTCTGATGGTCTGAGTGACCAACAACAGCGAAGCCCAGGGCTTTGGGCTCAGCAGTGTCTCATCCACAGATCCATCACAGCAGACCCAGGTGGGCTTCAGGCTGGTTTTTATGCCTGGGGTTCTTGGAAGAGTCCTTTCAAGTGGAGCCTGGGAAGGTGCACAGTGACTCCAGGCTCCTGTGGTTTCTCACACCCACCCCAGCAAGTCTGTACCCCTCTCCCAAGGGCTGCTTTGGGTTTACTTGGAAGGAAGGTGGGAGCAGAATTTAGCCCAGGCTCTGTGTCCTTGGCCTTACCCTGGATGTGCAGTAGCCACTGTGCAGCCCTCACTGCCCCTCTGCTGCTCTGGGGCTGCTGGAGGGACCCCCAGCTCTGCCCAGCAAAGAAGTGAAGCTTCTGGTGGGGAGTTTGTGTGCTCTGAAAGCCTTCACAGCCTGTCTGTGAGCAGGCAGCACAACCCCCTGGTTACAGCAGTCCAGCAGCACCTGCAATGCTTGGGTTCATTCCAAACTTCTCATATGACCTTGGGCAAATCACTTGACCTTATATTTTTTGCCCCTTTGTTCAAATGAGGGGAATGAGACCATATGTAGGAAGCAGCTCGGAGATCTCTAGAGAAGCAACTCCTGCATCCCACACTCATTGCAAAACCTTCCTTCTGTTCTTTCCCCCTCTCCTCTGTAATTTCCAAGCCAATAATCATTAGCCATCCCCCAACGAGCTCCCCACCTCGGCAATTAGCATCTTTTATGCCCATTTTACAACTGCAAAAACCAAGAGGCAAGGTCAGCCACTGGCAGACTGGAAGTCAGAAGGAGTGTGAGAACAGCCCATTTTCCATACCAGCATCCCTGCTTTGACCACTAGACCTTGCTACACTCAGAAACCATATCAGGGAAAGCCAGACGACGGGCATTGTCCACAGTGCTAATCTTCAGAGGACCATATTAGTGCAATTTGATGTCAAGGCGCCTTATCTATCACGAAGCAAAGAGTAAGATTAAAGGACTGGAGTTACAAGTGCCTTTTTGTTTGCACTAACTGGCTGAGTGTCTGTCTGGAAAACAGAGGCTTTCAATCTGAATTGCTGTCACGTTTGCCATACAGGAGTAGATTGGTCTCAGCACCCTTATTAAAAATACTACTGGCGTTCTCCAGCAGCTGCTCCAAACGCTGCGGCTTCCAATAACGAGGTGCAAAGTGGAGGTTGAACACCACGTACTGATCGCTGCTTTCCTGGTGTAAATCTGGAGCAGCTTTCTCGATGCCAGTGGAATAACTCCTGGATTTACACCAGAACCCTGCGCTGAGGACATGCTTATGTTCCCCACTCTCTTTGCACCAGCTCAGCTGCGATGTCCTCTGCTCTCCCAGACTGGCAGAGCTGCTGTGCACCTGGATAGGGCTGCCCAGGTTGGGAGGGGGTGATGCTGCCTCCAGTTTGTCCCACTAAAACTGGGACACACACTGGTGTAAGGCCAGTCAGAATCAGTCCCTCGCGCTGTGTTGTGTCTTGGTGAGGTGTTACTCCAGTGAGGTGTTACTCCAGAGCATCCCTGAAACGAGAAAAAAAAAAAAAGGAAGCTGGGAAAAAAATTAAAAAAGAATTAAAAGAAAAAAGAGGGAGAAAAAGGAAAAAAATAAAGAGGATGGGGCAGGAGAAATGCAAAAAGGAAAGGCAAGGAGGAGCAGGGGCAGAGTGTTATCAAAGGCTTTCGTTGTGTGCTAATGATGCTTTAATCCCATAATGACATGGAGGAGCACGAACATGAATATGGAAGGCAGGTACAGCCAGGATCAAACACGCTCCAGGTTTTTTTTTGTGTTTTCACCTGAAATGCATCCAAACCACAGTGTCAAACAGCGTTTGCTACACTTGTCTCTCGCTGCTGCTGCTCTGCCTGGCAGCTGCACTGACACTGCTCCAGCGAGGAGCGAGGGAGGCAAAAGGGGCTGCAAACTTCCTTGGGGAAGAGGATAATAACCTTAACAGAGATCAGTATCCTCCCGAGACCGCCGGGCTCTGCTACTGGCACCGACAGCCCCGCAGATGGCAGTGGCAGGTTAAAATCCAGCTCGGCTCGGCTCGGCTCAGCTCCACTGCAGCCCGAGGATCTCAGCGCACGCAGCTCCTCCAGGACAGACCCAACCGACAGCTCTGCCCCGGCCCCCGCTGGTTCTCTCCCTGCTTCAAGGGAAGGATTTCAGTTCCCTTTTCCCTCCTTGCCCGGGTTTGCTGGGCCCGTTCCCAGAGCGGTGCTGGGAGGAGCGGGGTGCCCGTGGAAATGGGGACGGGGGGCTGTGCCAAGGGGAAAATTGGAGACACGGAACAGGCAGGAGCAGAGTGAGGCAGCAAGGGAACAGATGCAGGAGGATGCTGCTTAGCAGGGAAAGGGGAACATTGCCCAGAGAGGCTGTAGACTCCCCATCCCTAGAAGTGTCCAGGGCCGGGTTGGATGGGGCTTGGAGCAACCTGGGGTAGTGGAAGGTGTTCCTGCCCACGGGAGGAGGTGGCATGAGATGAGCTCTAAGGTCCCTCCAACCCAAACCATTCTGTGATTCTTTGCTTTCTCCCTGGCACTGCTGCAAGCTCTGGGCTGAACCCCAGGCTCCCTGTCCCCGGGAGCAGTGTGGATGAGAGGACACTGCTCATCACCATGTATTTATTTGTGTGGTGCCACGAGAGCACAGGGGACTTCATAAGAGCAAGAAAATGGAGCCCTTGCCTTTAAGCACTTTGCAACTCAGCAAGGAGAGAGAAGATTAATATGAGCTGGTGCTTTGGAGGGCAGCAGGGAGACAAAGTGCAGGAGGGGGACTTATATCATCAAGGCATGGAACCAGGAGGTGTGCACAGGGAACTTAGAGGGGCAGGAACTACATATCCTGGCTTTAAGCAGCTGAGTGTTGCATTGCAGTATCCTTTCCACCTGCTCTTTGCTCAAATTTGCAGCAGGAAAAAATATTCCTGAGTCCTCCTGCAAGTTTGGTGAGAGGGGCAGAAATCTGCATTGTTTTATTAAAAAAAATTAATTATGAGACCACCAAAAGAGTGGTTTATCAAGTGGTTTATCAGGTGGTTTATCCTCTGATGTGCACTCAGTTCACAGCAGAAAAACAGGACTCTGTGGCACCATGGATTTCCTTGCCCTGTACCCTCCAGGACACAGAGTGACACCAAGTAACTCAAGGGCTGAGTGCAGATCCCTGCCCTAAGTTTGAACTTCTCAGCATGGATGTGCACCTTGGTGGAGCTGCACCAATGCACAGACTCAGGGCAGCTGCAGGTGCCCCACAAATGCTGATGCCAAAGTCCAGAACACAGGAGGGAAAACTTCTCCAGTTTGTTCTGCAGCTGCCACCCACGACACCCACAAATGCTCCATCCTCAGCTGGAGCCAAGGGCACCTTTCATTTCTGGCTCTTTGCAGGAGCACAGACATGCAGAGCCAAATCTCTCCCCTGTCCTGTGTCCTGTATCCATGGTCAGCTTTCCCACATTGAGTGTTACAGCTTCTTCTGTGGCTGCTGGGACAAGAATAACCCATTTCCACATAAAGTCAATTAACCAGGTGATATAAACTCCTACCTGGCTTTAATTAGGTGAATGACCTCGATGTCCTCATGGGCTCCCTGGAAAGGGAAGGTGGCTTCCAAGTGGGCATGTGAATTCCTGCTGCTCCCATCTACAGTACGAGGACATGTGTTCTTGTCCCCAGGGAGCAGCTCTTTGACCTTTGGGTGTGCTCTGCATACACAACATCCTGGGGTTACACGAGGTAAAAGATTAAGGATGTAAAGCATGAGCTGACTCCAGGCTGCCCGAGCTGGGAAGGGAGCAAGCAGATAATTAACATTAATCCATCACCCGTTGCTTTATTGTCAAAATTGCTCCAGCGAGTCGGCTGCTACGGGACATCCAAGGAAGTGCTGGGAAATCCTGGGCACTGGTGGCAGCCTGAGCACTCCCTGCTCCCAGCCTTGAAGCAGCAGGTCAAGATGACTCCTCTGAAAGGCCTTTTCACTCCCTTGGTCTTCCCCCCTCCACTTTTTGTCGTGTACTTCTCCCTCATCCTCTCCCTCTTGCCGAAGAGCGATGGATCCGTCGTCTTCATGTTTCCAGGGTAACGAAAAGAAGTTTCCCTCCAGCCCAGAGGTAGAGCAAACCCATTCTGCTGGAAAATTCAAAGCGAGGATTAAAATTTATAAACCAGCACACGACCCAGTGCAGCATCTCCCATTCCTGCCAGTTTGTCCAAATCACTGCGGGTGAGCGGCAAAGCCGGTGCCACCTGCACGGGATTATCCAGTGGCTCCCTCGTGGCAGTGGAGAGCCAGCACTTGGCTGCATGGACAGGTTTGTTTGTGGAGCCTGAGAGCCACCAGTGTGTCCCTCAAAATCAGCACATTCCTTTGAGGAATGATGTTGGATCCTGGAGAACGGGAGAGAGAGCGGTTTTATTTTTGCTGATGGTTCTGGATCTCTCACTTGATCCTGTCCTTCCAGACAAGGAAGAATTAGCAGAACAACTTATGCCCAAGGAGGGGTTTAAGTGGTCTTTAAGCAGGACATTGGGTTGATCAGTTCCCCAAGAACCCTCAGCAACAAAGGTAATGATTTCCCGAGGCACCAACTGGAGAGATGATGGTCTGGAGCAAACGACTTCCCAAGACTTCAAGGGTAACAATTTATACATTTAATATTTCAGCCCATCAAACATATTTCTTCTCAAACTAAACCTCTGAGATTTAAGTACCTGAGCTCCTCTCTGGAACTGATTCCAAGGCATCCCAGTCTTTAAACACTTAAATTTCTCAGGCGCTTTTGTTGTGCCTCTCCCCAAACCAGGCTCCCTGCCTGGGAAGGTTTTACATCCCAGTGATAAGACAAGAGCCAATAGTTTGATGCCAACAGATGGAAGCAATAAGCAAGTACAGTGACTGTAACAGAAATAATAAACAACCACACGTAGAACATTTTCTCCTACGCTGGCCAAGGAAAGTCCATTAATTCTCATCTGGAAATCCCTGTAACATTTGCAGTGAGGCTCTGCCATGGCTGTTCATGCTGCTGCCCCACAGCACATATTTGCCTTGGTAATGTGGGCCATCACCCAGGAAATTCTGCTATTTCCTCCTACCAGCTCCTCTCCCAATGCCCAGGGAAGCAGAATATGCTGCCTGATAAAGCTGAGCCAGAAATGGGTGAGGGCTGGGTAGGATGGGAGGGAAGGAGCCTCCCACCCTGCAGAGGGGCCTCTCTCACCCTGTGAACTGAAACACAGGGGTGAGGTGTCATATTTACAACACCAGGAATTATGGATGCAATGATCCCAAAGCATAATTATTAATAAATGTTGAATTAATAGCTTGTGAATGTGTTGATAAGTTCATTAAAATGATGCATGAGCACATGAATATTCCAGAGCAGGCAGGAATCTGGGAAGTTAGTGCTGGAAAGTGTGTTAACAAGGTGATTACATGGTTTGTGTGTGGAGTGTGCAAGTGCTCAGCTCACCCCTCAGATGAGCAGTTCCTGGCCCACTTGGGCTGAAGGATCTCACTGAAGTTTCTCTTTGCAAATCTCTCTCTTTCTTCTTTAATGTAAACAAATGGATGACATTTTCCAGTTAATAGCATGGACCAAAGCAAATGAGTTAATTGCTCTAAGAAGCTTTAACTGCATTTCCATCCGTTGGAATTATTGCTTCTGGAAAAACAAACTTTAAAAACCTCCAGCAACAATAAGCAAGATCTCCAAAGGGCCAACTCCAGCAACTGCTGAGATATAAAAACAACCAAGCCCTGAATGATTTTGTCTGCCTGGGCTTCTCTCCTCTTTCTGAGGTCCAGAGAACTAAAATTGAGCTCACCAGGGGTTGCCCAACTCTAGAAAAGACCTTGAGCCACAGCCCTTGGTGACTGCTGCTCTCACCTTTCCTTCCTGTGTGCTCCTTTCTCACCTCAGAACACACAGACAGGCTGGGCTGGAGGCAGAGTTCTGGACAAATTCGAGTGCTGGTGGATTTGGAAGCCTGGAGGAGGCGTGTTTAGATTTTTGGCATTGTTGCACAAGCTGCTTTTGGCTGTGAGACTGAACAGGAAAGCCAGGGGAGCAGAAGAGCTGCTCTATCTAATCTCATCTTCTTCAACTAATAATCTCCCTAGCTGTTCATGCTTTTAGATCTGTTCTGTATTCTAACTAATCTATTTTATCAGTGCCTTATCCATTCTGGATCCCTCCTCATCTGTCCTAATGATTTATAATCCGTGTTGGATTCCGAGAGCAAGTTTTAAAAGGCTCTTGTGAACAGACTAAGCTTTGCTATGAGTTTCAGTCTGACTTAGGTGCCTAGAAATGAGTCAAAAATGATGCAGCTACTCCTAAAGTGCTTGGGAAATTTAATTTTTTGATTACTGCACTCTGAGGCTGGGTCCATTCTTGCTGGATTTAGGTAACTTTTCATCCAGGTGGCACCTGGGAGCCTTTCCTGGAGTGGCAGCAGCAGGAAATCAGGACCAAGCACCATCATCAGTGTAGGAGAGATGAAATACAGCCTTTAGGGCACTTGCAAAGACTACACTTGTGACTTTTTGGCCCTTGCACACTACAAATAGAAGAGGGAAGGACAAATATGCTTCTCTTTGCAGATGCCAAAAGCATCACATGGCCCAAGAGGGATTTCCAAACTGCCCAGGGGTGGAAACAAACCCACAGCCTTCTCATCATGTGCTGCTGAACTGGTGTGGGCACCTCACTCAGGGCTTTCAAGTGTCACCACGAAGTGAAGAATAATAAAAAACCCCACAGCTCGTCACCAAGAGAGCTCCAATTATTTGGGGCATTGAGCAACCTGGTCTAGTGAAAGGTGTCCCTGCCCATGGGACAAGATGAGCTTTAAACCTTCAAACCCAAACCAGTCTGTGATCCTTTTGAACAACCAAATGTTGAGTAATTCCACTCCCACGACCCAGGACAGAGAGCTGGTGAGGTTCTGCTCATGGGAGCACCTGGATGTGCTGTGGGGTCTTATTGTAGCTGTTTTTGTAGCTGCCATCCAAAGCTGGCTGTGATCACAACCTCCCAGCCCCTGAGTTAATGGCCCTGCCCAGTAAAACATCCTCTCACATCACCAACACACCCATCAGCTTAACCCTCACATTGGCTCACATTGTCCCACCTTTCAGGTGTTTTGAATATGAGAAGCATCTCAGCACTAAGCACCTCTCCTCTTTATGAGACACATCTCACCCTGCAAAGGATGCTTTGGTTCATATTTTGTGCAGACACGAGGGGAAAAAAGTCAGTCTCATTGTTAAATAAATAAAAGTAGTGAGTAACTTGGGAAAAGCCTCTAATGAGGTCATAGGGGGTGAAATGCCACCACTGCAACTGGTGACCTTTTCTCATCTCCAAAACAACATTTGCTAGATACAGACAATATATCCACTGGTTGTTTATAAAGTGATTGAGGATTTTTGCTTGCAGAGAGACCCGAGTTTCTGACTTTTGCTGCTGCTCACAAACTCATTCCAATAGTGACTTGCAAATAATGACTCACAGCCTTGCAAGGAGTTTCACTGGAAGTTTGTGAGAAAGAATAATCTCTTCTGAAGCCAGAGAACAGGACAGGAGGTTGGAAACATTTAATTTTCTAATAGCAGTCACCAAACAAGCAGGTTTTGTGTAGGCTGACAGTTTTGCAGCTTGGTAAAGAAGAAATAAAAAGCCCTTGGCCAAACCTTCCTGGCCCCAAGAAAAGGGAGAGGGGCAGGAGGTGAAATATTGCTGGGGAGCAGCTCCAAACAGTGAGGACCAAATGGCCCAACACCTCTGAGAAGAAAAGAGAAGAAGAGATGCCCACACCAGCCCCAGCACATGTCCAGCCCCACTGGGCACTGCAGGCACAGATTGTGTCCTCCTGGCTCTGAGAGATGGACAGAAACACCAGCCTTGCTGTATTTAGTGCCAGCACTAACAGCCACCAAACCCAAACAACAAACGAGCTCAGTCTGATAGGTCTGAACAGCTTCTTCTAAGAGCTGCTGCTCCTACACTTGTATTCCTTCCCTGGGGATTGATCCTTCCCCTCCCTTGGCTTTCCCAGTGCAGAACATGAGCTCCATGGGGTGACTGTGCTGGTTTTGTAGCTGTCCCCTCGTGCTCCCACACCCACACTCCTCCCAGCAGCTCTTTCCCTCTCACCTGGGTCACTCTGTAAATGAGAAGGAGGTTAAGGCACCAGCCATCAGTGAAGCAGCAACATCTTTCTCCTTGACATTCAGGCGGTTGAAAAGCTCCTTGTAGGGTCAGGCACAGGGGCTTTTAAATAATGCATCATGTTTGTTGGTGTGTTGGCATTTAAATGCTGCCTGAGAGGGAAAAAGCAACTGGGGTCCCAGTGCTCTGTGTTCTTTCTAATGGGGCCACTGGGCAGACACATCCCCCGTGCTGTCACCTGTCCCTGCACTCACAAGCTCCCTCTCACATGCCACCACAGCCCAGCACACCTCCCACACGTGCTCTGAGCACTGTCATGGATGTACTTCCATCCTCACTTGCACATCCCATCCCTCTCCACATGCCCCAAACCTCACTCCAACACACCCACTCCCTCTGAGCTCATGTCACTGGGCTGGGTGACACATGGCCCTAAAAGGTACCTGTACCCCTCCTGGGACACTTTCTGCAAAGCACCAGGAGCCCAGTGGCTGTGGTTACCTGGGTGTCTGTCATTGCCCTGGAGGTGGGGAGGCAGAGGTGGGTTTATGCAACAAATCTGGGCTGTGACACAACTCCTCTCAGAGGAGCAGCTCAAAGCTGCCTCCAGAACCTGCTGTGACAGACAGACCTTCTTCCCAACCCCAAGGCCATGGGGGGACAGCAGCCAGAATCCACCTTGCTGACTCTCAGCTGAACATTTTGGAGGACCTGGGTTGAATTTTCAGGCTTGTGGTGTGTTGCCAAGAGCTGTCACTTCTCCTTGCATCAGTCACCTCAAGTGGTGTGTTCTCAGGTGGTGTCACACCTCTGCCTGGGATCACTGAGCAGAGATGGGAAAAGAGCTGGAAACACACGTGACCTTCTGCCAGTGCCTCTCCTGCTGCTGTTTGTCACTGCAGAGCATTTTACTCCTGAAGTCACCCTCCACTGCCTGGTTTTAAAGCTGCTGGTAGGTGAGGGCGAGTTGGGATGAAGTCAGAATCCACCTCCCTTCCTGAGGTCCAGCACAGCTGGGGATGCTCTGTCAGGGCTGTGGCCTTGCCCATTTTCAAATGCCATGGTTCAATGCCTTTGACATTGCTGCAAAATGGGTTTGTGGAGGGTCTGGGCTCTTTGGGAGCAGGTGGATTTTCCCAAGGGTGTGTGGTGACAGCAGGGGAGAAGCCAAGTGTTCTGTCCCCTGCTCTGCTCTGTCCACCAGCAGCTCTCAGCTCCCCAGCTGGGACTGAACCACAGATGGCTCAGCTCCATCTCAGCTTCAGGCCACCCCCTGCCCCACTTCTGTAAGAGAAACATTGGAATCTACAGGTTCCTTTGGTTTATTCTAATGAAAACCTAATGAAAACCTGCCCTTCACTCCGGCCCCAGGAGCCTTTCTGAATTGCTGAGACCCACCCAGGCCCCAGAACTGTCACATCAGTCTCTCTCCTTCCACCACACACCATCTCATCCCAATCCTGCAGGACAGCACACAAGGAGCTGGGGAGGAGAGGGACAAAGGCAGTGAGATGCTCAGACTGCAGCTCTCTAAAGGTCTAGAGGTCCCAGGCAAGGCTGGTTTCAGTCACTCATTGTTTTTGCTCTTTGAGGACATGACCATCCACTCTATTGATCCCTTATTTATTTATCTTATTTATCCCAGCCCAGGAGTCCTTGCCCCCACAGACTAAACCCTTTTTCCACCCTTTAAATGAGCTTTTTCAGCCCTGGTTGCACAAATCCCACCCTGTACTTAAGTGCAGCATCGCCAAAGGACTAAGCAGACAACTCAGGGGAGCAGGGAGAAAAGCAAATTGCCAAAAAACAAGAGGAGAAAACATGGAGGTGGTTTTTTAACCCCTCAAAACATCTGAACTGAAAGCCCTGTGGGCTGGGGACATCAGTGCCACAGACAGGCCACTGCCCCGTGGGGCTCCACTGGTCTCCCTTCCAACAGGGAGTAACACCAGTGTCCTGTGATGTGCCTTTGGAATTAGGGAGTGCAGCAATAAATAAAGGCTGATTTTTGAGGAAACTGCTCCTCTGCAACACACACCTTTGCCTGCAATACCACCCTTAATGTGCTTGCCAAGGCTTCATCATATACGTGGGTAACCCTGCAAACATCAGGGGATCTGCCCCAGATTTACACCGTGGCAGAAAGAGAATTTTTGCCCAGATCATTTTTGTGGGGGTTTCTTTTTGTTCTTCCCCCCTGCCAAAAGCAATTAATTAACCTTGGTTTACAGCAACTTGCCTTCCAGCAAAAATCAGGGCTGGCTGCAATAGCAGCCCTAATTGCCATGTCAGATATTTCCTACCCCCCATTCATTCCCCATCAGCTATTATTGTAAATTAATAAAGCCTGGACACATCCTGTATTTAAGAATGAAAGGACAGAGACAGGGATGTGCCAGAGCATTAAAGAGACAGGAGATCTGAGGGCTCCTGACAGGACCCCAAGACTCTGATCTCTTTGCCTGCTTTCCAAAAACAACAAAATATGGGTCTGGAGGTATTTCTAAACCCAGCTGCCTAAAAACACATCCATTCAGAATTACAAGGTATTTTTAGCCTCTAAAAGAGAGCAGATATAAATATGTCTTCATTCCTGCTGCAATGCCATTGGTTTAATCAGTTACATCACTGATAGGTTTGATCCATGATATCCAAACAGAGCTCCTGTTACAGAGTGAACACACAGAGCAATACGTGTGTGTGTGCCTGGGGATAGATGTGCTTTTATATATATCTTTATATACGGGCATAGACACACGTACCCCTCCCTTTTCTATTTAAAAAAAACCTAAAAAAGCTGCCTGGATCATTTTCACCAATAAGACAAACCCCACATTTTGCTGGCAGAACGATTAGGGCTGTCAGGTCTGATGGACGCAGAGTCTGCCATGAATTATTCATGGAGACTAATTATAAGCTGGCAGATTTCTGGCACAAATGGGCTGGAGATCCCAGTTATCTGTGACTGATCTGCTCCTCCCGAGTCCCTGAGGCACCAGAGCAGAGGGACAAACTGGTACCAGAGCAGAGGGACAGACTGGCACCGTTTACTGCTGCCCAAAGCGACTCACATTCTGTGAGTTGGTGTGGACTCAGCTCTGCTCCCAGGGGGTTCTGCATGGCCCCAAAAGTGACCCCCTGGTTGTGTGCTCCAAACTGCCATCCCAGTCTCTAAGGATCTGATGAAGGCACTTGTTATGTGGAACAACTACGAGGGGTCAGCCCAGAAATCTGCTGCCACGAATCCAGCAGTGGGACACAGATATATCCGAGGAAAAGGCATCACTTAGGCGATAATGGTTCAAAGCCAGAGCCTCTGCTAATCAGCTCTGCTTCCTGCATCTCTGGTGCCTTTCCTCGTTACGATTCCCAACAGAAGAAATAATGTGGCTCCTCCCTTCCCCTCTGCTCCCCCTGGCACAGCCCCGAGGCTGGTGGTGAAGAGTCTCTAACGCAGAGCAGGGAAAACTGGATTTTTCAGAGTCAGCAGATGAGCTCAGAGGGCTCGAGAGGCCCTGACCCAGCCCTTGCTAATCCACTGCTCTTTGGGAAGTTTCTGAGGCACATGCTGAGCCTCTGCCAAAGCCCACAGGCTGCAAACCCTGTGCTGAAGCAGAGCTGAGGGGTGGAGGTGAGGAAGAGGAGGGCAGGGAAGGATGATGGGCTGACTGGGAAGCAGAGGCACTGCACCAGTCCAGCCTGAGCAGGGTGACAGGACTGAATGTGGGAGATGCATTCCCTGCTCCCAGGCAGCATTTCAGGAGTCTCGCCCTCCCTCTGCTCCTCAGCACTTTCCCAAAAGCCCACTGTGAGAGTTTGCAGTTCTGGTTTAAAGCTCCTTGATTTCTTTGAGGCTTTGGACACTTTCCAGGACTTTTATTCACCCATCAGCCACTGGCTGGAGAACAAAGCTTCACAGGCACAGCCAAAGGTCAGGAGAAGTTCCACGTTCAAAGCCTTTTGCTCAGCAGGAGTTAAATATGGCATCAAACTCCACCACCAAGCACAATGCCCCTCCAAGCTTCTCTTTCCATGACCAGAGCTCAAATCCAAGGAATCCAGAGGCCAAAACTCCCAGGCTTTGACTGGAGGCTTCAGACAAAGTGCCAGGCTCTGCCTCACACCAGGAACCCTGGGCTAAGGATGGCAGATAGCAAAGATGAGAAAATCCATTGCCACAAACTCCGTGTCTGACAGAAACAGCCAAGGCAGGTTTCTCCAGGCTTCTCCAGCCCATTAATCTTCTGCCCACTAATATAAGGCTTAATGCTGTTTGCACTGGACACCTAAAGGGAGAAATTCAAGGCTTATTGGTTCAAATAGTCCAACCAGTCTCCAACATCAGTGGATATTTCATTACTGCCCAACAGAGACACAGTTTCCATTGGTGTCTTTAGGACAGGCCTGAAGAAAATGAATGCCCAGTGTGAGCCCCTGCCTTGCCCTGGCTCCCTGATAGCCCCAGTTCCCACTGGAATCAACCCCCCCAGGAGACTGTCAGTATCTGAAAGCCAGCTTTGATTTCCCACAGCCCCAGCCCTGTGCACCAAGAGCAGATCCCAAATCCTGAGTGGGCTCAGAACACCTGAGGCTCAGCAAACAGTCTCATCACACATCTGTCCCTGTCCCAGCTCCCTTCAAAGTAAAAGGGCAGGTTATGAGCAAGAGAATGAATGTCCCTAATAAGGCCAGGGCTGGTAAATCACATTATGCCTGCATTTGCTCTGAACCATTCATATCCTTCCAAGCAGAAAGGTAACAGGAATTGTGCAGCAATAACAGCTCATCAGCTGTTGGGAGCTTTCAAACTTTGTCTCTCAGTGCATGCTGTAAAAATTACCCCTCAGAGACTTTGCTTTCTCTTTTCTTTTCCTCTTGACATACTGTAGACATAAACTCTCTCCCTGCAAGGAAATTTCTTCTCCCATGCACTCCAAGCTCAGTGACATTCTTCAGGGTGCCCTGGAGCACAGGAGCCCTGTGTGTGTCTGTCTCTTTGGTGTGAACTTAAAGATCAGGAGTCATTCATTTACAAAAACAGTGAGGACACTGCTTTTTCCTTCTTGCCTGAGTCTCTTCCTAGATCTCAAGGAAGAAGGAGCTTCCCAGCTGCTGAGGGAAGGGAGCAGCACTCCCAGGATGGGGACAATGTGCACATCAGGATAATTGTGATGCAGAGAAGACAGACCTGGCTGATGATGTGCATAAATCCCCCTTGTCTGTGTTCTGCTTTCCCCACCCTGCGCCTCCTCTGCAGTTTTAATGTTTTGTTTCAACCTTTGGATTGCATTAAAATATTAATGACAACGTTTTATTATAATTTTATATTCCGTGGTTAATATTTTAATACAATAAAAGCCCAAACGAAATCTTTCAGCGTTATCGGGTGAAATGATTATGCACAACTGAAACAAAACAATCCACCAGAGCCAGAAAGATGTTTTCCTGGAATTTTGTTTCCCTGGGTGTCTACCAAATGTCATTCTTTTGTTCAGATGGAAGGACAGCCCTCCTCCCTTTCAAAATATTAGGAATTCAATTGAATTGTGCATTCAAGTGTCTCAAATTGAACCAAACACCCTTAATGAGGCTCAAGATTTGCCTTTTTGCTGTGAGAGCTGCTGGACTCCGAGGCCTGGGAGGAATGGGGATGGCCCAGAAGGTTCTAAGGGAAGGCAGGACGATGCCCAGCCCTGCTGCCTCCCCCATGTGCCATCCCATACCCCACCCCATGGTGCTGAATTTCCTATTCTGCTCCCCAGAGGGCCACAGAGACACCAGACCATCCAGTTGTTCTACCACAACAGTGAAGGTGATGAACCCCTGGGAAATGTGGACTTTGGGTCTTTTTTCTGAACACCCTGGTGGTGCCCATTGGGTGCCACGTGCTGTGGTACCCCCCCTGTTTTATGGCACCAGAAAGCTGTTAACACTTCCAAACAATTTTTCAATTTAAGGCAGATTAAGGGCAAAATTCTAGTGGGACTAACAGTGTATAATCTCCTTTCCTTTCCTCCTCCTGCATTCTGAAGAACAGTTCCCTGCAACGGTGCATTTCACACTCCGATGCTGATATTTCAATTTCCTGCTTAAGATACAATAAAAACTGCCCACATGAAGAATAATTTATGTTGATTGACATTCTTTAATTCCCCTTGGATGCAGCTAATGATGAAGAGATGCCAGGAAATTTAAAAGCATGTCCTACCTGCAGACTCCTCTAAGTTCCTTTGGAAGGCTTTGAAAAGCTTCCAATTTGAAGCACAAAACACAGCTACTGATCTTTAAGTACTTTCCTTGTCTTCTTCTGTTCCTCCCCTACTTCTCCCCCACCCCAGAGGATGGCAGAATTAAATTCCTGAGCTCAATTAAAGCACAGGGAATTGAGATCATGGCAGCAGGTCAGTGCTGGGAGACACCTTCCCAAAGCTCAGGACAGGCAGCTGTTTTCAGGACAACCTGCCTGCACTCCCAGACAGTTCTCTGGGACACTAAACTGTTGGATGAAGCTGAAAAAACCATGATTAGGGTTTGTTTGATTTTGGGGACTGCTGGGAGTCATTTCAAGACCCTGATGGGCAACTGCATCTTTGTGTGTTGGGTGACAGAGTGACACGAGTCAGATGTTGGCAGGAAGGAGCAGGAGCACCAAACCTCAGGTGTCAGCAGTTCTGCAGAGATGTGCCCTGGAGTTGTCCCTCATGTCTCCAGTTCTGCCAGGCAACCTCAGCTACTGGGGAAAACTGCTGCAGAGAAAATTATACATAATCAGGCACCTGAGTGTGAAATCGGGCTGCAAACTTGTTCCAAAAATGGTCCCTGCTTAAGTCTCAAGCCAGCTTTGCTGCCATCCTTATATTGGGCAGAGCTGAGAATACAAGACCTTCTTTCCCTCCCTGCACCCATACACACCTTCCCCAGCACACACAGACCAGCACCCAGCCCTGCCATGAAGGAATCATCTCTGTTCTGTCCTTTCAGCATGAGAGTCAATATTTTCCTTGTATTTGTCAGAGGAGCTGCTTTCAGATCTGTGGTCAGGAGCTGTCTCTCTATGAGGAGGATTTGCCTATATGGCAAGGATTTACTATTCCAATCAAAATTCAGCTCCACAGGCTGCTAATCCAGCATATCCACAGCAGAATAATCCATCCAGCACAATCACATGAGGGAATTTCTGTGTGTGGAGAAAATCCTGCAGGCCCTTTGCAGGATGGCGAAGTGAAGAGGAAAAGGGAATTGGTCCCTGGAGCTCCCCAAATTTCAGCAGATTCCCTCAGGAGCTGCAACAGGGCTGCTGAAGCTCTGAGATTTAAAAAGCAACCCCAAGCAAAGGAAGACTGAACACGGTTTCAAAATGCTGAGAAATCTTCTCATCAAAATAATGTCAGAGCCTGTCACGGCGGAGGGAAAACAAACGCGCGATACGTGATGGTTCTGCATGAAATGTAAAACGCTGTTTAGTTAAAACAAAACTCTTTCAAAGCACTCAGATGGGAAAGGGGAGGGAGGGAAGAGGTAAAGGCAAAAAGCACTTCACTTTGCAAGCTTAAAAAGATATTTAAAGGGAGAAACCTGTTGAGGCGTGCACAGCCCCGCCAGCGCGACACGAGCGCAGCGAGCGGCAATTACTGTCAGTCAGGGAGAAGGAGCCCCTTCCCCCAGAGCTCCTCAGGCTCCTGCTCACTTCAGAGCCCCCCCTTCCTCTGCCACAGCCACCTTGGGATAATGGGAGTGGAGGGGAGAAACCTTTTTTAAATTCCCAGGTGAAAAAACTAAGAGGAGACGGTGCCGAGTGGGACCGTGAAGAACAGTTGCCAATGAGGTGTTGGATCCTTGCAAGTTTAATTCCAGCACTGAGATATTTCACTCCTTCCCATGGGGGTTATTTCCCGTGCCAGGAAGCAAAATTCTGTTTAGAGGGATGAACTGATATTGCTGCAGAAAGGCAGGGTTTGGAACATGGATTTCAGGATGCCAAGGCACTGCTGTATCCTACACATAACACTGCTCTGGCCCTGCTTCCTGCTCTCCAGAAATCCTTTGGTAGAGAGTTCTACCAAATCCTTGGTTTTGGTAGAATTGGCTCTGAAGCCCAAGAGAATTTAGCTGAAGGGATGCAGGCAATGGGACTGGAGTCAGTAGAAAGGGTTTTACAAGCTTTGGGGCTCTGTCAGCTCCTCCAGTTTTTTGCTGTGAAGAAGAACAGGACTCTTACATGAGTTTCTTACCCCCTCCTTGTACACTCAAATCAATTTAATCTCCCCCTTTCCTGCCAATCTATGAAACAGATCCTTTTAACATGTAACAGTTAATAGGAACAGCCCAAAAGGACACCAACTCAGAAGACAGAAATCACAGCACAGGAAAGAAAAAAGCTCCGTTCAGAATTGTGGGAGATCAGCAAACCTGCAGAGAGAGTCTTTCCTGGACATGTCTTTAATCTTTCCTGCTTCCAGCCCTTAATAGCAGAACCTGATTCGAAGACTTGGTGATTGATTTCCAGCCCAGACACAAAGTGACAGGCTCATTTTCGAGTATTGCACAGCTATAATTCCGTGTTTTATTTGTTATTATTGTAACCTGCTGATGGAGTGGGGCTGTATTCAAGGTAGCGGGTAACAACTCTGGCTCGAGGCATTATTTAGAGTTGGGTGTTTAATGCCAGAGCCTCGTGCCTCTTGATATTTATGAGGAAGATCCTGTAGCTGCAGTGCTCCTATCTTATTTGTTTGTTGTTCAAACAAAGGATCAGGAAATTGGATGCTGTTTCTGGCGAGTGATATCATCTCAACAGTTAAGGGAAGGCCACTGTTTTTTTTACACGTTCCTCCAGCACAGCAGTGAGAAGAGCTGTCTCCAGTTCAAGGTGAATGAGTCACCTTGGGAAGTGCTTCATCTCTGTAAAGAGGGAAAGGCCCTGCTCCACAAACCCATGGGACAGAAGAGAATTTCACCTAGGGCTGAGCAGCACCCTCGGGGTTGTGGGGCTCATCCCCACTGCCTGTTCCTGAAGTTTCTCTTCTGATCTGTCACAGTTTTCCCCATTTCTTGCCTTAATTTCTCTCTCTTCTAACTTCAGATCAAAGTCAGAACTCTTGCCTTGGAGAACAGTGCACAGCATTTTCCTCACTCAGAACAAGATTCTTGGAACAAAAACATTCCAGTCAGATTCAGTGAGAGCCCTCATCCCACTGGGGACGAGTATGGAAAATCCTGCTGGGTCTGCGAGGGCTTTTGTGGGATTAGGGCACGTTTCTGTAGCCAGAGCAAAGGGTCATGCTGGGTCCCCCTTTTTTCTAGGCCAGAGAAGTGCCTTAGACCTGACCTGGCTGGTCATAAGCTGCGCCTGGCTGGTTTAAACCTCAGTTAACCCCCTTTCCCTTGCAGCACGGCTGCACAAAGGAGATGGTGCACAACTTGCTGCACTCTATGAACTTACCTGTGAGCTCCTAAATCACTCTGGTGGCTTGGAAAAGTTCATTCAGCCTGAGAAACTGAGCCTGCTGCAGCAGCAGAAGCCAAGGAAGGGACTTTATGCTCAAGCTCTGAAGTTGAACCTGTGCTGTGCTTCTGTGGAGCCCCGAGCAGGGGCATTTGTGCTCACATTTGAGTGGTGATTTCTGGCTGCTGTGTAGATACCCCTGAGACAGGCACAAACCAGAGTCTCTTCACAGACTGACAGTTTATGCTGAGATGTTGAGTGTCTCTACAAAGCCTTTGGCATTGTTATTCCAGTTTCTCATTAATTGTGTAGAAGACCAAATGCTGCCTGCTCACAAAGGGCTATGAGCTCTGTAGGGCTTTGCAGTGAGAACAACAGGCTTTGACCCAGTGAATTAAGTGAAGGCAGTGTGAAGGTGGTCCAGTGTTATTTGTTTCTTAAATACCTCTCATTTTCTAGGCTTTCTCACTACACCCCGGTCAGCAAGGCACTTTTGTTCAAAAATGGTTCAAAAATAAACCATATTTATGATATGATTTAGTGGCCACGGTGGTGTCAGGTCAAAGCTTGGACTTGGTGATCTTGGAGGTCTTTTCCAGCCTTAATGATTCCATAGTGATTCCATGCCAACAGCCCACACCAGTGGGGTATAAAGAGCCTGACCCTGTCCCTGTGCCAGCTGGTGACTGGATGGATGTGGAGGGCACAGGAGCACAGCCCCAGTCATGTCCTGGGCACCCTGGTGTGGCTCACAGCACCCACAGCAAGAGACAGGCGACTGCTCTGCACCTGCCAGTTTGCCAATCCAAGAGTGAGAGGGCTGGAATAAATATATATCCCACCCAAGCTGCTACTGGTTCTATTTAGCCAGGGTGTTATTCATAAAAACAATCTCTGGTGCCAGCTCTGGTTCCCAGCCAGGGCTGCAAACTAATGAAATTGCCTTTTACACTGAGCATGTGAAGAAGCCTCCTCTGAGTGCAGGGGTGGGCCAGACTCCTCACTGTCATCCTTCTGGGGGTGGTGGCAGCCAGGTCCTTCTGGACTTGTTAGCAAATGGGGCACTGAAATGAGGGCAGAGCTAAAATTGCTGGAGCAGCTCTGAACTTTCCCAAAGAGGAGACTGCAACAGAGGATGGTGAGGGAGCCAATGTCTCCCTGGATGCCCTGCAGCCATTCAGTTGGCCTGGAGGGGTGGGAGGATGGGGGGGAAGCAGGGAATTAGATGAAGGTTTAGAAAGAGTAGTTTTTAGGAAAAAGACAGCTGTCCTTGGAGAACCATGTCCTGAGGGGCATCAGGAACAGCATCGCTGGCCAGGGAGGGGATTGTCCTGCTCTGCTGTCACCTGGGGGAGCCTCACCTGTGATATTGGGGCAGTTTTGGGCACCACAATGTGGGAAAGATATTGAGCCATTAGGGAGTGTCCAAAGGAGGGAATGGAGATGGGGAAGGGCCTTGAGGGGAAGGTGTGAGGAGCAGCTGAGGGCACTGGGTGTGTTCAGGGGGAGAAGAGGAGCCTGAGGGGAGACCTCATTGCAGGGACAACTCCCTGGGCAGGGGCAGAGGAGGGGCAGGGACTGAGCTCTGCTCTGGGGGACCAGGGCCAGGAGCCAGGGAATGGCTGGAGTTGTGTCAGGGCAGGGGGAGGTTGGAGCTCAGCACAAGGTTGTTCTTTGCCCACAGGGTGGGTGGGCACTGCCCAGGCTCCCCAGGGCAGTGGGCACAGCCCCAAGGCTGCCAGAGCTCCAGGAGATCCAGGATGATCCTCTGGGGACAGGGGGGGACTCTTGGGGATGGGGCTGTGCAGGGCTGAGGGTTGGACTGGATCCCTGTGGGTCCTTCCAGCTCAGCACATCCTGTGGTTCTGCTCAAAGGGACTCAGTTCAATTTCATTCTCAGTGGATTTTCTCCAGCTCTCAGCCCCACTCCTCCCCACATGGTGCAGTCAGAGCCACCTTACACTAACACCAGTGCTGAGTGAGTGTGGAGTGAAGCTCCTGTGACACCCCTTCCTATTGGCACACACAGGGGAGCACAGAGTGCTCCAAAAGGCACCAGGAATCAGACTTAACAAACCCAACAGTTCACAGCAGTCACTGCTGTACCCAGTAACCCTCTTCCCTGCAGGCAGCAGGGATTTAACAGAGAGGGTGGCTGGGCCACCTGGGGCTGCTGCTCTCTCAGGGTGTTACTGCAGTTCCAGTTCCACAGTGTGGAAGTGGCTGCACAGCTGCCTTCCTGCAGGGTGGCTGCAGCTGGCCCTGCTTCCAGAGCCCATCTGCCACCTTTTCCCAACCTGCTGAACACCCCTGTTCGTGTGAGCCACAGCTCTGGTCCATCAGGGCTGTCCCAAGCCTGGAGAACAGGCAGGTGCCTGCAAGAAGCAGAGATTTTCCTGGAATGGAGAAGAAAATCCTCCCATGGCACACTCAGGAGAGCTGAGGCATTTCAGTCCTGTCGTGGATCACTATCCCTGAGTCAGCTGCTTAAAAACAACGTGCTGAGGCTCATTTTGTGTCCTGTAGTGGATCAAAATTGCAACCTGCCTGTGCTTCAGTTTCCTGCTGTAGAGAAAGGATGTGACAGCCCTGAGTGCTGGGAGGGTAAGAGTGTTAAATCCAAGAGGTGTTCATCTGTCTCAGTGGTGGGACTAACAGAGGGGCAGGACAGCAGAAAGGAAGCAGGGATGGTTGCTGATGTGCCTGGGATGCTGCAAATCGTGAGTCAGGCACTGCATCCTTCCCCAGTCCGGTGATCTTGGAGCCACATGCAATTAAACTCAATGCTTCTTCCCTCAGCTTCCCTCTTTTCCCATCCCAAGACTACTGGCAGCCTTCTTTTTTTCCCCACCAAACGCGGCCCTCTTGTGTTCACAAGAGAAATAGGGAGAAATCCGTAGCAACTGCTCATGAATATGAGAGAATCACCAGAAAAGTGGCTTTTCCACACCTTAAACTCCATTTAGATGGCTCAGGGAGCCACGAGCAGCATCCTACAGACTTCTGCCCAAATCCCACAAGAGTGAGCTGAACATCAACTGGAGCATCACAAAGATTTCTGCCTTCCCTCCCACGCCCACCTCCCTCCAGTTTGGAAACAAGGATTCCTTTGAGGTTTGAAGATCTAGCTTGGAAGAAATAAACCCCAAGTGGTGTTATCTGAAGGGTGGGGAGGAAAGAATGCAGATCAGTGTGTGTGCACACGTGTGTGTTTGATCACACACACGCTGCCACACGGCTCCCACCTCCCAAAATGAAACGAGCAGTCGTTTACATTGAGGTTTCCATAGAGACCAAGTTTAGAGAGAATTAAATGGAATGATTATGTGTGTTCTGAAGGGCTTGAGATAAAAATAACCTTGCCAAGCGTTGCATGGACTAATTGGCTGATGAACCTTGGCTTCGAGCTCCTCTTGGTGTTACAGTCACTGGGCTCCTGGGTTTGCCCGTGTGTGCAGTGGGGAGTGAAGCACCTCAGACAACAGAGTGATCCACAGCCTTGATGCCTGTTTCCCTGGAAGGCTGTTCTGCTCTCCAAAGGTTTGTCTCTCACTGCCACTCTGCCAGCTCGAGCAGAAATGTGTGCTCCAACCCTTCTGCTGTCAGCCCTGCTGTCACCAACACCCGGGGAAACCCTTGGGGTCACAACAGGGAAAGGAAGAGAGAAGAAGGAAAGTAAGGAGTGGTGGATTTCCACCAGCCATGGCAAGGAAAGCCTGGCCCAGAGGCAACCAGTTCACTGAAACCAGCCCCAAAACATCCCCTTGGTGGCTCTCCAGCCTCAGACAAGGTTGTCTGACTTCCCAGGATTTGCAGGGTCTCCAGGGAGCACCAGGGAATGGCACAGCCTGGGCACAGGGAGGGGTGGTGGGGACAGGGTTGGTTTGCTCTGTGCTCTGTGGGAATGCCCTGACATTGATCTGGCACTGCTTCCACACCCAGCTACAGACAAGGAAATGAAATATAGAAAGAAACACCCTAAGCCATATGGGAGAATCCAGGGCAGCATCTCCCACCCTGTGGGATGGACCAATTTCTCAGTCTTGGCCAAACCTTTAATCCCTTAGAGACTGGGTGGGTTTTTTTGCCCTATTTACTGAAAAAAAAAGGAGTTTGGGTGGCAGGTCAGCAAGAACTGCTCTTGCACTGAGGTCCAAATGGTGGTGTGGGAAAACCCCTCTTCTGAAGCAGCCAGAGCAAGACCTTCTCGATGCTTCACTTTGAGAAGAGGGCATTTTGTTTGGAACTTCCACTAACAGGGTAAATGTATCCAAGAAAGCAACAGAAACTTTGCTTTGGTGTGGAACAAATACAACTCTCTGAGTTTAATTACTTTCCTTGGGCAAGGGATAGCAGAAAGAACTTAGTTTCAGGTGGCCTCTCCCCAGACACTTCATCTCCAGTTTCCTCCAGTTAAAGCCATGAAACAAATCAGAGATTTCTCACTCAGCTGCAGTCTTTAGCCAGAAGAGCAATTTCTGTGCTGCCCTCAGCCCAGCTGTCTCACAGTCTGGTATCTAACAAGCCACACTGACTCCCCATATATTTTTCCTAAAGCAAATTCCTAATGATGGTTATGAAAACCTCCTTATGGTTTCCCAGCTGATGCAAAACCAACATACAGTAACGGGCCCTGATTCACACATGAACATTTCTAGAAGCAGCCTTTGATTTTTGGTGCTGTGTGTGGGTCAGAGAATCACAGAATATCTTGAGTTGGGAAGGACCCATAAGGATCATCAGTCTAACTCCTGGCCCTGCACAGACACCCCAACAACCCCCCCCTGTCCCTGACAGCGTTGTCACCAACTCTGCTTCATTTCCTTTTTGGTGGCTCTCACCCCAAGACTGAGGAGGAAAAATAAACCCCTTTTTTTCTCTTCAACTTCTGAAGCCTGACAGACAGTGGCAAGTGAGAGTAGAGTGAAGGGCTCCAGTTCTACTGTAGTTTAAGAAAAGGGGGAAACAAATAAAGATCGTTTTTGATTCACAGGATTGCTCCTTCTGGAGCTCTTCAGGCAGGATGGAGATTTCTGCCTCTCCACTGTAAAAGCTCCGGAAATGAGTTATTAGAGGAACATTTTCCCCCTTGCACAGAATCAATCTCTCCTCTCTGCCTGAAAGACCACAGTGTCTCCTTCAGAAGTGTCTTTAATGCAGAGGCCACTGACTGTTCTTGGCTGTGGCAACACCAGCTGATGTGGCACCACTGATTTCTGAGCGTGGCTCGTGCTTTCCTCGGGTGAAAATGATAAGACACTCCAGCATCTATTTCTGCCTCCCACTGGAGAGATCAATCCTGCCTGAGTGCAAGGGAGAGCTGCAAGGGCTTGAATTAATTCAGGCAGACAGCATGTCCCTCTCTGTAACCAGTGCCACGGCTCTGGCATCTGCAAAGGTTCCGTGTGACGCAGGAAACCTGAGTCAGGCCCACGGGGATGGGGAGCAGGACATGTCTGCAGACAGCACAGCCCAGGAGTGAGCCACAGGGCTCAGGGGGTGTGATGGGGTTTGGTGTGAGCAGCAAAAATACAACTTTCCTCCTTCCTAAAGCGGAGAGTTTCCAGCTCGTCAGCTGTTCTCAGTACAGCCAAAAAAAATTGCCAAATAGGTTTAATTGCAGCCTGGTCTCCTCTCACACCAGGTTTAAGGGATCAGTGTGTGTGCACATTTGTGTGTGCATTTATGTCCTTTCCCTTTTTCTTTATCCCCCTGTAATTCACAGAATCACAGAGTGAACAGAGTTGGAAGGGACCTACAAGGATCATTGAGTCCAACTCTTAGCCCTGCACAAGAGTCACACCCTGTGCCTGAGAGATTCTGAACTCAGTGGCCAGTTCAGGTCTAATCTGGCAGAGACAGAGCTCTCAAAAAGGCTAAATCCCAAGAAAAATGGCAAAAATACGTATTTGATCAGGGTTGGCAGACACTGTAATGAAGAGAACGTGAAATATCAGCTCAACCCTTTCTACACATCCCCCAGAAGGGACTGAGGCAAGAGATCCTTGTACCAGGCTTTTCCTGAGCCACAGGTGGACAAGATGCTTCAAGTTCTACTTTGGATTTCCCTTCTGAGTTGCCTCTCCCTCAGCATCCTGCTGTGTCCAGAGCTGCCAGGAAAAACTGCTCACCACATGAGGTGATTATGGTCTCAAAAAGGCATCTTTAACCTTGGGAGAACCATGACTTGTGCCAGTGTGTCTCAAAGATCCAGGGCCCCTAACATGAATGTGCCCATTTATTGACACACCTGAATTTGGCTTGACTTGTGTCAATGCCTGAGCCTCAGGTCATAAATCTGCAGTAGAATTAGGACTGAGTTTCCAGTTGCTCTCAGCCTCACATTATCATTATCTTTTCACCTCCTACGGTGCCCCTGATCTGTGGGCACAGGTTTCCCCACCCTGTGCCAGGTACCAAACAAACACAACCATCACAGGCTGCCTTGACTTGCTCAGACAAGAACTTCAGCAGGAATTTGCCTGACCCTCCCCACTGTGCCAGGACTTGGCCTTTCCTCAGGAATTATCTCCTGCATGGGGGAAAAGCAGCTCAGTGTTCAGCTGTCAATACATGGGAAGGTGCCTTGACCACTCCTTCCCTTCCCTTCCCTTCCCTTCCCTTCCCTTCCCTTCCCTTTCCTTTCCNTCCCAAACCTTCCCTTCCCAAACCTTCCCTTCCCAACCCTTCCCTTCCCTTCCCAAACCTTCCCAAACCTTCCCAAACCTTCCCAAACCTTCCCAAACCTTCCCTTCCCAAACCTTCCCAAACCTTCCCAAACCTTCCCAAACCTTCCCTTCCCAAACCTTCCCTTCCCAAACCTTCCCTTCCCTTCCCAAACCTTCCCTTCCCTCTCCAACTGCTCCACGTGCTGCCAGGACTCCTGGGGAAAGGGGACAACCCAAACTCCTCTGCTGAAGGTCCCAAAGTACCCCAGGGAAGAGCAGGCAGATAAAGCCTGGTGTGATTTTACACACAAACGACTCATTTCAAGGAATGAATTGCCCCAACCAGGCCTGGACGTGGCCACACTCCTGTCCTGAGGAGCAGGGGGAGGTGTTCCCTTCTCATCTGCAGACAGTGTCATTAAAGAAGAGAAATCCTGTATTTTCCAGGTTGAGCCTGTGGGTTCACAGCCCTTTTCAGGCAATAAGGCCAATGTCAAGGGGGTGGCTGGGGCAGGGTGGCCCCAGGCACAGTGCAAGGCTGGCTCTGACACTGGAGCCCGTGTGGCCTTGGAGAATTTATGCTTCCTCTCAGTTCCCCTCTTAAAACAAGGATTCTGACACTGTCTTCCTTTGTAAAATGCCCTCAGAGCTCACAAAAAGAGTTGCCTCACACAGAGTTGTTGCTCCATCTGGTTCCTTCCCTGGGTAATACCTGAGCACCTCCTAGACCTGCACCAGACAACGTGACTCACATCTCTCATAAATGTGACTCCTCTATGAGCCCCAAAGGGGAAATGAGGTGTGTGGTGTGTCTTTGTGTTTTGGCAGAGTTGTTTCATGTCTGGGCTCTGTTTCTGGGCAAAGGGTGTTGGATTTTTTAGCTCTGTGTCTGTGTGAGAGAAGGGAGAGTGATGAGCTGCTTGGAAACCAGGCAACAGGCATTTCACAGTTTGGGGTCATCCAGACCTGACATTTAGAGGCAAAATATGCTTGGAAGAGGAATTTTCATTGACCCCAGGGGCGCCAGGCTTAGGAAAGTGTGGTTAGGGCTGAGTCTTGGTCTTGGTCCTCTGAAATCTCTCCAGACTCTTACTTTTCCACCTATATCTTAACTGCTGAGATTCAGGAGAGAGAAGGAAGAAATAAACATTGAACATTCTCCTTTTCTCTGCTCCCATCTCTTTCCCTCGTGGATGGGAACATGCCCACATAGTGGTTCCCTGCCAGGTGAGGGCAGGTAACAAACCAGGTACCACCTCCTGCCAAAGGCTTCATCTTTAATTCAGTGGCCTTGAGAACACGGTGGTTCCTCCTGGTCACACAGCAGGAGCTGTGCTGAGCATCACAACTTTGATCTCTGCCAAGCTCCATGTGCAGCTGTTTTCCTGCAGATCCAGCTGTGGGAGGAGGCTCAGAGGTGAATCCACATGTTCTGGTCAGCCCTGTGCCTCCTTTGTGTTTGCAGGGGAAAAGGGGAACGTGGGATGTTCTCCTCAAAAAGTGCCTGGGACTTTTAAATCGTTTTCCCAAAGAAATAATTTTTTTTTTTATTTTCTTTGCAAAAAGTCCCATGAAAAGTCAAGCTTTTCATTTCAGGAACATTTGATTTTAGGATCTTTCTGAAAGCCCCAAACAAAAGTTGAGTGCTTTGGACCTGACTTCTCAATACTTTGAAATGAGAATTTCCCCAACCTTCATTCTCCTTGTCATAAAAGATCTATTTCATGGCCCGTTTGGAAAACATCACTTTTCAGGATTATTTTTTTTTTCAGATTCAGAATAAACCACACCTTCCTACAACCTCAGTGATCCCTGTGAGTGCTGAGACCTCCTTGTCTCCCTACAAGGCATCTACTCCCCAGCACCAGGCCTGGATGGAGCCTGCAGCACAACAGTTAACGTGGTAATTCTCCAAGGATTTTGTTTAGAGTTTTATAGCATTACACACCAGCCTTATTGGATTTAAATGGCTTAAATTAACTGGGTTATTTAATGGATTGTCCAGATTAGGGAGGAATCTGCAAAGGCTGTTACTTCAAGAAGAGCAGCTGCATGGGAAGAAAAGATCTCCAAGTAACATTAATATCCTGGAGGCTCACAAGTCCTGACAGGCCACTCCTGTCCTTTATTGACATTCTCTCATATGCATTTAGCCAGGTTTGTGTTTAGTTTAATAATCTCCTGAAAGTTTAATTGTTGCTTTATTCATCCATGACCTTTCCTTCTCATCTGGAGACATATTATTGCTAATCTACAAATTTCAAGAACCAGATTTATTTGCAAAACCAATTATTCTGCTATGCAAATCTGCTCTCTTCCTGCAGCCTGCCTGAACAGGGCTTTCTTACAGCCACCATAATATATAGACACTATTCAAATATTTAAATGTAAAATTTATCTATATTTCTTTTCAGGCATGCCCAGGTTCTATGTGGTGCAGAGTTAATTAAAATCTTTAGAATCAAAAGCAGGTTTCCTGACCTTGATCCAGACCTTACAGACTTTAACCTCCAAAGTCCTCACTTAACCACAGGGGAACTGGAACTCCCAGCAAAGAGGAAATCAGTTGGCTGGCAGTAAACTTCTAATGGAGAAATGTGTGCTGTCCATTAGTGCCAGACATGACACTCCAGGGGCACAGGCACAGCTTTGCTGAGCCCCTGCAGAGGCCTGGCCTAAAGGAGGTGCAGAAAAGTGCTCAGAACAAGAGTTTTTGCTACAGATCTTTAGCCCAAAATGTTCTCAGTGGCACCTTCCCCACGTGTCCCCAAGTGGTGCCTGCCCTGAGCCTCAGGATTTATAATCCTGCTGGCACAATGTGGGAGACAGAACCTGTCAGAGAATATTGAGTGGCCTGGGTTGGAAGGGACCTAAAATATCATCTAGTTCCAATCCCCTGTCCTAGGCAGGGACAAATTCCACTGGGGCAGATTGCTCAGAGCCTCATCCAGCCTGGCCCTGAACACTTCCAGGGATGGGGCAGACACTTCCAGGGATGGGGCAAACACTTCCAGGGATGGAGCAGACACTTTCAGGAGTGGGGCAAACACTTCCAGGGATGGGGCAAACACTTCCAAGGATGGTGCAAACACTTCCAGGAGTGGGGAAAACACTTCCAGGGATGGGGCAGACACTTCCAGGAGTGGGGCAAACACTTCCAGGGATGGGGCAGACACTTCCAGGGATGGGGCAAACACTTCCAGGGATGGGGCAGACACTTCCAGGGATGGGGCAGACACTTCCAGGAGTGGGGCAAACACTTCCAGGGATGGGGCAGACACTTCCAGGGATGGGGCAAACACTTCCATGGATGGGGCAGACACTTCCAAGGATGGGGCAAACACTTCCAGGGATGGGGCAGACACTTCCAGGGATGGGGCAGACACTTCCAGGGATGGGGCAGACACTTCCAGGGATGGGGCAAACACTTCCAGGGATGGGGCAGACACTTCCAGGGCTGGGGCAGACTCTTCCAGCAGTGGGGCAGACACTTCCAGGGATGGGGCAGACACTTCCAGGGATGGGGCAAACACTTCCAGGGATGGGGCAGACACTTCCAGGGCTGGGGCAGACTCTTCCAGCAGTGGGGCAGACACTTCCAGGGATGGGGCAGACACTTCCAGGGATGGGGCAGACACTTCCAGGGATGGGGCAGACACTTCCAGGGATGGGGCAAACACTTCCAGGGATGGGGCAGACACTTCCAGGGCTGGGGCAGACTCTTCCAGCAGTGGGGCAGACACTTCCAGGGATGGGGCAGACACTTCCAGGGATGGGGCAGACACTTCCAGGGATGGGGCAGACACTTCCAGGGATGGGGCAAACACTTCCAGGGATGGGGCAGACACTTCCAGGGATGGGGCAGACACTTCCAGGAGTGGGGCAAACACTTCCAGGGATGGGGCAAACACTTCCAGGGATGGGGCAGACACTTCCAGGGATGGGGCAGACACTTCCATGGATGGGGCAAACACTTCCAAGGATGGTGCAGACACTTCCAGGGATGGGACAGACACTTCCATGGATGGGACAGACACTTCCAGGGATGATGCAGACACTTCCAGGGATGGGGCAAACACTTCCATGGATGGGGCAAACACTTCCAGGAGTGGGGCAGACACTTCCATGGATGGGGCAAACACTTCCAAGGATGGTGCAGACCCTTCCAGGGATGGGGCAAACTTCTTTTGAATGTGGGGCTGCTCTGAGCCTCTGCAGATGCAGAGATTCAGCCCCTCCTCCCAAATAATCTGTGACCACAGTACTAACATTAACTTCAGCTGTCTCCTGCCTCAGTTTCCCACCTCTGTCAATGGCCTGTTTGTGTTCACTCAGGTTTTGAAGTGGCACCTCCTATAATCCTCCTTTCCAAAGCCACAGCCCGTGTCCTGTGGCTGCAGAGTATCATTCCCACAATTACAGGCAACCAAGAAATCAACATTTTATCCTCAGCCTTATGTCATTGAACAGCATTATCAGGGAAGCTCACACAATTAAATCATAATTCAGGGACTGGATGTCAAGGACTTTGCTGATGAGCAAATTAAGGAAGCATTAGCCACGGGATTTGAGGGAGAGGCAACGTGGGTGCCAGACAGGGAACAGGGACATTGTGTTTGTGCTCCCAGCACTTATCCTGGGTCTGTGCCTGCTCACCCAGCACCTCCTGCCTCCTCCATATCCCACCCCCTGGATACAGGAGGTTCTGGACCCTCCAGGACAGCCAGAGCTTATGGGTCAGCTTCTCAGGTGGCTGCAGAGAAGCCACATCCACTGGTCCTTTCCTGGATAACTCTGAAGAGAAGGAAGCAGAAACCAAGAGGGGGAGATTTTGAGTCAGAGAACACAGGTTTATGTTTGCTGAGGAGAGTCTTTATTCTTGCCCCAAATATTTGCAGTCCCAGGTCTGGGAAAAACCAGCAGGAGCTACAGATGGATCAGAAAAGCACCTCAGTGCCAGGAGAGCCTCTCTCAGCTACGGCCCCTCTTGGACCTGACGGAGCAACAACAACTCCTGAGTGTTTTGCTCCAAGCTGATAAGACAGAAATAGTTCCATATCTTGCCAATAAATCACTGTGTATCAGACTGATGGACAGGGATCAACTCTGGTAGCCTTTCATTGAAATGGAATTACTCGTATCCATGAAAAAAAGACTGGGAATACACGTTGTTGGAACAGCCATTTCCTGTCCCTCCTGCTGAAGCAGGGAAGGGAGGAGGATGAGGGTAGTTGGAATGTAATGGGTTGTAGACACACAACTGCAGATGGCTCTTACACACTTGTGTCTGGAGTATCCCCTTTTCCCTGGATACCTGCAGAGCTCAGAGATGGGAATTGGTCATTTCCTGGCAGCCAAAGCCACTGAAGCCAAGCACATCACTGCCTTCAGTAAGTGCTGGCTGAAGCTTTCTGTATTTCAGATATGAGTGGCTTTAAGCTGTTTTTCACAGTGTGTGGATTGTCTCTCTTGCTCAAATAATTTAGCTTTAACCCGAGGCTGTGGGCTCAATCCTTGCTGTCAAAGCCCAGTGTGTAGCTTTGCATGCAGCTCCTGAAGGGATGTGGGATACAGCATGAATCTCCTGGCTCCTTCAAAGTCTTGCAGAGCTGCTTTATGTGTGTAGAAACCAGCATAAATAAAAATAAATCTGACAGGCTTTAGTCTGTGTTTCTCCAGTATCTCCTTGTCTGCACTGGATTTACCCAGGCTGGTTTATATCCAACAGCAGCAATAGAGGATGTTTACAGTGAGACAGACCCCAGTAAATACTCACAAATTCCCTCACAAATACTTCCAAGGAAAATGAGGTATAATGTGCAGCCTATGGACATGGGGGAAAGTGGGGAACCACCAGAGATCCCAGGCTGGGTGTCCCAGCTCCTCCACATGGCTGTGCACACATGATGTGCTTGGGGCACTCCAGCCCCATGTCTGGAGCAAACCAGGCTGCTTTAATTACCTCTACAAATGGAAGTTTCAATCCAAATGGCTTTGTTTTCACTCCTATTTTAGCTTGAGTTAAGAGCTGCTTTTTTTTTCTTCTTAGGAGAGGCAAACAAGACTCACAAACCCCTGTAACAGTCCAATTACACTTGGAGCTGGAAACCTTAGAGGTTCCAGTGAAAAAAGAGGCCACATTCCCCTGCTGCTGCCTGTGCCATGGCGTGGGCATAAATGAAATGTGAATTACACCACTCTTACCAGTGCAAATGATTACAGAGGACCTGCAAGCCAAGGTGAAGCTGAGCCTTTGGTAGGTTTATTTTAAACTCAGCCATTAAATATGACAGAAACATGAAAGAAATTTTCCCTCAGTGACATCTGGATGAAAATGCAACTGATTCTAAATGATTCTGTGATTTCCTGGTGTCCTACAGCTGGACTAGGCTGGCCATGGGCTAAATGGGATAAAATGTCTCCATGAAGGTTTGCAGGAACAGGCCACGCTCAGTTTGCCAGAGTTGTTTGATATTTTTAGGTTTTCATCACAAACCAACTCTCATCTTGTCTTGCAAGGCTGAGAGTGAGGCAGAACTCCACTGAAATCCAACTTCTAATCTAAGTGCACGTCTAACCCATTAGCTCTGAACCCACTGGAAAGAACTCACTGCTCTAATGCATATTCAGCCAAGTTCAAGGCCATGAGAGAGCTGGGCTGTGGCTTTGTGGGATGAAACCTTTCAGCTGATTGTGTCCCTGCTGTTCCTTTCATCCCTGTCCCTGTGTTCTCCTGCTCTGTGCTGACCCAACCAGGTGTGTGGACAGGCTGAGAAATGGACTGGAAAGTGGATCAGCTGGAAAGAAAACAAACTCCTTTTTGCTGGGTTGATGTTGAACCTGATCAGTTCCACAATCCACTTTACACCCAGTCAGTGCAGTGCACCATGTGCCCTTGGGGATGAGGTGGATCAGCAGGGACACCCTGAGCCTGTCCTTGGCATCATGGACTTTGTTTCATGATTCCACATGCTCCAAACCTGTCTTTCCAAAATAATTATCAGCCCTCACCACTTCCCAAAGCCACAGCGAGCAACAGCAGCCTTTGCAATGACATCAGCTCAGCTCCTCTGCCAAAATCCTGGGACAGAGATCCTTTGTCTCCAGATGACACTCATCTTTTCCACTTCTTCAAATAAGATGAATCTTCTAATTTGTCACATAGCTGGTGGTTTCCAAACATCACTTACCAATGGAGGCTGGGGGGGAAAGCTATTCTTCAGGTCAATTTGTGAGTCATTTGGCTTGCCAGTCAACCAAGTCTCACTCACTTGGAGACAATATATCTGAGCTATAAAACCTCAGCCTCGAAACATAACTCACCAAATTTAGTGAGTAGCCTGTCATCACTGAGAGCAATGATCCTTAACCCTTTATCTGGCTCTGGGGAATCATTATCTGCAGTTGTTAATTTAAGCTTGTTTTAAGTAATAAAAAAGTATTTCTTTCTGCTAAAAAATTCTAATTCTGTCACTGCTTCCTTATTCAGTTTCATACTAAAGGTTATTATTTTTATTGATTTCTGTTCAAATTGACATTCAAATAAATACTTTGCATACTGGCCAATTACCACAGTTACTGGCCAACTTCCCAAGCATTTTTGCCTGCCAGGCAAGGGCAGCAGAAACCTCTGAAAACAACAATGCAGAGTTTAATCCACCCTTCCTGAGCTGTGCACATATGAAGTGTCTTCCCAGCCCTTGCAGAGGGGACCAGACAGGGATTCCCAGGCTCCACAGGACACAGGTGAGACTCTGGGATGGCCCCACCTCATCTGTATCCATCCTCCTCATTTTAGCACAGTCTCTCAAACTTAATCCTTCAAATTCACGTTGTGTTGCACCAATCTGGGTACATTTATGTACAAAATAAACACTATCAGAAGCAAACTTGCAGGGTCTAGCAGGTTCCAACTCCTATTCAGGCTTCCAGTCCTCACTGAAATGCAGTGAAGGTTGGGACAGGTCCTCACATTAAGTAATATCAGCCAGGAAGGGGCCCCAAAAGTACAACTCAACTCATGGATAACAGTAACATTCCCTCAGAACTGAGGCTCCAGAGGGATGGGAACACTCAGGCTGAAGGCTGGAAATCAGTCACTAATATTTAGAGTGGAAAAAGAAACATCCCAGCAAACAACAAAAACAAGCTGACCAGGCTGGGAATGTAATCATGCCCAAATTTCTGTGGCACAATGACCACAAAACCCTTGAGCAACCCATCTGTCAGCTGGGAAGGTGTAATTCAGGCAGTGAATGGAGTCACACTTGTGGACACCTCTATGGGAACCAGTTTACTTGAAGAAGGAAGAGACTTTAATCAGTCAGGGTTCAAAAGGCGTGTAACTCATGTCAGAGGAGAGCAAAACCGATTGTACACTCATCACAGGTGAACAAAAGATCAGAGAAGACAAAACAATTACAAGCAGATAATGAACTGGGTAGTCAGCAGCACAGAGCCTCTAAAGAGTAAATCCAAGGCAACTGTGCTTGGAACAGCAAGGAGAGCAGGAGGAAGGACTGGTGTCCATCCCCTGTGTACTGGGGTCCCCAGTCCCCTCTGAAAGAGGGCACAGCCCAGATCTAACACTGCCCTGAAGGTGCTGTGGTTTGTGCCTTTCCAACCCCTCTCCTTTGGGGTTTTGTGCTGCAACCACCGAAATGTGGAGTAAACATTGAACCTGTTCCCAGTTCCTCAGTTCCAGCTGTTTTAGGATGGCTGCTCCTGCCCCTCCTGCTCTGCTGGAGACCCGACACTTGCTTTGCGGGGTGTGAACGATTGTTCACCAAAACATCAGCTCTGGAGGAATAATTGCCCTGGGGAGCCTTGATCTGCAGTCGTGGGGAGAGGCAGATTAGAGGAATCAGTCTCATTTTCCACTGGAACAGCTGGGAATGTGCACTCACTGTGGGTGACTGGCTCAGCTGAGACAGGTTATGAGCAGCTGATAGAAAGGAATGTCTCAAACTGCTCCGTGTCTGTGACTCCCCATCTCTGTGTGCTGAGACACTGACACTCAGCAGGATGTTTGCTCTGCTCTTCCTGTGGAGCAGGGAAAAGGAAAAGGGGGCTGGAAAATCCACCTCTACCAGTGGGGCTGACAATGGTGGATGTCCTCCACACAAGGAGGGTGGTCTCCAACCTCATGTGGTACTTGGGATCGTGGAGCCAGAGGCTGTAGGAGCTCGGGATTGCACACACTCACTCCAAGTGAGGAGATCCAGGCACCAACTCCCCCTCTGTGCCCCGGGAAGGAGCTCCAGGGGCCTCTGGGATGGAGCCCTTGCAAAGAGCAGGAGATAATTATCTCTTTGGAAGAAACCCTGACGTTTCTTAGAGAACAATACTTATCTTTCCATCTCTCCTGATGATCCCTTATCATTACCCCATCCTCCTGGGCTTTGCAGACATTAGCTAATCTTGTGATAAGAGATTAAGAGAAAAGCAAAGACACATTCCCAGCCATTAATGGCAATTCCCCCAAAGCCTGGGTGTGTGACGCAGAGACCCGGGATGCCTTCGAGGCCTTGCTCTGTGTGAAACAGGCAGAAACCTGATTATTCCCAACTGACCTGCTGAGTTCTTAGTCATGGTTGTTGGAGTTGTTTTAGGATGAGAAAAATATTATCATTAGGAGGAGCTGTGCTAGATGGTACAGCAATGATAGCTCGTGCTTTGATGATGCCCGTGGAGAGGTAAACGTGCCAGAGGGTAACTCAGCATTCCGGGAGCATTTCTTGCATGCAAAGCAGAGGCATCTCTGAGGGGAAAGTCAGCCTTTTGCTACAGATTGGGATAAACCCCGCTGAAACTGGTAGTTTTTAACTGTTACTCCTCAATAAAATAACTGCAGTTAAGCTCAGGCACCCACTGAAAACAGGAAGGAAATGCAGTGAGTGTGAATATTTTGAGGAGGAGGATTCCTGGTTTAATTCGGAGAGGGAGTGAAAAAGGGGCAGAGAAGGAAAGTGGAACACAACCATATGTGTCTTGTGGGGAGACAGAGATATGGAGCAAGTTTCTGAGCTGTGTTTATGTATGAAAGGTTTGGAGCTGTTGCTTTGGACTCTGAGGTTTCTCCCCTGCTCCGAAAACCAGACCTTTGTACATCCATGTAAGGAAAATTGCCTCAAAGATTCTTGACTTCAGCATCATCTTCCTCCTAACAAGAGCAGTCTCCAACATCTCCAGCTCAGTCTACAATCTCTCCTACTGTGGTCAAGAAGCCACAGCACTGAGCAGCAAAATGTAGAATTCCCCATCTTGGGATCTGATTCATTTTTGTGGAGGAATGTGACCAAGTTTCACAGCACTGCTGCCTGTTTTGGGAACCAGCTTTGGGAAACTGCTCTATGTCCAGACTTTGTTGCTCTAGACCAGCATAAATACAGGCTCCCAACAATAGTTGCAGTTTCCAGTGCCATTCACTCTTTCCTGCACACAAACAGCAAGTTCCATTAGCCCAAATTACTCTTGCTTTCAAAAAGACACATACCAAAGATAAAAGAACAAAAATAGCATTCCATGCCCAGGACAACACAATGTATGTGTTTCCTGGCTCACTTTCTGCAATGGCAACAGTTTTTGGAGACAAAAATATCCCAGAAATGGTCTGTGGTGCACAGAGCAACATTTGATACGAGGACCACCAACCAGCTGATGCCTTTGCTGCAGGATCAGGGGGCATTAGTGAGAGCAACTTTCTGAGGCACATCCTGCTCCACTGCTGGCAAAAATAGCAGAGAAAAGCTCCCTCCTAGAACCCTTTTCATTCTGCATTAAACATTATGGTTTCTGAGAGCTGCTCCCGTGCAAAACCAGCACGGTTACTTATGAAACAATGCATCAAACCCACAGATGGGAATTGGCTCTCCTGGCAGCACAGCCAAAAAAACTCCCCACTTTCTCTCTTTTCCCTCCTGTAACAAATGGCCTCTTTCCCCAGTCATCTGCCTAACATTTAAAGATTAATGTCTTATGTGGCACGACACAGAGTCTTTTGCTTCCTTTTAAGAAAGCTTAAAGCTCTTTAGAGACTGGGTTCTACTTTCAGAGTTATCTGTCTACAGAGCAAACACATTTCAGATGTTCAGCCAGTTTCTTTAAAGAACAGGCTAAATGGAGGGTTACCAAGGATGATCTTAATGGCCTTTGCTTAGTTGCTCACTGGCTTTCATCTAGTTTAGTTTCTCTTCTTTAAATTTGCAGATGACTTGGACTGTAAGCAGAGCCTTGGACAATCTGCAGGCAGCAAGGAGGGCTGTGCTGTTTAATGGACAAGGAACAGGCCTGGGAATTGGGAAGTCTGATGTGCATCTGAGCTCTGCCACCCCAAGTTCTACTGCCTGTCACTCCCCTAGTTGTCTTAGATCCACAAAATAAGGGTAAAGATGCAGTTCCCAGGAACCCTACCTACCAGAGCATCAACCTTTTTCCTGACTAAGTCCAGGAATCCATTTGCTCTCAGGTCCTCAAACCACTATTCCCCTCCACAATACAGGACATCCATACTCTGGGAATTTGTCTCTCTCCCCTTTGTTGACAAGGAAAAATTGAACAAGTATTTTACCTTAAAATTCTTAACTTTCATCTCACTTCTGATTTCCTTCAGCACCTGCCATTCCTTGGGCTCCTTGTCTTTCCAAGCTGCCAATAGCACAGGTAAAACATCTGTGGGAGCCCTGGGAAGAAGTTCTCTCTGGGAAATATTAAGGGATATTCTGATTTTTTTGGAATGACAGGATGGGCAGAGTGACAAAGTCAGGCCACACATCGCCTGTTACAGCTGCTCTGTGGAGACCTGTGGGGAAGCAGAGCAAATGTACCAGCAAATTCCTCAGAGACTCCTGGATGTTAAACAAGAAAGGAAAATAATGGTGGAGGCCGCCAGGCTCGGGTTGGTATTAAATGAAACAGTCTGATTGCTTCAAAACATTTTTCTGGTCTGGTATTTTCCCTTCCATGGGATGTTTTGAAATTTATACCTTTGTTTTGAAAGAGCCCCCTTGGGATTCCCCATGGAGCAGAGGCTCCTGCAGCAATCCAGGGCCTTGTGCCAGCCCTGTGTGAGCTGGGAGCTCTCCTGGGCAAGGGAAGCTGGCAGGGGACATTTTCCAATCCTTTCAAGACCTTTGTAGGCTGCCAGAGTGAGCCAGAAGGGCCTTGGTGTAATGGAAACCCTGTCCCCAGAGAGGAAATGTGAACAGAATCCTGCCCTGTCTTGAGGCCCTGGGCTTTTTTGGGGGGGGAAAGGTGACTTATTCTGTTTGTACAGTTGCAGATACATTAACAGCTTAGCAAAAGGAGAAAATAAAAGCAAAAGGACAAAGTTTCCTCTTTGTCTTGCAGGTCTGATTTGCTGACACAGAGGAGTTTTGCTCATGTTTGCTCTGTGACAGGGCTGCAGGGTCTGGGGCGTGTTTTGGGGACAGGGACATGCTGGGGGGGTCTGCACAAACCAGAACCTGCCTGGTTTGCTCCTCACTTACCCAGGGGTGTGTCTCAATCTAATTCCACTGATTCCAGAGGGGTTTCTCCTGATCCACATCAAGAGGGTTTAACCCTTCTAATCCTTCTACAGCTTTGGCACTTTGCAGAGCAGAGGCAGGATCAGACCCTTGAAAAAAGCAGAATTAGCCCTTCCAAAGCTCCATCTGGATGATTTACCCTTTTTTGCCACCACTTGGGCCAGTGGTGCAACTTGCTTTGATTTTTTTTCCCCTGTTGTCAGCTGTGAAAATAACACTTTGGTGAGTCAATGATAAAATGGTTTAATGTAATAAACATGAATCTGTCAGACTCAAGTGCCCTAAAATATTCCAGGCTGCAAATGCAGGACCAACAGTGAGCTTGTTGATACAGCCTCAAGCCAGACCTAATCAGACATAGACACCATTTGCTTTCAATAGAAATTATATTCAAGAGGACTGTTTCCTGCTTGCAGGGAAAGATGGGAAGCAAAACAGAGGGATGTGGCACATTGAAAGGAAAAGTTCTCTCCTGTCAGGCTCAACATCAGGGGTTTCAATATCTCACAGGAAAGGAGGCTCGTTGTTTGACTAGAGATCCTGCTGACTCAGCTCACAGCTGAAGATCTTCCTGGGGAGCAAAAACATACAAATAAATAAAATAGACCTTTTTGTGTGCAGGGTTGTAAATAACAGGTAATGAAAGCAGAATCAGCAGCCAACAGGCTGGGGCTGTAAAACTGCACGTGTTGGTGCTGCATCAGGACAAGAAAACAGTTCTTTACCTCCTTGGTCTGGCACAGAGATAACATTAATTAGCCTTTTGAGTGGCCCTGTGATGCCCAGGAAGGCCAATGTCACTTGGTTCTGGAGTCTCTGGAGAGACACTTGGAAAAGATCTGGCAGGAATTCAGTGCAGATGCTTTCCAACCTCTGCTACATTGGGTGTAAATCCAACCAGCTCTGCTGACAGGAGAGTGGTGATTTACAGCAGTGAAAATGGGAGCAAAATTCATTGGAATTAACCCTCTGAGACAGTTTGATCTGATCATTAGGATGGGTAATTAGAAGCACGTGAGCCTGTAGCTCCTCACACTCCCACTCCAAGAACTATCCCCAAGTTAAGCAGGACTCTAATTTTAGCTCACCATTTTCACAGCATTATTATTTCCCAGCTCTACTTTGCTGAGCTCCTTCCAGGACCCCTTTCCTCCCTCTCCAAGCAACACACACATTATGGCACTTTTCCTTTGAGGACTCTGGGTCCTGGGAGTATTAAACTTGTTCTTACAAGATCAGCAGCTTTGCTTTGCAAACTCAAGGACTTCAGAAAACTTGGAGTGGATCCAGGTTCAAAGGAACTTAACATAGATGTGACAAGGGCTCCCTGGTGCTAGAGTAATAAATAATAATTAATAATAATTAATCACTTAATGACGAGGTTCCCTGATCAGTTGTGATCACAATTTCATGGCTGATATCACCATGCTTTGAGACAAATATGACAGGCTTGACCTTTCCTCCTCACCAGCTTTATGCTGTTATAATTTTGTTAAGCCAAACCCTCAGCTTGTGTAAATCAGCACAGCTATAGTGACTTCTGATTTATGCCAGTACAGGAAGGGAATCACATCCCCTACATATTTTACCAGCCTAACAACCTAACACATAGTAAGGCAGAGAGGAGAGTGGGACTCTCTTTCCCTTAAACTGCCGTCTCTCACCTGCAGAGAGGAAAATAAAATCAGCTTTCAGGCTTCGAGGTGTGATTGCTTCAGGGTCAGGAAGGGGAAACTCATTCTGTCTCCTCTCCCATGCAGTTGGTATTCTCCTCCTTCAACATATCACATGGCAGCTGAATTAGTACTATGCAGCCTAATTACAGCTGATCACCTCTGGAACATCAGATTTCAGGCAGTGAAAGAGGGACTGCGTATTTGTAGCTGCATCCCAAATCCTCCCAGACTTTCTAGGGGGAAAAGAATAGGAGAGAAACACTCTTTCCACCCCCAGAAGAGCTTTTAATATTCCTTTCTTCCTCCTCCTGTGGCTCTTTTGACTTTTCCAGAGGCTGCAGCAAACTGCCTCCCCAATTGAAGCGAACTCCCTCTTAAGGCTTTATCTCTTGAACAGACTCGAGATGTTCTGGCCCAGTGCTCTCCTGTGTGGGAACCCTCCCCACTCCTGATGTTCTTATTATCCTCATTGTCATCGGCCTGAGTCATTGTGGGCCCTTTTTGCTACGCTCCCTGGAACAGCCTGTGATAAAGACACTTCCACGTTATTATTGCTTTGGAGAAGTTCTTTTTATTTCTTCTACAGGCAAACAATAATCTAAGGAGCCATATTGGAGGTAACGCATTAGGAAGTGCCTGCTTTATTATCAGCACAATATGGGCCTATAATCTGATAATGATAAAAATCTGCCCCTTCGCTTTGGCTCTTATCATTTAATTGGAGCGAAGGAGCACATTCGTTTGTTAATAATTTTATAATTGGTGCTATCTGCCGAGACCCATCAAAGGAACCGTGCGCAACAACCGCTTCCAGAGCGCACCATCTCGCTGATAAAACGACTTTTATGGCATTTAAATGTTCCTGTTATTGTTTGCAGTGCCCCTTCAGGGCACACAGCCCACCTCCAGCACCTGCAGCTCAGCGTTCACCCCACCTTTGTGTGCTCCCCCAGCCCACACACGGCCCCGTGTGCTGTTACCAGGGGAGCCGGTGGCTTTTGCAATCCCTTCTGTTCAGCTTTAACTAGACATCCCAATATTTTGACAATGCAAGGATGTGTCTCTTCACACTTGTGTCTCCCAGCCCGACTCACCTGAGGCGTCCCCGCTCTCGCTCCGCCATCTGCTCCTGAGCAGAGACAGCTGGATCCACACGGGGTGTGAAGGGAAGCACATGCCAAAGGGTTTGTTTCCCCCAGCAATGAAAACACCAAGGATGATGTGTCTACACTGACAGCCAAGTAGGAGCCAAGTGTGTCCCTAAATCCAGCCCCACGCACCGGGGCTCAGCCCTGTGGATCCGTGGAGGTGAGACCCAGCTGGGCCTGTCAGCTCCGTGCCAAGGAAATACAGTGGATTAGCCCCGAGTTGCTACAGCTCAATCCACCAAGTGCTGGGCTGTGCTTGGCAGCTCTTCCCACAGCACTGGCTGCAGCTGGAAACATGGCAAAGCAAAACAAACAGGCCACAAATTGCTCTTTTGCCTGAGGGTAAATAGCGTGGCCTGGCTGGTTGCCATATAGCTGAACTCTTCCTCTCTCTCCCCCAAAGGCCTCATCATTGCTGCAGTCAGAGGGACTTTTGGGATGAGGTGGGATGAGGTGTCTGTTAGGGGGGTGATCCTGCCTCTCTACTCAGCTCTGCTGAGGCACATCTGGAGTTCTGTGCCCAGTGCTGGGCTTGTCAGGACAAGAGAAACATGGAGCTCCTGGAGCGGATCCAGGGAGGGCTACGGAGATGATGAAGGGACTGGAGCATCTCTCTTCCAAGGAAAGGCTGAGGGACCTGGGGCTGTTGAGCCTCCAGAGGACACACTGAGAGGGGCCCCCATCCCTGGGTGTCAGGGTGTGCAGGGCAGGGGCAAAGGATGGACCAGGCTCTGCTTGAGGCGCCCAGCAATGGGACAAGAGGGAATGGGCAGGAACTGGTGCCCAGAAGGTTCCACCTGAACATAAGGAAGAACTTATGTGCTGTGCACTGGAACAGACTGGCCGGAGAGGGTGTGGAGTCTCCCACACTGGAAATATCCCAGAACTGTCTGGACACAATGCTGTGCCATGTGCTCTGGGATGACCCTTCTCGAGTGGGAGGTAGGAGCAGATGCCCACTGTGTTCCCTTCCAGCTTGACCCATCCTGTGATTCTGTGAGTCCCTCCACCCTGCCCGTGTGTCACCTGGGACAGAGGTATCCAAACTTCCCAAAACCATGCCAGGGAGCGAGCTGGCAATGCAAACACTCTGGGCATCCTTCAGTGGCCACAGCCAGGCCACTCCCCAAGCCCCCAAGTCTCTGGAGTTGCAGTGTGGACTCTCCCTTGTTGGCACATGCCAACAACCTGACACACAGTGCCCAACCTGCTGCTGACATCCCAAACGAGCTCTGATGAGCTGCTGCTCTTGCAGTGCTGTTTGCATTAAGGCACAAAGAAAAGGCATTTAACAATTACATATTTGGATCAATATCCTCTGACATAACAGGAACCAGAGCCTAATGAGAGTTGCCCCTGTCTTGAGCTGCCCTGGACCTTGACCAGGCAGGGACCACCTGCCTCCCTTCTCAGGGTCTTGCACAGTCTTCACATCCCATCTCCTGCCCCCATGGCAGCAACGGGAATGGCCAGTGAAGCAAAAACAAGGAAAAGAACAAGCATAATAAAAAACCTGAGGCTGGTGCATTCACTTGACTCTATAAGTGAAGAAAACCAGCCAAACTCATCAAATAAATGAGAGGAATAAATCCTGCCTCAGCCACACAACTGTGGCACCTGAATAGCAGGACAAGCCCCAGGCCTGCAGCAGAGCCTGCTCTGCTTAGAGGGAGGAAAGCATGGCAGAGAGCTGGGTTTTGGAGCACCACATTGATTGTTTAAGACATTGTTTAAGACTTCACCTCAAGTCTGGTTCCAAGTCCTGCCCACCCTGCTGTTTCACAGACACTTATGAACCCTGGAGTTGTCCCTGTGACCAAATGACTCAGCAGCACGTCAAAATCTTGTCATCCTCCCATGCTGTGGCCTCACTTTACCAAGCACAAGAACTGAGGAATCAGGGCTAATCCTTTTAAGAGGGGTTACCAACACCAGGCACCTGGATTTCTGCAAGGTCCCTTCTTGAAACAACCCCCCCTCACCTCCCCAAAGAGGAACAGCACGAGGAAGCTGCAGAGCTGAGGGTAGGATGTGTGAAGCTTTGCCAAAGTGCTCTTTTCAGGCTTATTTTAGGGCAAAATCTGATGCTGTGCTGTGGAAAATTTGTAGGAATTTTCTGGTGCTTTCCAGGAATTTCTGAGTCTAAAAGCTCTCGAGGATTTCCCAGCTGGGAATTTTCCCAGGACCTTCTCTGAATTTTTGTAGGAATTTCTTGATTGAGAAGAGTTCCATGCCCAGGATTTCCTGGAAAGCTCTGGAACCCCACAGTTCATCAACCTGTCATTAAAATGATTTGGACAGAAGCTGAGAGAAAAAGTTATCCCAGGCTCCCTCACTGGCAGCTTCTTCCCAACAAGCTGATCTGCTTATGCATCACACAGGAATTAAAAAAAATAAATTAACAAAACTGATTAAATTTACATTTGACCTTATCACATCTGGGTAGGTCTATTCAGGCATCAATCAAAGGGAAAGCAAAAAAAAAAAACCAACCCCTCAATCTTCAATAATCCTTTAGAACAGCTCTGTGTCTGCCATCTGTGTGTGCAGGGATGGCAGCACGAAGGGGAAAGAGGAAAAAAACCCACAAGCTTTGCCTGCCAGATGCTGTCAGGGGCTGGAGGGGCATCAAGAGCCTCGTGCTGCCCTTGGCTGGGGCTGGACTGGGACTTGCTCCACAGTTCTGCTTTCCAGGCCCAGAGATGTTCCAACCCTGCTCTGCTCCTCGAGCTGAGGGTGCAGGTCCTTCCCTGGAGCTCCCTGCCCTGTTCTCCTGCTCCAGGTGAACCAGGGAGGGAAACTCTGGGCCATCTGTGCCAGAGAGCTCCAAGCAAATGCTGTGCCAGGGAAAGCACAGCCCAGGAACCACTTGGGCCCAAATGACTGTTCATCTCCCTCCTTCACATCCCTCAGCTCTGTCAGGAGACTCAGCCTTTTTATATCCCAGAATAAGCACTGGTTTGACATGAGCAATGATGATTGTTTGATATAGCAAGGGTGAGAGACTAATTAAAACCCAGAGCTTTATGATTTCATTCGGCTCCTGCAAGATCTCGCTGTCTAAAGGTTTATTTATGTGAGTTTTAAGTGTTTTATGCAAATTCTAGTGCTTGTGAAAGGCCCTGGGTTCCCCAGCATGGAGAAGAAAGTGCTCTGTTTATTCACAGGGCTGTCACAGGCAGCAGAGGGTCTGGCCCAAGCCTTGGAGGGATTCTTGAGGGTTCAGCTGAGCTGTTTTGACATCTCTTTCCATCCACATCAGTCCACTGGGGCTACACACAGAGGACCCTGGAACCCACATGCTTTTAGTCAAAGCAGCCGAAAAACTTATTGTTCCCACCTGCAGGGTCTGGAAGCTCTTTGCCAGGAATCCTCAGAGCTGGTAAAGCACATGATGTGCTGCCCTGCACAGGAGTCACTGAGCTCTGCCTGCACCAAAGGTTTCCTCTGGCTTTACTGCATCAATCTAAAGCCTGATTGAAATTAAAACTAAGGCCCAGATTTTGCAGTTTCAACTGCTGTCTCAGTGATATGACAGAAAAAAGGATATAACAGAATGATGCCTGGAAAGAAGCAGAGGGTTTGTGCACAAGGCAACAGTCTTTGGAGCAGAGAGGGTGTTTTCAGCTCTCCCAGGGGCACAGACCAAACTGAGCTGGATTCTCTCACCTCCAAACTTGGCTTTGGTGCCTGAAGGGACAGCCCCAGGCCTGTCCTTAGCTGGCACAGCACTGCAGAGAGCTTGGCCATGTATTAACAGCCTTCTCACTCTGCCATGGCCCTGAGTGCACCCACAGTGACCTGCAATGTTGGCCAGAAGCTGCATCCACAGCCTCCTGCCAGGGACATCTCCCTTTTCTGACCCAGCAGCAGGGAATTCCTTAATAATTCCATAGGGACTTGTGATTAATCAGTCATTCTTCACCTTCTGGAGTGGAGCCCAAATATGTAGCCACCCCTGTATCTCAGTGCTGGATAGAAAGCTGGGGCCTTGCCACCAAACCTCCCAAAAGTCCAAGACAAATGGAGAAGCAGAAATAACCCAAAAAACTCCAAGCACCACCTAATCAATTACTCCTGTTTCCTTTCTTTAAAAATAGACACAAATTTCCTTTTCTCCCTTCTTCCCAGGGCAGTTTAGAGGATTAATTAATATTGGATACACATTTGGGCCTGACACACTTTATAAACAGTTAGTATTAATCAGATTCAGATTGATCAGCTCTGGCTCAGCACAGCCCTTGTCAGCCACTCTCACACCTCAGTGGTGATTGCCAGTGCTGGGATACCTGATAGAGCTGGGTCTGAGCCCAGGACCATTTTCCTACCCTTTCACACCATGGGATATACATAAACCAATGGGAAGTACATCCCTGAGGTTGTCCATCCTAAGCAGGAAAAGGGAGGGCAGAGGTTTTATATGAAATATCCCTTATGAGGCAGCCTGTCCATGTGTCACCAGCCTGTCCATGCCTGGCATTCAGCACTGCCCTCCAGGCCAACCCTTGTCCAGCTTTGCCTTGTCACAACTGTCTGCTTCCCACCTGTATCCCAGCCTTCCTTTTTCTGTGCTGTACTTAAACCCTGGGACTGAGAAACAGACACACAGGATGGATCCCAAATAAATTTGGATGAAGCAGCGAAGCACTGGCCAGAGCTGACCCTGCTCTCAGCTGACACTGACATAGGGCAGGGTTAGATGGGATATTGGGAAAAAATTCTTCTCTGTGAGGGTGGGGAGGCCCTGGCACAGGTTTCCCAGAGAAGCTGTGGCTGCCCTATCCCTGGAAGTGTCCAAGGCCAGGTTGGAGCAACCTGGGATAGTGGGAGGTGTCCCTGCCCATCCAACCCAACCCATTCTCTTTAGGATGATCCTTAAGGTCCCTCNATCTTTAAGATGATGTTTAAGATGATCTTTAAGGTCCCTCCCAACCCAACCCATTCTAGGACTCTCTGATAACTTGGATGTCAATAAAAGCTGCTTTTCTGACTGTGGGGTCTGTGCTAAATGTGGCTTTTGGGACTGGCCCTGCTCACCAGGGCCTGCAAGTCTTGTTTACCCCTCGGGTGATGGAACACAACAGGCTCCTCTGAGGTGCAGCTCTACAACTGTTTCACATTTTGAGGAAGCACTGAAGAATCCCCCATTTGGGGCACAGGAGTGTGATCTCATGTGCCACGTGTGTGAGCAGTGAGCACTCCAGGGAGCAGCTCATTTTCCATCACATCCAGCAGTTCACAGCAGTGCTCTGGATCATGGCTCTCCCTGCAGTCAGGGGGCAGGACCAGCCCCTCTGAGGGGGAATGAACTTGCCCCAAGGTCCACGTTTGGGGTAGAAGGACACTCACTGGAGGGACCTCGATGGGATGCCTTGCTTGCAGAGGATTGATGCCATTTTATCCTGTTTTCAGTCAGGGATCAGTTAAAAAAATTTTGCTTGGCAGTTCTGTTGTAGAGTTCCTGTTGCTACAAGCTAGAAATAGGAAAAAGTAAAACTGTGTGAGGTGCCAGACTGGTGAGGGAGGAACTGGGACCTATTTACCCCACTTTTTTTCTGCAATAAGACAGAACAAGCTGACTTTCCCTGGCTATAGATAGACCAAGGCATGTCCTATATCCTGCCTGCAGAGCCAAGTGATGCTGGCTCAGCATTAGCCTGGCCATCCTCCAAAATTGGATTTCCAATTAATAGCGTCGACTCATCACAGAGAAGAGGCAGCTCAGGCCTTAGTTGAAGGTCAAGGAACTTCAGGCAGCCTGGGACAGATTTACACACCACCCAACTTCCACATCACACAGGGCAGAGGCCAGTGCACAAGCCTTTAGTCCACGTGGGTGGAGTTTTTAGATGAGCTCAAGGTGGCTGATCCTAAATCCAGTGGCACTGCAGAGATTGGGAGGGGTAGAAAGGCACACAGACTTTTTCCCTCACACTGGCAGCCATGGGATGGAAGAGCATTTTTACCCTCAGCCAACAAAAGCATAAAACCCACCTGGACTGGGGGTGAAAATAGCTTTAGTAGCATGTAGATAATCTTAAGGAGACTGAGCTCACTCCAAACCTTCCCTCCCTCCATGCTGAAGGATTAAGACCAGCCAGATGTTCCCAAGCTGTTCCCTGTGTGGGATGAGCCCCTTGGAATCTGGGGCACAGCACAAACACCACCTTACAACCACTGTTTGCATTTGGAAGCAATTCCCATTCCCCTGCTCGGGCAAAGGCTCAAGATTGGAGGTTGGAGGGGAGAAGGGGGAGGAGGAGATATTTTATTTATAACTGCACATTCATTTGATTAAAAGCTGTTTCTGAAAGATTTGCCTGAAACAATACGGAGGGAAGGGGTGAGGCAGAGTGGGAGAGAAATCCTGCACCACAGTTTAATCCAAGGAGCACTGCAGAGTGTTAGGAAAGGCTGGCACTCTCCACAGAGCCCTTGGGAAGCAGCTGAGCAGAACTCATTTCCAGCTGAAGGAGACAGCAGTTCCTGGAAGACACTTTCTTTCCACACACCCTTGGAGTAAAGAGTCTGTTCTGGACAGATGGGATCCCTTAAATACCAATTTCATTCCAGGGATGGAGAAGGGTTAAATTCCCAAGGAAGGGATCAAAAATCCATCTGCTGAGACCCACCAGACCAACTCCCCTCCCTGAAGATGCTGTGGCCTGGCAGGACAGTATAATCACCTTATCAGTATTTCTCTGTCATATAAATTCACACACACAAAAATCAATTAACCACCAGTGTTGTTGATTATAAATCAACTATTTACATAATTAATTACTATATCTTTAATAAATGGTATGCAGGAAAGGAAGCTGGCAAAATATAGCCATTCTTTGGTGCCATCAATTATTTGGAAGGGAAGGCAATTACACTAAATCTTTCTTCCACCTAACTCTCTTGTCAAGGGAAATTCCTCCCCCTCCTTCAGCCAATTCAGAGCCTGGAACTGGGCCTCCAACATCACATTACTAAATTGCTTAAGCAGCATTTTAAATAACAAAAAGGGATATCATTTAATTTTTCTGAAACATGAAAATCAATAAACTGTCCTTCAGCTTCCCTGAGTGATTGGCCAGGGCTGTCTCTCTCTGAGCTAATTCAATTTTCAGTCTTATTTGGAGCGACTAAGGTTTCAAAAGATAATCAGGCTGATCTTATGGGCCCATCTGGGACTTCAGTGAGGAGTTCCTTTCATTGAATTAGGTATCCTGTCCTTTTGGAAAGGAGATGCATTCCTGTCATTATTTGGAGCCAGACCCTGATTAATGATCCTTGCTGGTATTTGTGGCTGCTCTGTGGGTCACAGTTCCTTGTATGTACATGTGCAGTCACATGGAAACAGTGGATGGATGGAAAGCCCTTTGATTTGGGTGTGGGTGAGGATCTCTCCAAGGGTGGATGCCCCAAAAATGTTAGTAGATGGAAATTCTTGACCTCTGGGTGCATGGAAAGGGAGAGTTCACAGTGCTGAGCACCTTCAATAAAGTCCAGGAGTCCAGCCAAGGAGTCTGGCTGAATGGCAAGCAGGGAAAGTTGGCCCTGGGTGGGATCTGGGAGGCTGGACTGCATCCTGCTCTGCTCAAGGTGATTTCCAGCAGGATGCTTAGGCTGGAAAGATGCCTTCTCCTCAAAAAAACATCTGTGTAGATGAAGTCACCAACCACTGCCCATCTGCAGAGAGTTTCTGTGCCAGCAGAAGGGGCTGCCTGAGCCTCCCTCACACCAGAAAGCTCATGTCACCTTGGTCAGCAGGTCAGCAAAGGCTCTGAGCTGTGAGATGTGGCAGCACAGATATGGACAGATCCTCTGAGCAGCTTCCTTGGCTTTTGAGGGAAGTCCTCCCACTCTCTTCCCCGTAAAACTGGTCCAGGTCATCTCCAGGCTGCTCTCACTTCTCTGAGCTGGTAATTGCATCTCCCCTGTGTCTGTGGAGCACCTTGCACAGCTCTAAATGCCACTGTACTATCAAAGATTCATCCTCCCTCGTGAAAAAAACAAGGAACAAAGGCAAACACTGAAACCCTCTGCTCTCCACAGCCACTGGATTTGAGAGCAAAGCAGGAATTCAGAGAGAGTGTCCCTCCAGCTGAGCAGCCTGTCTCCAAGAGTGGCCAGCAGAGGATGCTTAGGGAAAGAAGAAGAAACAAGTACAGCATGAATTTATACCTTCCCAGCAGTCAGTGAAATGAAGGCTGAGCCAGCCTTTGCATCTGGAACATCCTTTCTAATAGTTTTGTTCCAGGAATTTTTCTGATGCGGAACCAGCGTCTTCCTCCCGTTGGAGGAGTTCATCTCCCTGCCCCTGGGACTGGAGCAAGGCTCCAGATGTGACAGGAGTGAGGCTCACAACAGAATCAGAGCAGGGAAGACAGAAAACAGGTCATTTCTTCAAACAGCTTATAAGATTCAGTGGGAAATGATCACTCATTAGAGGTTTCACAGGAAAATGCAGCACAAGTGTAAATGTGCTCTGGAAATCTTGACGTCAGCTGCAGCATGAGGTCATCCAGCACAGAGGGAGATCCCTGTTCAATTCTCTGAGATTATAGGCTCATTCATCAGAATCCTACCAGGTTCACCTCATCACAGCCTTCCACCCTGGAGCATAAAGATGCTGCAGTGACCTGGGTGACTGGCACTGCTCCATTTTACAGATAAACCAGGATAGAAGAGAAAGTCGAGGTGACCTTTCCAAGGGCAGATGCTGAGAACAGAAGAAAAGCAGTCTCCCACTTCTTAAAGCAGTCTCCCACTTCTTAAAGCAAAGCTTTACTCACATCAAGATTTCTCCCTCCACACACACACACACACACACACACACGTGTCTGTGTGTTTCCCAAAAAGTGTGTGTTTACAGGGAGCCCAGTCACAACAGAGCAAATCTGAACATCCACTGAACCACCACAAACAACACTCGGTTTGAAACATTTTCTCCATCTTTCAAGATTATTGCAGCATCTGTTGATCACATTAAGTTGTAAGTGTGCTGTCTCCATGGAGACTGCAGAGTCTCCCTGGGTTTCCAGTTACTGTACGTGGTTTCAGCTGCAAGCAGAGTCACCCAGTGAGTCAATGGAATGACAGGGAAGGATGTCACCGGGCTGATTGTTGGATATGCTGGATAATAAAGCTGGATTTATCATTATGCTTTATTAAAGAGACATTGGTATGGAAGAGACACCTCCAATGGGGATTTGTGTAAGGTTTTGTTACAAGACACTCCTTAAAAGCAGTAGACACCCTTCTTCCTTGAAGAGATCTCCATTCATCCATAGGGAAGCTCTTCCTGTGAATTTGCACAATTACCATGAAATAACCAGAAACTCCCCAGTGAAACGAGCAGCCACAGATAAAAACCACCCTTTAAGGGGAAAAAAGACCACAATTAAAACCCCTTTGGCTTTTAATCAGCTTGGGGCCCCTTGCAAGAAAGGTAAGGAGAGTATTTTTGGTACTGGATCAAGAGCATTCAGCCAGCACACAAAGTGACACCAGTAATGAGGAGGCTCAGTTAATTTGGCTCATAGACTTCGTTCTGTCAAATGATTGGAAGCCCTGGAATTTTAACTGTGCATTTGCTTTTAGTTCTTGTAAAGGCAAAAAACCCACACAATAACATCTGAGTTCAAATCCTACAGGAGGCAAATTAAACACCAAGGAAGCAATGACAAGTAATGAACCACGTCTTATTGCAGATGCATTATAAATGAAAAACAAAACAAAACAAAGAATATATTTTTTTCCCTGTTTTCCAAGCTAAGAAGGGCTGACTGGTCTGCACAGCCCTTGCACAGAGAGGTTTGATTCAAGAGGCTTCCTGCAGGAACAGGAGAATCTGTGCTGATGAAAGAGGAATATTTTGTGCAGGACCCTGGTTCCTCCTTGTAATCATGTTCCCAGCCAGTGCATCATCACTTTTCCCTTCTTTTCTCCATCTGTGCAGACCTTTCCCTTCACTCTCCACCTGCAGTCCCTGCATGAACTGAACAATTCTCCTCTTGGAGTCACCTCTGTCTAAGAGAAACCCATGGTCCAAGAACATTCCCACTCCTTCCACCTGGCTGCTGCAGCACTCTCCTGCTTGGTGGGGTGGCATGGAGAGGTCACAGAAGGCAGGAGTTGCTCAGCAACAACAACAGGGGCACTGGCTCACTGGCAATCCTACCTTGGGAAAATCCAGCTCGTGGGAAAAGCCAGTGAGCTCCTTGAGCTGAAACCCCACCATCCTCATTTCCACCCCTCTGTTTGTCAGCACCTGGTTTGAGCTTCCCTTTTCCAGAGACTGGGATACTCCTCACTCACCCTTCCTGTTTTCAAGACAGGGAAACTGAGGCACAGATGTGCCACTGCTCTGCATCATTTGTTCTCATTTCCAACAGAGCACAGCAGCTGTGGGACTCCTCAGGCTGAGCCATCCTGCCCTTGAACTCCTGTGAGTGACTGGCAAGGGCTGATCTGGATCCACACTCTCAGCCATACCAGTATTCCATGCTTTTCCCCCTTCCTTACACCCATCTCTTTCCCAAACAACACCACAGCAAAGCACTAACAGCTCCTCTTGCCCAGGATTAGGGGCCCTGAGTTTCACTGTGGTCACAGGCTTTGCACAAAGCCCGGAGATGATTGAGTGTGGCATCCCAAAAGGAGGGGAGGGAACACAAATAAACAAACTGCTCTGCTCTAAATGAAAGAGTGGCTGGATTTAATGTGACAGGGCCTGGGATGCTTCATTTGACACAGACTGGCAGCAGTCTGGTGATTGGCAAGGGCTCGGAATAATGGCTCTCTGGACTGTCATAACATCACAAGATCATCTGCAGAGCAGCCCAGCCAGCCCTGAGCAAAGGGTGGGATCTGCTGGGCTCTGCTGGAAAAGGAAATAAGCTCCACTGCCAGGACCTGGAAGGAGGCAGCCTGCAGGGTCCAGGATCACACAGACCTGGCTGAGCTCTCTGGGTGTTTATATCCATGGAAAGAGCAGCTCCCAGGCCATTCTGTTCCTCCATGTGTTTATCCATGGGCAGAAAACCTTGGAGAAGGCAAGAAGGAGCAAAGTTTAACTAAAGTGCCCTCAGTAATGCACTGCAGAGCACTAACTCCTTTTGCATATGTATTGGCAGCCCTGAGTCCAGCATTTTTCTTACTCCAGGGCCAGGAACCAGCAGCTTAGTGAATCTCCAGCCTGGTGCCCAACTGCACAGGAAGGTCCTGGAAAAGGTGGAGGATATAACACTGCACACAGAGCCACCCCAAGGCTTCTCAGTGCTGGAGGAAGACTTTGAAATTATTTTTAGGACAGGAGCAAGAAGAAAGAGCCAAGAGAACTCCCAAACATGGGCTCTCTTGGACACTACTACCAGCTCTGGCAAAAGTCTTAAATACACCACGAGCTGTGCAAAGACAAATCTTCCCCCAAATGCCACTACTCAAACCTAGCAATGCCCCACTGATCTTGTAAGCCTTGGAGTCAGGCCAGACATTTCTCTGGGAACAGCAGACTTGCCTCCTTCTACAACACTCCACTATCTGAAGGCTCCAAATAGCTTAAATTACTATAAAAAAATGCCACTCTTGGAGATCTGGAGTGCAGAGCAGTGCTGACACTGTCACACCCAGGGTGCTGAGCTTCAAATGGGGTGTGCAAACACATATTCATGTGGTTGTGTCCATTGTACCAGCACTGACAGGGCCAGCAGGACCAGGGAGGGATCTTCTCCCTGTACTCAGCACTGCTGAGCTCACACCTCAAATCCTGGGATTAGTTTTGGGCCTCTCATGAAATGAAAGACATGGAGGAGCTGGAGGGTGTCCAGAGAAGGGAATGGAGCTGGGGAAGGGTCTGGAGCACCAGGAGGAGTTGAGGGAGCTGGGGGGGCTCAGCCTGGAGAAAAGGAGGCTCAGGGAGGACCTGGAATTCTCTCCAACTCCCTGACAGGAGGGGGGAGCCGGGGGGAGTTGGGTTCTGCTCCCAGGGAACAAGTTGTGCCAGAGGAGGTTTAGATTGGATATTTGAAAATGTCTTCATGAAAGGGTTGTCCAGCCCTGGCACAGGCTGCCCAGGACACTGGTGGAGTCCCCATCCCTGAAAGGATTTAAGAACCACGTGGAAGTGTCACTTGGGGACAAGGGTTAGTGGTGGCCTTGGCAGTGCTGGGGGAATGGTTGGGCTTGATGGTCTTGGAGGCCCTTTCCAACCTCAACAGTCCTGTGATCCCAGTGTTGGAGCTCACACCCTTCTCTGCCTGTGTGCAAACTACCTTCCCTTCTGCCCCTTAACCCCACTGCATTTACTAAGGGTAAATTCAGGGTGGGGAGGGTATGTTGGCACCGTTTGGAACCTGGGTACAGCCTCCTGCTCCAGCCCTGAACCTCCAGCTTCACTGGGGTGTTACTTTCCCTCTTGCTCTTGGCTGTGACAGCAGAGCAGCTGTTTGGGTGGGAAAGCACTTGTGTGTGAGCAGTGGTGTGGCTCAGTTGGTGCCCAAGCTGTATTTATGGTTTTCAAGGCTCAAAGCTGGCAGTGTCTGCCTGAACAGGCTGGTTCAGAAAGCTGTGTCTGCTTCCAGAACCACAGTCAGTTTGCAGTGGTGGAACAGGATATTTCCAAACAAGCCAGGCTTCCTTTTAGGTTAATCCATGCAGCTCCTGCCTTGTGTGTTTTGGAATATTAGCAATCCCCACAGCTGCAATGCAGTGCAGCAGCTGTGAATCCTTCCTGTGAACCACTGTAGTACAAGAAAGGAAATAATACCTTTTGCATTTTGGTAACCTGTGGCTACACCAGCCCTGCACCTTGCTCAGATTTAAAATAAAAAAACCACACTGAGGGCCAGCATCTCCAGCAGAAAATTCAATGGGTTGCTTCCTTTCTCTGTGAGATGCCATCATTTCCTCTGACCAAAGTCTTCCAAGTCAATGGGTGTTAAAAGTACTAGGAAAAACATTACTTAAAGATAAATATTTTTTTTTAAAAGGGCAGCTGGTGAAACCTCCAAGCCCAGTTGCTAAAATCAGCATCATCTGTTATTTCCCATACCGTCGCAAAATGTTCCATTTTATCTGAGCTAAAAACAGCTTTTCTCTGCTGGAAACATGCAAATATCATTCCTTCATAAAGAAGCCACCAGATGGGAACTTAATAACTGTAGACTCTAATTCGCATTGCCTGGAGTTGCAAAAACCACCAAACTTTGAAAATTCTTGTTTATACCCTGCTTATTCAATGGTTTAAATATGTTTCCATGCACAGGCATCTGGCCCACAGCCAAGCTGTGTTAATACCAAGCCTATTTCTCCATGCAGGACTCAAGTTGAAATGACTGGCACTGGTTTTGGCTCTTCTTTCTGCAAAAAGGGAGATTTGCATGGTGGAATTGCTCTGAAGGTGTGGTGGTGGGAGTATGTCAGCTCTGCCAAAGCTGCCCTTTTTCTCTGTGCTTGTTATTTTACTCACTGTTCATTTTTTTTAATATGAAGTCTGTTCCCCCCACATCGAAATGTCTGTGGAGTGAAGCAGACATTTTTCTGCTCTTGCAAAAGTTGTGGGAGAGAAAATTTTATGGGAGTTTTATGGATGCCTAAATGGCTCTGCTGTAGGAGGGGAAGAAAAAGTGCACAGGAAGGAGATGGACAGCAAAACACAAAGCAAGAGTGATATCTCTCTGTGCTCTAAAACATAAGCAGAGGAATACAGATCCCAGAAACAGCAAAAGAAATAAATTCTTCATGGATCCATTTATAACCAGAACAAGTGTTTGCAGTGCAGGGAATAAAAGCAGGCATTGACAGGGCAGCTTTCACATGTTAACTCTAACCATCCCCCAGCATTCTTGCAGAGCTTGGCTTTGGGCACAAACAGCTTTTAACAGTTCCCTGCAAGGCCTGATTTAACTTCCCCACTGGTTCTTGGCCATTGAAGCCTCACCTTTGTCCCACAGCACCCTTTGGACAGGGACAATCTCCCACATTCCCATGCAGAATTCAGCATAGACCCTCACAGAGGTGCACAATTGGCTTTAGGAGCTTAGATCACCATTCTGAGCCCAGGTAAGGTGACATTTCCTCCTGCCAGGACTCACCTGCCTTCACAGAGCAGTGAACATCCAAACCTGCACTGGGATCCCATGGTGGGACCTCAGCCTGCCCCTGACCCATTTTTATAAGGTATCTGATATCTCCCAGCTCTCAGAAGTCCTGATTTGCATCTCCAGGCATAAATTTAATCATTTCAATTTGTAACATTAGCTTTTGCCAAGTGAAAGTGAGCAAAGCTCTAGGAAGTTTGAGATCCACCTTAGAGAATAGTACCTACATTTAGCTGAAACACCCATTTCTCCTACTCAGTGCCTTTGCAGGGTTCCATTGTGGCCAGAAGGGTTAAACACCTCCTTGCTGACACACTCACCTCTGCTCAGCTCATTGTTACACTGACAACTGGAACAACCCCCAGTTGTCACCTACTCAGCTCATGGCATCAGGGTGACCCCACTACACACACGAACAGCACCAAGCTCACTCTGCATTTCACATTGTGTGTCTGTGATCAAGTTCCTGTAAAGCACAGGATCAGTTTAACATGTGCAGGAACCTCTTGGACTCAGTGAACACCCAGGTTACAGCCTCTGGTTTAAGTATAAATTATAGATTTTATATAAAAAGCTTCATCAGGAACGGGTGCCTCTGTTCCTGAGTACATTAACATGAAAGGCTCTTGCTGGAAATGCCCACCAGTGAGGGCTGAAGTGCAGGAGAGCCTTCTTCCAGTTCAGATCCAGCCCAGACTGGGAATGAGTAAGAGGTGAAACAAGACTGTGAGCTCATCCCATTCCCAAGAGGGAAACTGGTCACAAAGCAGAGCCCCCACCATTGCACAGAAAGCCCAGCTGGGCAGGGCAGTGACCTCCCCTCCTGCCCTGGGGACAACACAACCTGCCAGCACTGGGACTGGCCTTGGTGCCACCACACAGGGCTGGTCAGGGGGTGAAATGGGGCCCTTGCTATGGCTGGAAGCATCTGCACAGGAGAGAATGGTTTCTGCAGCTGCAACCACTGGGCTGGAAGCTGAGAGCTCAGAGCACATGGCTTCTCTTCCCTCCCACAGTAACACTCCTGTTGGATCCTACGTGGGAATCCTCAGATCTCGATGGATATTTTACACTCTTGAAAGATAAGCACAGGGAAAGGAACCCATAAATCCAGGTTCTCAATCCATAACCTGAGACAAATCCAGCTATTAAAAGGAGGCTCATCATCCCTCCAGTGCTGAAGTGGAAGCTCAGGAGGAGTGAGAGAAACCCACAACTTCTGCTGGAAAATATGTGGCTCGAACACCCACACACCTCAAGCAGGTAATGAGAAGTTAACACCCATTTTTGGAGATTGATCCAGGAAGAGAGGCCTGAGACTTCACCTGGGCAGTAAATGATAAGTAAAACCTGCCAAATCTACCATCAGATTTTTCTCTCTGGGGGTACAGTGAGGAAAGAAGGGGGAACCAGGGAGGGAAGGAGGCATTTTATACCTGCATCTAACCTGTTTTCCAGATGAGTTTTTCAATGATCAGATTCAATCTGCTGTAAAAACTTCCCAGGGAGAGAAACCCTCAGCGCATGAACCAAAAACCTAATGATCTGGGAAATGCATTCCTCTTTACGGGGAAGAAAACTGGTTTCACCTTTGTGCTCCCACTTTTATTGTTCACAAACTATGAAGACTTCTTTGCTACAGCAGGGACAGGCACAGTGACAGAGCTGTGACACTGAGCCAGCTGAAGGCATGAGGAGATCAGGTCCCTGTCAAACATGCTGCCCCTTGGAGGGGCTGCCAGACTGCATCAGATCCAATGTCTGTCTGCTCATTCTCCTCCTCACATTAAGTACCATTCTGGATGCTGCCAGGAAGGGACTGGCTTAAATGTGTGGTTTAATAAACCTGCAGCAAAATTTATCATCATACTTTTACATATCTTTGCCATCTGTAGCAGTGCCCACCCCTCTGGTGACTCTTGTTAAGTGCCTGGCCCCGGTGGCTTCCTGTGGCAATGAGTTTCACAGTAATTATGCAGTGTGTTAAAGAGCACTTTTTACATCAGTTAATGCAGTCCTGACTGCATCTGTGCTTCCAACTTCTGCTAAAAGGTCTGGTCCCTAATCGATGCTGCTGTGCCACCAAGAATGCCCTTGTGACCATTAGCAGAGCACTTCCCAGGGCCAGCAGGGCTCAGTTATCAGCACAGAAGGAAACAGTGCCACTGGAGGGCTGGGCAAAGCCCCAGGGAATGAGATCTTCCACTGGATAACTGCTGTAGCTGCAGTGGCTGGACTCCCAAGTCCCGATTTCCCAGGAGCTCTGGAAGCAGTGGCTGTTCATCCCCCCTGCCTTGGAGCTCGGGCCTCTGCTTTGCTAAACCAAACAGAGTGTGAAATGCTGCCAGCTCAGACCAGGAGGGTTTTACATGCACGTGGGCAGCCATGCAAGTTGAAGAGTAACAGAGAAGGAGGTCTGATAGCCCAGCCAGGCCCTGGGGTAACTGGTGGTGTTTAAAAACAAACCCCACAATCATGTTTGTCTGTTTTAAACATCACTCAAAAAATGACTCCTTCAGAAATTACACCTTGGTAGCAGCAGGAAGCTTTATAATCACGGGTGCAACATGATTTAAGGTGAGAAAAATTTGTCAGACTGGCTGAGATCACCACCAGAACCTGGCAGAACAGGCAGAAGAGGCAGCTTAAGAACTGTTCCATTCATTGCATTGGATGTTTTCTGCAGGACAGTGAAGGGCAGCAGGGAGGAACCTTCAGCCTCCCCACTGAACATTTGAAAACTATATTTATCCCAGTAAAACCTAAATCTGATTCTGCACCTACTGGTTCATATTCCTTGGTGCTCTTCGCTGACCTGGTCCCAAAGGTGATGTTCGTGTTCATCTCATCTCACACAGCACTTGACATCTAAGTAATCCAGCCCAGGGCCACCTAAACACAACCAGGACTTCAGGAGATCCTGTGCCATCCCAAGAGGGTGGCATGCCTGGAACTGGGGCTCCAGAGCTGAGTCCCACTTTGCCTCAGTCCTCTCTCCAGGACAGAAGTGACCCACTTGATAAAATGATGATCTCTTTCTTCAGCATCCAAATGCCACTGTATCATTTAGCACTTCCCATGGACTAATTTTCTCCCTCAGGGACAGTAGATTAGATCCCACAATTTCTCTCTCCCCCTGAGTTTTCAAAAGGGCTTTCAAGTGTAATAAACTCAGGTATTTATATATCAATCTGCGTTACCTGAGGCACATATTACAGAGGCCTGGGTCACAGCAACATCATTACAGTGAGTTTTAAAGGGAGCAATGGGAATAAGAGAGATAAATAATTCTCTCTCTGTGGTGCCCTTTCTATTTGTATGCTGAAGCTCTGAGCAGCTCCCTGCCTTGGACACACCTTCAGAAATACAGTATTTCACACCAGAGCTGAAAAAAATCAAGGTAAGCAGCAACCAATCCTCCAGAGCTGAGCAAACAGCCTTTCCCCCTTTAAATTACAGGCACTTACACATCACCTTGGCTCCTGTCTTCTGCTGCTTCCTCTCACTTCTTAATCCCTTGAAGCTGTTGCACACCTGCAGTCACTGCTTTTGAGAGCATTTATGCTGCATTTTTACACTGGCAGGGACATTAGAATGTGAGAAAAAGAGGTCATGGCTTGGCTGCCCTGGGGAGCAGCACCAGCCCCTCTCCTGTGGCAGCTCAGCTTCAAGCAACCTGTTCAGTCACAGACCTTAAGGCAGATTCCTCTGTTTAAGCATTTGCTTAATATTTTGCTGGACTGGAGGCTTAAACTGGGCCAAAAAAAAGGGCCTCTGAACAGCTGCAGAACTCCTTGGTACAACACTTGTGTGATATCAGTTCAGGCAGTTCCTGAGGAACGTAGAACACATTTCTGAGGGAAGGAAAAAACCACATCCCATCCAAAGGGCTGCAGGAGGGTTGCAAGAGCTCTGACACAAGCAGGTCAGATCACTCCAATAACAGCAGTTTATTGTTGTATTCACAGGCCAAATGGAAGTTCCTGTGGCACCAGGGGATGTACAAAACCCCTGTGAAAGGCTTAAGACAGCTTGGGGCCATGAAGAGGAGGACAAACATCTGGAGTCCCCCAGCACACCACGGACAAGGGGGTCTGACCCCTGACTCTGCTGTGATTGACCAGCCCTCACCCCTAAATTCCTCCTCCCCCCAGGTTTCACTCTGGTTTATAAAGGCATTTTAATGCATTGACTTGCCTCTGAGGAAGAAAGTGCCCAGTGCTTGTTTAAGTGTCTTTATTAGACCTGAAACAAATACTGCATCATTTAACTTTGAGGCTTTTGTTGCTGGTATCAGTCGTGTTCTGCAAATCACAGACTCAAGACTGCCTCTAACCCCTAATAAGCAACCAAACTGCTATTCGTCCACCTCCCTGCTTTCCCCCAGCTGCTGTTATCTCTGTGTGAGACTGGGAATTGGAGGAAAGAATGACCCAGTGATTGTCTAAATCAGCCCAGCTCTAATTTACTGGAATATGGTTTGAGCAGCTAATGTAACACCTACTGTGAGCAAGATGGAGCTATCTCCAGGACTTCTGTAGGCTAGGAATATTCACTTAAATGGCATTGTCTGGCTGCACTCACTGGAGGGCTGCTGTACCACAGAGAGCAGTTAACCCTTGGAGTGTGAAATTAGGTCAAAAGAACCAAGCTTTCAACTGCAATCGGAAAAGTTAACTTTCCACAGAAAATTGGGTGTCCTGTTTCCCTCTGGCACTTTCTCAACTCCTCGTGGAGCAAATAGCTCAGCAATTATGTGCTCAGGTAAACAGACACCAACGAGGTGTCCTCAGGATGCCCTGGGTCTGGCAGGAGCTTTTCCCAGCCCTCACTGAAGCACTTCCATGTTTTAAGCAGCTGGTCTCTCCCTAGATAGAAAGGATGGAGCTTTTTTCTTCTATAAAGTCCTGGCCTGAGTCACACAGAAGTCAGTGCCTTTCCTTGCCCTCCTGGTGCAGGAGTTGAGCTTCCCACAAAATTAGCTTTGCCTCTGTCCTTCAGCTCCTCATGATGAGGTGAAAGGAATAATTCCTCCTTTCCTTATTGTCTGTGAGCATTTTGAGGCAGACATTGAATTTTGGCCTGAGCACATAAAGCACCTGGGACCCCACCTGAAGGGGCAGGAAGATGCTCATCATATAAAGAGCTTCACTTTCCACAGCAAGGTCATTTCAAGCTGTTATTAAGTCAACACTCACAAACAATTCTGTGAGTATAAGGCAGAAATCCTGTTTTAACTGGGTTTGGTAGAAAATATATTTAATTTAACCTCTTTTTCAAGTGGAAGGATAGGTTTTCAAGAAGCAGGGCTATGACATTTTTCATAACAGTACACCTGTATCAAACTACTTATCCCTATTTTACAGATGGGGAAACCGAGGCATGGGAGAGTGGAGTGGGATCAGATGGAATCAGCTGTGGATCCACCTGGTTCTGAGCAGCCAAACCACAAGTGTCAGTCAGCTGAGTCCCTTCCCAAGACACAGGGCCAACAGCCAGCCATGAATAAGGGGGTTATCCCAGGATTCTGGAGCAGCCCTTCTCCCAAGGACCCTCAGCTGGTTCCCTTCACAATAGTTCTGTTGAAAGATGATTGTCCTCTTCCCTTGCAGAACATTCCCACTGCAGGTAAGAGCAATTTCAGGTAACAAATGTCAACCACGAGTAACATCCATGTTGCTTTCCACTGACAAAAGGCAAAACGGAAATATTGGGAATGCAGAGTTTCCAGCCTGAGCTGGAACGTTGTGGGACAATGGATTGTTGTGGAATCACTGGAGGTGAATTGCTCACAAAGCCACAGCTCCAGATTAAGCTGTTTAATCCCAGAACCTGCAATTCACTGGGTTGTGTGCAAGTAGCACAGACCCTCCTGGGTTCAAAGCTGCCTCGTGGGAAGCACAATTCCCATTAGAATCTGCAGGTCGGGAGTGGATGAGCTCCCCCAGCCTGGAAAGCTGGATCAGCAGAGAGCACCCTTGTGCTGCTCCACTCCCCATCCCTTTCTAACTCACAGCCTGTGGAGAGGGGCCACTTCCAGGAGCTGATTCACCTGCCTCCCACAGAGGAGCCCACGGGGCTGAGCTGCAGCTCCAAGAGACACATCCCTGTGTTATCCACAACCCAGGGGCTGAGGGAAGCAGCCTGGATGAGGGAAACATCCTGCTTATGGCTCCTGCATCTTTCCCCATCTCTACATTCCCAGAAAAACAACACTGGCTTGCTCTGGAGCACTGAAATCAGAGGATATTCCAGGGATACCCCAGCCAGCCTCAGTCCTGGATATAGTTGGGAACCACCCACCTGGCCAGGGACATGGCATTTCCTTCATTCCAGGGATCCCTTTCCCATAAAAAGTCCATCCTTCCACAACACTGACCTTGGACAAATTGCAGCAGCTTTAAAAGACACTTCTGAAGGAACAACATTAATGAGCGTTGCACCATCTCTGCAAACAAGAAGAGAGAAATCAAGATTAAAGTCCAGGAGAAAGATGTGAGGTCAGACCAGAGAGCCTGAGAGGCCTCAGAGGCAGAGCCTGTGTCTGGCAGAGGTGTGAGGGTCCCTCCCTGCCTGGGTGTCCTCACCCCCCATCTCACAAATGTCACAGCAGCAAAGCCAAGGGACCACCAAACCCAACTGAGGGGCTGAGCTGCCTCAGGAACTACCCAGGGATGCTCTCCCAGGCCCCTGGGTGCCACCTCTCCCTCTCTTGGATCACAGCCCACCACTGGTGTCCCCCCAGACACCTGTAGCACACCAAGCTCAACAACTGTGAGAGCTAAGAGGGGTTAAAACATCCCCCACCCACCTTGTCTTGCTCCAAAACTTAATTTTTAGTTACCATAAACCAAACAAAAACTACCCCCCCCCCAACAGGCTTTAATTCTCCCAGGAAATAATGACTTTCTGTTATTAAATAATGTAAAATGATTGAGGTGAGTCATAAAGCATTTGTATTAACACTAATGGATCCATGATTAATTTTTTCTTTATTTTATTATTGTAAAACTTGTCTGTGTCTTCCCCTCCCCCTTCCTCTGTCCTCCCCATCACATTTTGTTCTCAAGGGAGGTAATCAAGACTTCACTTGAATTTCTCATTACTTGAAAGGCTCCACATCACAATATGATAATGGGACAGTTTCATAATTACAATTTTAAAAAAAAGAATCAGAGCAAGAGAAAAGTGGAGAGGTTTTCAGATGCTTTTGTCTTTGTCACCCAGAAATTAAAGGATTGCTTTAAAAAATGTTTAAAAAACAAGAGGAGAGGGCAGTTTCCACTTACTGTTATGCAAAATCCATTGTGCTTGAGCTTCATTTTGTAAAACCCATCCTCCCTTTTTATTTCCTTGGAACTCCTCCTCCCTCCTATCTTTTCTTCCCTTTTGATAAAGTCCTAGGCAACATTAACTCCAGTAAGATGCAAAACAAGACTGGTAACTCTTTCATTTTAGCACTAATTTCCTTAAAGGCAAATTACTCACTTTGTGCCCCAGTTTCCCATTGCAAGGGAAGACACTGCAGGAGCTGAGGTTGTTTTCTTATTTTTTTCCAGAGTTCCACAGGCTTGTACAAAGTATTTTAAACCCTGCCTTTAGGAGCAGGGCGCAGGTGGCAGAGATGAGCAGAATTAGCCCTGTGCTCTGCTAACAAGCTTTGGATCCCACAGGATATAAGGTTGGATTAGATGTGACAAATAATAATGATTACTCTTATTATTCCTCCTAGAACTGGCCTAAGACATCATCAGCTGGAGATATGTCAAAGTGGCAAGACATTATGGCTTATGTGGGACTCTGAAAAAGCTGGAATTTCTGCCTGAAATTTAGTCTTTTTCTGGGCAGAACCCCCCACATTTTCTGCTGGGAGTGTTGCTCTCACAGCCCCCATTCCCTACTCAGCATGAGCAGCAATCCCAGTTCCTCAGCTCCCTTCTTGGACTGGTTTATGACTCCCTTGGGTGACCACTCTGTGCCTCAATTTACCTGCTGCTTCCTCTCCACACTGAGGGGGAATTTGCCCAGTGAGATTCCCAGCAGTGCATCCAGAGCTTGGAAAGGCTGGAGGAGGTGACCATTCCCAGCAGCCTGGTGCTCCAGCCCAGCAGGGACAGGGCCACCAAGGTTCTCTCTCCTCTGCTCCATCCTCATGACGAGGCCAAGCAGCTCCTCCCTGGCCACACGTTGGGAATTCCTCACTACCCTGACACTGTTTGGGGTCTCAGCCCCCACATTTGGCTTTGAGGCCAAGCCAAGCCCACAGGAGCCTCACCTCTGTGAGGGGCAGAGGAGCTGAGGCAGGGAAAGGGAGGCTGGAAGAGCTTTTGTCCACTTTCATCTGGCAAAAGCAGATAACTCAGACTAACCCTTTCCATCTCACCTGCCTGGCACGATCAGGGGCGCCACCAACACCCCTGTCCCACACTGAGGGGCTGCCTGCCCTGCTGGCATTTCTGCCCTCACCATCCCTGGGTGGGATTCATGCCATCCATCCCTGGGTGGGATTGCTTGGGGGGATCAGGGGCAGCAGCAGATGGTGAGGGAGATCCCACCACATCTCTGGGACAAGCACCCCCGTTCCCCTCAGGGGTGGCCATGCGAAATCACAGCATGTGCTGAGTTGGAAGGAACCCACAAAGATCACAAAGTTCGACTCTGAGCCTTGCCCAGGACCATCCCCAAGAGTCACACCAGGGCCTGAGAGCTCCCTGAGCTCTGTCAGGATTATTGCTGTGACCATCACAGCTCGTGAGGGTGGTGAGTGCAGGCTGGGGCTGAGCCCTGTGGTGCCTGTGCCACTGCCCCCTTCCCTCCATGGGGTTTTCTGTGCTGATGCTCTGTTTCTGTGCCTGATACCAGATGGGTGCCCAGGCATCTCTCTTCCCTGCCTGTTCCAGCAGTGAGAGGCAGCCTGGCACTGGGGCACAGCTCGTGGAGGCTCCCTGAGCATCAGTGCAGCTCCAGGGCCGGGCCTCTGGCAGCCCATTAGAGGCTCCTCTAAAGCAAATAATGCCAAAATGCAAACAGCAGCAGCAGCAAATTCTTGATTAAATATGAACAAGCACAGAGAATTGCTTATGTCACTCACCCCACTCCTCTCTGTCCTCCATCTGTCTGCTTCCCTCCCCTTCCACCAGCTCTCCCCCAGCCATCTGTTCAGAGCTCTCCCTCCTTCTCTCCCCTCCCTGTCCTCACACCCCTTCCCTCCATGGAGGTTTCACTGGGGGTTCCCAGTTTGCTGCTCCTCTCCCAGGGTTGGACATTGCTGCTTCCAGCTCCGTGGCCTGAGTTTGGGGGTCAGTGGGGATGTTGTGTCAGTGCTGGAAACAGGTGGTTCCTGCTCCTCTACATCCCCTGGGATGCATCCCTGGGAATGTCTGCCTGGCATCCTGCTGGAAGGAGCTGCTGGTGAGGAGGGAAGTGGAAAGTGGCTTTTAAACAGGATTAGCAACACCAGTTGCCCTGTTTGTGCAAGGAGATATTCATTTGAAGAGCAATCACACTGGAGTGGGCCCTGGGGCAAGAGAGTTTGATATCCCTTCCCTGTTAACCATGGGATGCCTGGTCCCAGAATTCTGTTGGGACCAGGGACAAGGTACAACTAAAACAATTAATGTTGGCCACACAGGTAGGTAGTTGAAATATTCAGTGGCCACAATGGGAAAGATCAAACCATCCCACGAGCCTGTTGGCCACTTTGCACCACCATTTGCACCAGAGCAGTGTTTGCACAAAGTGCTTTGGATTCAGAATAATGGCCTTTCAGGCACCTTGATGGGATTTATTTGCTTTCCTCTGGAGCAAACAATGGCACAAGGCAAAGGCACTGGATCGATGGGCATTAAAATCTACAGAAAGGACATAAACCTCATGGCTCCAGTGCATCACCTACCTCTTCCCAAGGTGGAAAGGTACCTGCTGCCTGGCTGGGAAGCCACCAGAGCTCTGGCTGCAGGGGGTTTGTGTTCTGCCATGGAAGCCAACAAAACTGGCAGCTGGGAGACAGAGATTGGGTTTGATCCAGACGGGCAAATCCAGGGTTCCTATAAAACAGCTGAGTAAGGGCCCCATGTCTGACAAGAAGAAATAAAACTATTAGATTGTTGGCTTTGATAAATCCTTTCCCTGACACATTCCTCAGACTTTGTTTCAGCAAAGGATAACGGGAGAGAAAGGGAGAGACAGAGACACGGCGTCCTTTTTTTTCTGATAATTTAAATACAGTGAAACAACGACCTGATACCGACATAAAGCTGTTAGAGGAATAACCTGACTGTGCACCTTTTTTCTGGAGTCTCCAGGGTGGAATCAGTTGAGATTGATGCACGATAAAGGAACGAGCCTGTTGCCTGAACGGGCGGCTCTCGGTGCAATAGGCAGAGCTGTTATCAGACCTGTTAAACAAATAAAGCTGTGAAGTGCAGACATATTGTCTGAAGCACAAGCTCTGCTTCCCAGGCAGCCGAGATCTTCTTAAGGAATCCTTGATAAAGGAACAAGGCTGTTCAAGTTAATGGATATCCTCGGGTGATGCTTGCAGAGGAAGCGTGAAGCGAATGGGGATCTTTCCTGGTGCACATCCCCCTCCTTCCCAAACACAGGGAGCGAGAGGGAGAGGAAGGGGATGTTAGTGCACAGGGCAGGAGGTGGTGGTGGGTGAGCCAAGTCCACAGGAGCAGCCCCAGCTCTCTCAGTGGTGGCAGCAGAGGAGCTTTTGAGTTGCCAGGAGGGTCGAACCTCAGCTGGGCCTTTGGACAAGGACTGCTTCCCTGAAAGAGCTCAAGGAGCAAAGAATAATGCAGGGGAGTCATGGCTCAGGGCTGCTGTGCCCAGTGTCCCACCAGGTTGCTTGGAGAAGGGAGAAGAGGAGTTGTTCCCCAGCACGTGAGCACCTTCCAGGAGCACCTCAGTCCAGGCTGTCCCACTGAACATTCCCAGGCATTCCCACTGAACACTGAACAGCTCCATCCTCAGCCCATGCTGAACCCACAAAGCAGGACCCTGACCTTGAGATCTTCCATGTGGGAGCACGAAGGAGATGCCGAGTTACCTTTCAAACCATCCTTCCTGTCACAACCATCTTTGGACTCTGTCCTGGTTTGCCCCAGTTTGCCCCAGTCTGAGTGAGAACAACCTGGACTCCCTTCAACTTCTGGCAACAACAAGAGAACAGGAGTTTCACTGCAATGTTTTTCCTAAGGGGAAAAAAAAAACAACCCCACAATTTGTTTGTCTGCCTGTGACAGGGAAAATTTTTCTTGTTACCGTCAGCCCTGGAGTTCATTCACCTATTGGAAAGATGTCCGGCTTTGAAGGATATTTAATCTTATTTGAAAGGAGATAATTAGGAAAACACACACAAACGCATGTGCCACACTCTCCCAGTCTCATTAGTGCCTGTTTTCTCCTTCAGCTGAGGAAAAGGGTTTGTTTTGGTGGTGGGGATGAATGTTTTTGTGCCTGGTGAAGGTGTGTGTGCATGTGTGTGTGTAGCCATGTGAATATGTAGGTGCATATTTACTTCTCTGAAGGGGAGAGGTTTTTAACTTGATGAAACCTGTGAAATTCCTCATCTTGGTTCCATTTTTGGAAGCAGAATTTGATGAGATCTCTCCTGTCACTGCACAGAGAGTGTCTAATCACACGGTACAAAGACAGCCACAACTGACAATGCATCTCCCTCTTCCAGGAGAAAGGAAGAGGGGAACAAAATGAATAATTCAAATGATAATTAGCAGTGTAATTATTCCTGTTTTTAGAGTAACCTACAGGACAGAACATCAGCGTATGAGTCACTGGCAAAGTATAAACAGAAATAATTTGGAAGATGCTGTCCTGATGCTTTAGAAAGGGACTTGTCAGAGACTTTCTCTTTTGATCTCACATTGGCATCAGGAGTCCCCTCCAACTGCTCCCTGTAAGGTCAAAGCTGGCATCAGTCACCAGAACTCAGCTAAGGGAGAGGGGAACTTCCAAAGCAGTGTCTGGCAGTGAGGGCTCTCAGGAGGGCACAGCCTGGGAGAACAGAGCTGAGACCCATCTGAACACCCAGAACATCAGGCAGTGGTTTGGGCTTGGTTCAGGCCAGGGAACAGTGTTTTTCTGTGTGTCTACACAGCCTGGGGTAGCTGATCCCAGCTTTAGGCCTGGCTTTGATGTGCTCCAGTGCTGCCAATAACAACTGCCAGTGCTGAGATCCTCTCTCATCCCAGGGGATGAGACCTGCAGGGGCTGAAGCACCAGGAAGGAAGGGGTGGTGGTATTTTAGGCTGAACTGGGAGGGGAGAAGGTAAAATCTCAGTCTCAAGGTGTCCCACACTTGGGAAGAGCCAAACCCTCTGTACAGGTAAGAGCTGATGCTGCACCTCTCCTTTCTCACAGGGATTCGTGCAATAAATCTGGACTTCAGCTCCAGCCCAACAGCCTTTAGAACCTTCCAAACTTCCAGTCACTTTTGCATTTTTTAAAACCTGGAGCATCTCTCTTTAGCAGGAAACATGAAAGCTCTGTGGCTGGAGCAGCTCCCATCCAAGGAGACACGGAGGCAGCAGGAGCCGCCTGGAAAAGCGAACAGCAGGATGTCTCTTGGCACTGAAACACAGGAGGAAGAGAAGAAAGATGTCTTTAATTTGCCTGGTAATGATCAATATAGAATCAAATCCGACCTTGAATTTTAATGGCTCTGTACTAATAGGAAGCCACTCACAGATGGATGGAGGAGGACCAGAACAGCCTGGGGGAGGGAGGGCTGGGTGGTCCAAGGCCCAGCAGGCTCAGCACCCTGTGTGGCCATCCTTTGCCACCAGGAATGTGCTTTTTGGGAGCTGGCAGAGGGGAAGTTGCTCTGGGGTGGCAATGGCTGGGGACAGGATGTTGTGGGCACAACAGAATCACTCTGGGTTCCTCCAAGTGATGTTTCATCCAGCAATTTCAAAGCACTGTTTTACAAACAAAGGCATTTATAGATGGGAAAACTGAGTCAAGAAACAGGTAAGTACTTGGCTCAGGGTCTTCTGGCAGCACCCAGAGCAGAAAAAGGTCTTCCAGGCCCCATGGTCCTTCCCTGTGACACTGGGGCCTTTTGGTTGCTCCCTGTCTTTGACATGTATCAGATGCTGAACAGACAAGATGACTCAACTCCTGACCCAAGGTGCTGACAGCATGTGCAATTGGCAGAGATTTCTTAAAAAGAGAAAAAAAAAAGTACATCTAATACATTTATATATATAAATAAATAGAGATTGACCAGTTGAAATTATATAGCAGCTGTTAACATTGGCATCTTTATTTGCTGCATCAATTGTATTTGGTTTAATCTTGTTCCCACAATGCTGAAAATATTTGACTCATCTGCTGGGTCTTTTTTTGTTGATAGAGAATCATTTTGACAGTTATCCTGTTGGCTGTTAATAAATATCTGCACTTTCTATAATCAATCATAAAACAAATCCAATCGCCTTTTCGCTTTTCATTTGACCTTAATCCTAACAAATCTCTCACTGTTTTATTGAATTTCCTCCTGAGCCAGCAGAAGAAGAAAGAAGGAGAGGGTATCTATTGATGCCTGTTCATCTGAGATGAAGGTAGTCCAGAGAATGTGAGATAGAACCAAGAAATATCCATCTGTAACCTGACATTTATGTTGAACCACCACAGCCAGATCCCTTTGCCTTCCCTGCCTGTAGAACAGAGTAAAACTGCAGGAGCTGAACATCACATTTCTCTCTCCCCTCAGCCAAGGATTCACAACTACCTTGTACTGACCACACAAGGAAAGGGAATTATCTTGCTTTTCCAGGAGCTGTGGGAAGAACTTCCCCATAGTGGTCTCACCTGGAGACCTTTTAACGCTCACCACTGCAGGTCTGCTCCTCCCTTTCCCCTCACATTTTGGGGGAGCAGAGAGGTTGGTACAGCTGTGCTGGGGGGGGATCTGGTCCTTGTAATGCAGCTGAAATGAAGTGGAGGGAGCTGGAGGGCAAAGGATGCTCCATCCAACGCCTTCCCCACCACGTGGCCGTTGCTGCTTGTGTGACGTGTGTGTTTTCCCTTCTCTCCCCTCCCAGATCTCTGCCTGCAAACACCATCCACTGAGCACTTCAGAACTGCCAGTGAGGTGAGCTTTGCCTCTCAGCACAAATCCTGTGTCATGTGGTGGAGAGGAAGGATCTAAGAGCCCTCTTCTGCTCCTAAATCAGGCCTGGATGTGCCTTTGCTTCCCACCACCCCATGAGGCACGAGGATGCTTTATGAGCACTTTTGGTACCGTTTCTGCTTTGCAAACATTTCCCTCCCTCCATCTCCGACAGAACAGGCTGCAGAGTTTCTATCTAAAAATAAATAAATAAAAACAATCCCGCAGTTAAAGAAGAAAAGGGGGGAAAAAATGGATAAAAGCAGGAGAAGCAACCTCATCCTTTGGTGCCAGCAGCGTCGGGCTCCTGCGGTTGGAACCCCAAGGAGAACCAAAGTATCTTCATCATTATCTAGCTGGAAATGGCAGCTGCTTCAGCAGCCGCTGCTCGGGTGGGACGGTGGCTTTTATGAGAGCAGGAAGGGAACAGTGGGGCAGGGAATTAAAATATGGGCTACAAATTGGAACTGGCGGGGGGTGGAGGGGGATTCGGCTTAGCCGGCGGACGCCCAGCGTGCTCCCTATTTATGCTATGCCAATGACTTTGCTCTCAAGCAGCTTGCAGGAGAGAAAGGGAGGGGAAAAAAATAAAAAATATATGTATATATCTCTTGCAGCTTGGCTTGGCCCAGGAAATTCCCGCAGAAGCCAATGGCAGGAGAGACTGCAGTGCTGTAGGTCAGAGGGGTGCAAGAGCCCGTGTGCAGCCATGAATTACCTGCCCTTGTGCAGGTTGTTTTGTCTAGGGAATAATCTTGTGGATGAGGAACTGGCTGGGGAGGAGAGGTAAAGGCAGCAGTGGCTGCATCCCCTTACAGTGATGCAAACCCCATGAGGTTGAGCCCAGGCTGAGGACAGAATTTGCCCCAGCAAAGTCCATCCCCAGCCTTATCTCACACTCAGGGGAGCCTGAGCTCAAATCTATGCTCATATATGACCTTGACACCCCTGAGTCTGTTTTTCTGCCTTTAAAATGGGAATCAGTGCCCAGCACTCAGAGCACCCACAGGATGAACGTGCAGAGATGTGCAGAGCTCTCACAGGTCTGTGGTGGGACCACACAGCCCTCCCTGGAGCTGTGGCCCTTTCCAGCAGGACTCTGCCCTTCTCTCTGCTTTGCAGCCCCACATCACCCCAAAGCTGACCCAGAGGCCTCGCCCTTGGCACGCACTGGCAGGAGAGAGGCACGCAAGGAGAAGGGAAATAGTGCCTGAGAGGTGCCTCCCTTGTACAGCCAGGCCTGAGAGCAACCACAAATAGAAACGTGGGGCCATGAATTAAACACGCCGCAATCTCTCTTCTGTCTCCACTGAGGAGTTCAGCTCAGGGCAGATCTTTCCTCTGCTTGGATGGACACAGGGGTGCTTCCCTGGGAAGGCAGGGCATGGGTCAGCAAGTGTCCTGCTCCACTGGTTTGAACTGGAGTAGTTCCTGTGAGTGCCCTTTTCCCAGGGCAGCCTCACTTTCCTGGCACTGCTTGGCTCCCTGGGACAATGCTGACCAGCCCTGGGTGCTTCCCAACTCCTTGGTAGCCTGAAACACCCCGCAAAGAGATCTGCTGCCCAAGGGCCAGAGCCACTGGTTTTCTCTGCATGTCCCAACTGGCAGACCACCATGGGTGACCCTGCAGAGATGGGGGTGCAAAGGGGGACTGAGGAGGTACAAAATGGTCATGGCTCAGCTGACACAGTGCCCAAGGCTTTGGCAGAGGGAGGCTGTCCCTGGGGACACCCTCTGTGACCAAACCACTGTGTAATAAGGTGTGAAGAGCCAGAACTTCACTCTACAGGTATCTCCTGTGGCAGGAACAGTGTCACCCTGGTGTTTATGGTGCTCCCTCAGAGGGGAGGACACTTAACATCTTAAATGGACATTGGTTGTGATTATTGTGCCTGTGGACGCGAATCTCTATTGGCTTCTGTGCCCAGGCATGATACAGGCAGGGGCTCACCCTGCCAACAAATCCCCTCATTCCTGGAAGCACAGCAGCAGCAACTTGTGGTCCTGCCAACTGCTGCTTGGGTGTCAGGGTGGCACAGGAGGAAAGACCCAGCCCTGGGGCTGGACCACCAGGCTCTGATCCCCCCACCAGGCTGCCTCCACCCTCAGCAATGGTCTGGAGTCCCTGTAGTGGCACTGAGGAGGGCCCAGCCTTTCCCAGAGGCAGGCAGGGGTTGGGGCAGAGGATGAGCAGCTTTGCTGACAGCTGCCTGCAGTGCTTGTGATGGATGATGCCTCACACTGCCAGAGTGCCCGAGTCTCTCCGGGCTCTGAAGTCCAGCAGACAGTGGAGTTCACACAGGATCAGCCCTGTGCCTGCAGCCCCAGGGCTGGACACGACTCCAGGAGTGATGGGGAAAATAAAGGGACTAATTTAGAGCCTAACAAGGGGAAGTCCACAAAGCCCTGGCTCAGCCTGAAAGCTGGTTGCTCGAGAAGGGGCTTGATTTCCTTCCGGCTTTGCAGATGCTCTGAGATAATTTTCCTGACTCACGAAGGGAAATGCATCAGTATTTGGTATTGGGATGGCTTCTCCCTCGTTGCTTCATTACCTGACCTTGCAGAACATGCACAGCATTTTCAGTTCACAGGTAAAACAGGTTTCTCCAGGGCTCACACATGCACAGGCCAGATGGGAGGGAACACACACAATTAGGTTACAAACTCAGCCTGCACACACCAGAGCATGTACCTTGGGCCTCAGGGATGACCCCACTCCTGTTCCCTCTACTCCTTTTCCTGCCTGCAGGCAGCAAGTGTCCCCTCCATGTGTGCCCAGGTCACTTGTGATGCTCATGGAGACACTGCCAGGTCCATCCCACGTGAGCACAGCCAAGTGTGAGCACAGACACTGAACCTGCTGACCCCCCCCAGGGATGTTCTTACGTGGATCCAAAAGCCACAGTCTGGGAATCACAGCTGGGCTGTGCATCCTGGGAAGGGCATAACCTGGATAACCAGGAATAGGAAAGCCAAGACCAGGAATATCACACGCTGCTCTCTGTAGGGATACCTGAGATAAAGGATCTTATAAACAACAAAGGGGGGGTTGGAGACCCCGGAATTCTCTGTATCTCTCTCCCTGCTTTTCTCCCTCGCTTGAAAAGGCCTTGCCTGCCCCTGCAGGAGCCCTGTCTGATCCATCTCCCTCCTTTTTATCGGGTTAATTGGCGCTGCCTTAGCGGGGCGATCTCAGCCTGGCTGTCAGCCCCGAGCTGAGCTTTGCTGAGCTCCCGGGAAGGCGCTGACACGGGGAAGGGGTTTAACCTGTCACAGGCAGCTGGGGAAAGGAGCAGGACTCGCTGCCTCTAATTGCTCTTTGCACAGAGGTGCCTTGTTTATTCGATTAATTTGGAGCTGTCAAATGCCAAAGCTCAACAAGCAGCTGCTGAGGGGGGGGAATTTTGCCTCTCCAGAAGGGCGGGGTGTGCAAAGCCCTTCTTTCCTTTAAATAACAGTAAAACTCCTTCATAAAAACCTCCATCTTTAATGCTCATTGTGCCCTTAGTGGAACTGTATTGAAATGTGTCTGTAATATGTTTTTTTCCCCCCAGGTCACCCAAAGGGTGTCAGAGCAGGATGGAAAATGCTGATCCAGACCCAGGAGTTAAATCCTTGAGGATGTGCTGTTTGGCCAAAGGAAAGGCCTGTTTCCATCAATAAATGAACAGATATTTATGAAGTGACAGATACTCTCCCTTCCCAAAGGCTGCAAATCCCAGACCCAAACTGTCCTCCTTGTTAGCAAACAAAATCCCCTTCACTCCTGAGCTCTGAATGTCGTGTACCAGCCTAGGAAACACAGAGCAACACGCACAGGCTGGAAGGGGATAGAAGGACTCCTTGCTCTGAGATATAAAACTGTAAATCAGAGCAGAATGTATTTCCTCTGCCTGGATTTCACAGCTCTCTGTATGGTAATTTGGCTGGTTGCACTCTCTGCATGTGTCCTGCTGGGAGTCCCTTTCAGCAAGGTCTAGGATTTAGCTTTTTTAGAGAAATAAAATAAAAATAATACATAAAACCTTGTTTCAGCTTGCCTGTTCACAATCAAATCTTCCCAAGCATGGGCAGCAGCCTTAGGAGCCATTTCTGTTTGATAGCTCAGGCTTTATTCACGTAGATAATGAGTTTGGCAGGAGGTTAATAAGTGTCAACTGAAATATAATTTAAGAGTTGTAAAGATAAATTTGTTGTGGGCTCTTTTTCTGTGTGTGTGGTTAATATCTCAGTACCCATACACATGCACACACACACAGTGCATGGGCTGGTTTCCAAGTCCATAATCCATATGGTTTTCTTTATTCCTTGAGGTATTGTAAATATCTAAAAGTCCTAGTGAAAATCCTGCTGCATGTAAATTCCCATCTGCCTTTTTCTCCCTGACTTTCCTGTGCAAGGAGATTAGATTAACACAGGGGGGAAAGAGAGAAAAGGGGAAAGAAAAGGAATAGAGCTTTAGAAAAGTGGCTTTTCCTCTCTGACACAATTCCTGAGCTGAGAATTTCCTCGTGGGCTGGATAGAGATGTGGTCCTTATGCAGGGTTTTGAGACACAAAGGGAATATTTGGCAAGGTTCATCTGGGTTTAGGCTGCTGGGTTTTTTCTCCAATCTCTCTTTTTTCTGAAAAAACCTTTACAATCATTTTTTCCCTTAAAAATACCCTGAGATCTGCCCTGCTGTGGCCAAACTAATGTAAGTGTCCAGTGCAAACAGTGCTTGGCTGGAGCTTGGTGCAAACCAGCTCAGGGTGCTTGTGTCCAGAGACAGCAGGAGTCAAAATCCCTGGAAGTGGATCCCTGGAATTCCCCATCCCTAGAAGTGTCCAAGGCCAGGTTGGATGGGATTTGGAGCAACCTGGGATAATGGAAGGTGTCCCTGCCCATGGCAGGGTGTGGAATGAGATGATATTTAAGGTGCCTCCCCAACCCAAACCATTATTAAATTCCATGATTTTATGAAACTTCCTGTGAGGACCCAGCCCAGGACTCTTCCCACCCCATGGAGCAGCACAAAGCTTTTCTAAGCAGGCTCAGGCTCCTGGGAAGTGATTTTCCCTGCTAACTCATGTGTTCTGCCTCTCTGAAAGCTCTATTAGAGCTTGAGCCTCCACCTATTAAAATCAGGATCCATGTAATACTTGGCAAAAAAACATTCCCTGCACCTCAGGCAGGGACAAATCACCCAGGACAAACAAGTTCAAGGAGACTTCCCAGCTCAGCAGGAATTTTGGCAGCACCAAAACACCACGCTGGGCCTCACTGTCCCCCTCTGCTCCACTCCATCCTTCCCTCTTCCCAATCCCTTTAGAGCAGAACGGTTTAGGAGGGATTCAGTGGTGGATGCTGTGCTGCAGAGACTGGAGAGAGGACAGCAGGTCTCTGTCACGAGTATCAATGTGATCCTGCTCCACATAAACCCCACCAAGTTAAAGATTATTTACATTTTAGATACGGGTAACAACCATAATCTATTTGATTAGGCGAGGCTTGAATTAAGTACCAAATTTATCTCTTTCCATTGTCAAACGTAATAGTAGTTTAAAGATAAACCTCATTGAAACTCTGCCTTCCCTGCTGGGCTAATTAACACCCATTTAGGCTCTTAAACCTTTGATGGGTGTTTCTGTTCCAGCTCTTTGGTAATAGAGGAAGATACTTTAATAAATTAGGGAAAAATCTCAGCCCAGCAGTTCGGACCAAAAGGCTCTGCCCAGGTGTGATGGGTTTCCAATGCATTGAGGGAGATAAAAGCAATTTCTTGATTAAATACTGCCACCAGGTCGAACTCCAGAGTTTTCTGGTGCTGCTACTGATACCTCTGTTAATGTGTGCTGAGGGTTTTATTTCGAGGTTGGTCCTATAAAATGGGCCGGATTGATGGAGGAACTCAGCCAAAGTGTGCTGAGCTCAAGGGGTCCTGCCTGTGTTTAATGGCTTTGGATTGGGGTCCACAGAAGATTGTGATGACTTCAGATACTCCTTGATGGGAAGATATTCTGGTAAAGAAGTGCCTAAATTAAGGAGAACTGGAAATTCCCTGGTGAGCAGTGGGATTGATTCCCAATTTTGCCCTGTGAGAATCAGGACTGGTGGGTCCAGCTGGCAGTAACAGCCACGAGCTTCTCCCACATCATTTTGACACAGCTCATGCTCTGTATTTGGCTTTCAGAGGAAATGCCCAGTTACTCTTTTTAGTGGCTCAGTTTGGATCCTTCTTGAGACAGGAGTGAAACCTGCTCAAACCCTCCCTGAGCAGTGGGTGTCTGAGGGCACCTCTGGGGACACTTGTCCTGGGCTGCAGCCACAACCTCAGCAAACTGGAGCCAGAAAGAGGGCAGGGAGCTGCCTGAACCCCCAAAACACTTTGGGGAGCTGCAGCACCCGAGTTGTGGGGGTTCAATCCCCTTCCTGCTGCCCCAGGCAGTGGGCAGGGGCTGGGGTGGCCCTTGGAGTGGCCCAGGGAGAGCAGCTCCTGAGCCCCTGAGTTCTGTGAGGAGCAAGAACAAGGCAAGGAGAGCTGGTGCCACATTTAATTAGCTCTCAGCAAACCCAGATTATTCTTAACATTAAACTAATCTTCAAAAAGGGAACCCTTTAAATGAAAAGAAAAAGTGCAAGGCTAGGAAACCATTAATTGATTCCTTATTCATTAACCTTTGCAAAGCACTCAAAAGCACTGAAAAACGACTTCCTTTGCAGCAAGGGCTTCGGCAGGGGCTGGAAGGAGCCTCTCATAACTACAATGCAGAGGGCAAGAGGAGGGCTGGTCCCAAACTGCTCCATGTTTTGCTAATCAGGGAGCAATTCCTCACTCCTGAGTCCCTGCTGGGAACACCCCTGATCTTGAACACGCTCATTTGAAACCACCCTGAAGCCACAACAGCTTCTGATATTTAATCTGTAAACCTCAAACTTCTCACGCCCATCCCTGAGCCCAGCTCAAATCTCATGATAGTTATTTTTCCTTTCTCAATCCAGAGCTTCTGGAGTCCTGGGATTTGCATTGAAAAAAGTCCTCGCTTGACGAGATTGTGAAAAGCAGTTTGCAAAGGGCTTTTGGGTTTAAAAAACCCAACCACCCAGAGCCAAATGAAGCTGACAACAGATACTAAAATCCAGACATAAAATCTCCAGTTTAGTCACTAAAATTAATCAAATGGGGAAGGGAGATGAACTGAGCACCAGCACTGTGGGCACTCAGGCTCAGATCGTGGAATCACAGAGTGGTTTGGGTTGCAAGGGACCTTAAAGACCATCTCATTCCCACCTCCAGGGACACCTCCCAGTAGATGCATCACCTTGTTTTCATCACCCAGAGGGTCAGCAGGAAGACAGAGCAGTTCCCATCACCCACTGATCCCGCAGGTCTCTCTCCTGCTCCCCTGCCCTGTCCCCTCTCAGCCCCTTGTGCCCTTGAAGGCAAATTTGGTCCTGGCTCAGTTTGCTGCGAGGAGGCTTTTCCCTGGGGAGCTCCACATTCCCACCTTCCTCGGGAAGGAGGACAAACACCAGCAGTTTCCACAGCCACTGGGGAGGAGGAGAAAGGAAAATCCTTCGCGGTCAACGGCTGCCAAATCGCCTTTTGTTCGTGCCTGGCAGCACTTGGATCTGCCCTGATCTGAAATGACACTTCTCTCCCTTTCTGGGGTCTTGTTTTCTGGGTGTTTGATTCTTGTGCCAGGACTTGGACAGAAACCAATGGCTAAAAGCTTCCTCCTGTAAACTCTGGAATGAACAACCTTCTTTCCCTGACCTCATCAGCACAGTGGGGTAAAAAACTAGATGCATTTTCTCTTTTCACACAGTTTAACCAGAGGAATGGAAATACCTGATCCAGCCTCTTTCAGAGGGTGACCTGGAGATATTGGACCTGCAGAACTGTCATGAAGTTTGATGTTCCCATTGAGGGTAACTCTCACAGAGCCATGGAATGGTTTGGTTGGAAAGGACCTTAAAAACCATCTCGTTCCAACCCCTGCCATGGGCAGGGACACCTTCCACTATCCCAGGTTGCTCCAAATCCCACCCAACCTGGCCTTGGCCACTTCCAGGGGTGTGGCAGCCACAGCTTCCCTGGGAAACACATCTCCAGCTGGAAGCACTAAAAGATTTGTGCCCTCCATGAAGGTGGGACACACTCACCAGCAAATCTGTCCTGCACTTTCCCCTCAGCACAGGGATGAATCTCAGCCTTGCTCAGCCAAAAAATCATCTTTCCCCAACATCCCCCTGGCAGAAATCAGGTGCTTGGAAAGTCACAGGCCCTGATTTTAAATAAAATCACCACAAACCACCTGTGAAGCACAAGGGCCATTTCCCTGTTGCTGCTCCACATCTTCCCTCTGCTCCCAGGCTCTGTCCTGGCTCTGTGCTTCCTCCAGCTTCACTCAGTGTTTGGAGCTGGGTGCTCTCTAAAACAGTCTCTAATGATACTCCATTGATCTCAATTATCCAGGGACAAGTCTCAGTTTTCCTGAGGCTCATTAGGCAGGCTGCAGATTAATCATGCCCTGCTAAGTGCCCCCTTCATCCTCCTCTCTGGTTCCTTACATCTTCTTTTTGTAAGAAAACACACCAGACACACAAGTGTGCTCCTGTTTCCCACGACACAAATCATACCAGTACTTCTGCTTTTTTACCTCCTTCAACCTGCATGTTAACCTGGACAGGTAAGACTCAGCTGGTTTTTTTTCTTGTTCCTCTCTCTTTTTTCCATCACTGAGAGCTCTGCATCCAGGAAAGCAGAAATAAAAAAGGTCCCAAAGAGATTCTTTCCTCCAAATTCAGCAAGTTTTTCTGTGTAGAAATGGAAATCCCTCAGCAAAGAGCCCTGGGGAATGTTTGTCCTCTGTTTCAGTGTTTCAATTGTTTCAATTTTCAGATCTGGCTCATCCCAAATTTAGTTGGTGGTGCCCAGGAGAAAACCTCAGAACTTGACTCAGGGACTGAGATGGTTTGAGATGCTCCCAGAGGGAGAAGATTGGAAAGGACAGGAGTTTTCTGGACACTTGGGAAGCACAAAGTGTGAGGATTTGTCCTCCACACCAGCTCAGAGGTGGCTCAGATCAACCCTGAGGGCACAGAACCTGCACCCCAGGGACACAGGGAACCACAATCCTTAAGGTTGGAAAAGACCTCTGAGATCATTGAGTCCAACCATTGCCCAGCACTGCCAACCCACCACTAAAACATGTCCCCAGCTGCCACATCCACACGTTTTTTGGGATGCTCAGGGCTGGGTGGCCTCTGCATCTCCTTCCTGCTGCCAACCTGTGATGCTCCCAGGGCACGGCTGCACAGGGGAATTACTCTTCCTTCCTTCTTCTCAATCATTTTGGCTTTCTCCTGGAGTTTACAGCTTTCCAAGGTGCTTTTTTTTAGAAAGAATGAGTGGAGAAGGAGGGTTATGCCATGCCTGGGAATTAGGAGTATTAAGGCAAAACACACTGAGAGAAAGGAGGGAAGAACATTACCAGCAGCACTCTGTCCCTGAAAACCTTGCTGTATTTCTAAATATTTTTAAATTATTTCTTCTTTAAGCTCTTGGCTGCTGTTTACCCAAAAGGAAGAAGTTAACAAGTAAAGGGGGCAGTGCTGCCCTGCTCAGGCTGGCTGGCACAGCCTGGGTGAGGGGCTGTGGATGTCCCTGTGCTCTCCAGATTAAACACAAGTGCTTTGTGCAGATAAATAAATTGAACACCCTCAGCCCTGGAACACAGACTCATGGAGCAGCACTGTCAGGTTACAGAGGGAGAGAGGGAGCAGCTGCGGCTCCAAAAAGAGATAAAAAGCTGAGAGAGAGAGAAAGACTGGTGTGCCTTTATGTCTTGAACTGTGAGCCAGAGATGGCTTTGAGAGGGGAAAATGCAGCACTTTGAAACATATGTATTTATTTCTGTATTGTACACCCACACATGCAGTTCCACGTACCCAAATACAATTATCCAGGTGTGCACACAAATCTCTATGTGCACAGACACGTGCTGAGAGGATCCCACACCTCACATGCTCGTGGCTCCCCATGCTGGGTGTCCAAGTGAAAGCTGGGGCTGGATCAGCCCAGGACTCACCACCAGGATCAGACCACATGGATTCAGCAACAATGGCATGAACGAGGCCACAGCTGCTCCTTCAAATTTGGTGGCAGCAGCAAGAAGCCAAGGAGGAGATGGAGCCCAGGACAAGTTGGCAGCAAGGTGGGGATGAGCTGGAGGGCAGCAAACTGGGGGGAGCACACTGCAGTACCCCCAGCTGGCCCAGGGACACCCTGCTGCTCCACTCATTGCCATTTAACTAATTATCCTTTCCAATTAACTCCTTTACTTCCCTCCTTTCACATTTAGCAAGTCCCCAAGCTCTTTTTAGCATCCCTTGGCAGAGAGCAGAGGGAGCACAGTGAGGATGGGGACAGCAGGAGCAGCTTTTGGGGCCAGTCACATCTGCTGCATTGGCTTGGGAGGAAGGGAAGGAGGGTGATTTTGGGCTCTATTTCTGCTTTGGGAGCCCAATCACACCAGCAAAAGGCTGACAGAGAAGTGGAATTATCCCCCACCCTCCCCAGGCCTGGCTCCCTCACACCCACCCCCAGCCCTGATCTTTAAGTGATACTGGCTTTTATCATTCCTTGTTCAATCGGGCCAATCCAGATCTCAATTAATGGCAGGGAATTATAATTTCATTCAGCACAAAGAGGGTTTTGTTGAGGGATTTTTTTGGGGTTTTATCTCTTACAAAGTGGCTGTCACGTTGCACTGGGCAGCCTCCACCAGCACCCTGTTATCAGCAATGCTGGGGGTTCCCTGCTCCACAGGTCAACCCCACTGCTTTTTATAGGCAGAAAGCACCAACCCTGCTGATAATTCTTATTTTCCCTCCTTCCCTCATTTCCCTGAGTGGGATTTTCTCTCCCTGGACAAAGGGGAGCAGCTCACCCTGTGATGGAGACAGAGGGGAGGATGGAGGGAGAGAGGGTTAAAGGAAGAATCCGTTTGTAATTACTGAAATAAACACAAGTCGAGGAGAAATGCAAATGTCTCGTGTTGTGAATTGCTTGACAGAAGAAGTGACAGCTTTTTATTAGGGTGATAACAGCAAGGAGTTTTAAAATAGAATAATCGGTGCAACAAAAGCAATTTTCATTCTGAATTTTCATTTTAAATGGATGATCTCGTTTTAATCAAGCGAGTCATCACAAAATGCTTTTAATTACCAAAAGTCGAGGCTATATTGTAATTTTAATGTCTACTTTCAGGCTGATGATTAGATTTGTATAAAATGAAGGGGAGGGGAGGTTGTTGCCCCATCCCTACTTTCTGTCATTTCCCCCTCAAGTGAACACAAGATCTGAATTTCCCATTCAAAAATCTCAAAGGCTTTTTGGAAAGTGCACTCACCTTGCCAACAAATCCAGAACGGGCTTGAAGCAGAAGATATTTGTTAAAATCTGGGTTTGTTTATATTCTTCCCCTCTCTCCTTCTGTGTTATTTGAAGCAGCTGAGCTGCTACCACGAAATTTGACTTTTTGTGCTTTTAAAGGCATTCTGGGATGAGCTGGGAGGTTGGACCACTTCCCATAGACTCTGAGGAAGAGCCATATCCACCATCTACCATCGTGCCAGTGAAAAGGCTAATTTCAGGCTCTATTCCAAGCACAAATCCCACCTCTTTGGAGGAAAAATGGCTGAGACTGTGTGCTTTGTGATTAGAGCTGGGACTACACAGCCAGAACCTCGCTGGCTTGGTGAGGAACTCTTCAATATCTTCTCAGGGAGAGTCTAGACAGGCATTTATACCATATAAAATAGGTGCAAATCAGCAAGGAAAGGGAAGAGAAGAAGCTCTTGTTGTCCTTTTTTCCCCCTAGTGCATCCTGCTAAGGTACCTTCTTCCTCATGTGTAAATATGGAAGGTTAAGATGGAAGATTTGAATGAGCTTGGCTGCAAAAAATAGAAATAGTCCTGGGCAGCCCCTGGGGGATGATCATGAAGTGGCCATGCCCAGCAGGGCTCACTCAGTGCCTGGGGGACAGAGAAGCACAGACTGGTTTGGGTTGGAGCTCATCCAGTTCCAATCCCTTCCAGAGCAGGGACACCTTCCAAGCCTTGGCCAACTTGGTCTTGCTGTTCTTGGGGAGCTCAGCTGGGATTTCCTGGATCCACTGGAGAAATCCCTCATTGTTTAAACCTGAGCTGGCCTGCACAGCATCCAGTGGGGGGAATGGCTCCAGGCTTGGGAGGAAGAGGAAGATGCAGAGTCGTGACCAGCATGTCCCACCCAGCTCCAGGATTCTCTGCCCCACAAAGAGAGGGGAGAAGGAGGGATGAGCCTAAGCTGCAGCTGGGATGTACATCACCATGGAATGTTGGGTTTCAGTGCACAGGGAGAAGGAAACTCGGCACCTTTCATCTCTAAGTGAGCACTCAGCAAGAACTAAGAGTGGTTTTGCTGAATTTATGCTTTGAAACCTTCCCCTGTCAAGTCCTACCCTAAAGGCAGAGGGAAATGGTGTTGGCTCCTGTAGGAGGAACCATTCCCTCACTCCAAGATCCCAGGAAAGATGATCTCCTCTGTTCACAAGATGGCTTGAGCTTCATAAGCAGCCCAAGGTCTGGAGAACATGCCACCAACTTCCCAAATCTCTCCTTCAAGTCCTTTCAAACTGCAAGTAAAATATGCCAGCCCTGAAATAAGGAAACCAGTCAGAACACCTTTAAAAAACCAAACCAAACCAAAAAACCCCAAATCCTGTAAGACTTGGAAGCCCTGGCTTTGGAGAGTGGGTGTGACAAAGCTCCCTCAACCTTTGGCTCTGTGTGTCTTCCCCTCCTGTGCTGCACACGTTGCTCCTTCCGTGCTGCTGGTCAGACCCAGCACAGGGACAGGGGACTAAAGCCATTTAAAAATACATTCTCAGAAGAAAATCTGCTTTTCCCCCCCATTTAAAAAGCAATTCCTATTTCTGCTCATTGTGTGTGTGCAGGGATTAAAAATGCTTGAAAGCCCAAACCAGAAAGGAGACGTTGCCTTTCGAAATCCTCCACGAGGGCGTGAACGGAGACACGACATGGAGCCAGTGCTGACATGCACAAACCAGCTCATTACAGGGGACAAAAACCAGCACCTTTCACCTCCACCAAGCTGGGAAAGAGAAAATCCCTGCCAGATAACCTGAGCAAAAGCTTCCCAGGAGAGGTGTGAGTGTGCTGGAGTGCTGGGAGCTAATTGGGAGAACCTCCACCATCCCTGAGCAGCAGCAGGAGAGAAAACACATCCCCTTGCAGCTGGATAAATAAAATATGCCAGCATTAGGCTCCTTCCCTGTCCTCCCTAATTCCTGTGTCCCAAACTGAGCTGAAAATGTGTCCTCCCTCGGCATCTCACTGCATGGCTGAGCACATCCTGCTTTTAGCAGTTGTCAGGCTTGTGCTTGTCCCATTCCTTTGGAAATTTGGGACAAAGGCTTTGGTTGGTTTGGTTTGGAGGGGATGGACTTCAGTTCTGTTTTACTGAATCCTGCTCAGGATCCATGAGCCTGAGCAGGGTTTTTCAACCCACTGAGCCTGTGGGTTTTTCAGCCCACATTATCCAGGGCTTCCTTGGCCATCTGCAAAATTAAAATGACTCATGTTTTTAAGCAGATCCTCTGTCATACCTGATGGCTGGTTTATTACCCAGGCAGGAATGGCCCAGAAGGAATCCCCTTCCCCTCATCCTGCCACTACCTGCATTTTTGGATTGAGAGCTAAGACCATCTCGATGTCTCTATTTCTTTTTTAAAGAATTTAATAAAGATCCTAAAATATTCAAACAATGCAAGCATCCAGCATGGAAATGAGCTGAGCCTTCAGAGGGCAGCTTTCTCCCTTCATTAATAGCAATAACAACCGTGGAGCTTAATTGAGCCACTTTGGAAGTTCCCTTTGGAAAGCTCACAGCAGTGAGAGAAAACCAGGCTGTCCATCATGATGGGGCTTGGAGCAACCTGGGACAGTGGAAGGTGTCCCTGCCCATGGCAGGGGGTGGAATGAGATGGGCTTTAAAGTCCTTTCCAACCCAAACCAACCTGTGGTTCTGTGTGGTCGTGTCTCCTCCCACGAGCTCACACCCAAAATCTGCCACCTCAGATCTGCAGGAGACCTGGGCAAGATGGGAAAAGCTTCCCAGCCTGTGGAAAACCAGGGGAGATGTGAGAAAACAGATCCTTTGCAAACCCTTTTGAGCCATTTCCACCATCAGAACCAGATCTGCTCTTCCTGGGAAGGACAGGGGGGAGGTGGGAGCTGCATCCCTGCCTGGACCTGTCGGTGTCTTTCTCACCCAGAGCTGTCCCAGCTCTGCTGCTCATCACATTCCCCACTTCATGCCTGGAATGTAAAAGCTCTGTGTATTTATCTGCTGCTCTGTTCCAATTACCAGCTGGGCTGTGCTCTCCTGCTCTCTTGGGGAGCAGACACTACCTGGCTTTTTGATCGAAGCAATCTCTCTGTTGAGGTGGGTTTTTCTTTGCACAGGATGAAAAAAAAAAAAAAGCTGATTTTTTTCATCTCTTCCCCCCACCCCCCCTTTCTTATTTTTGCCAAAGAGCATCAACTTGAGGTGAAATATTCCCCAGTGCTGACAAAAGCTTTGATATTGTAATGCCAAAGCCGTCAAGCCAAAGCTTTTAACTCTGCATTGTTCTTTTTTTAAAATATTGGATTTGTGACGTTTGTTCTCCTTCCTCTTGCCCACGATTGATCCACCTGTCCTATTTATCTCCTCCATCTCACTGGGCCATGGCCTTGAGCCCACTGGAGACTTTCCATTGATTGCCTGGGATTTTGGATGAAGCCAGGCAGTTATTTTCCCTTCCCCTCTTCACCTCTGTTACCTGTTGTTATCCTTTAACCAGGCCTGGGCGAGGTTATTTTCTTCATCCAATTGACCAAAAAAAATGCACGTTGCAGTTTGGTTAAAAAATAATTTTAACATCTTAAATTTCTTTCACGAGCCAAAATTCTTCCACAGCGTTTCCAGACCAAATATTTCCAACTTGAAAACATGAAAAGTTTCATCTAGAAATTAATTACACCCATTTGTGAGGCGACTTCAGAAGAGGATGGAAATTCTTAGACGTGGAGGGCAAATCATTTTGTTTTCCTCCAACTCAGAAAGATAAATCTCAGGTCTGCTTTAAATGATGTTTTCCTGCACACTGGTGCAACCTACACACTGGTTAGGGAATGTCAGCATTTATTTCTTGCTCTGACTCTGATCTGAAGGCTCAGCCTGTCCCTTCAGACCTGCCACCACCATCCCTCTCCCCAAGCCTTACTCTGAAGCTCTCCCAGCACTGACTCTTTGGTGTTTTCTAAATTAACTACTTATTTTCACTACTTTTCCCTTCAGTCAACAGCGAGAAACCATCTTCTCCAGCAAACAATTGCAAACACTGAAGCCAAACTGGCTGTGACAGATTAAAACAGGCTTTGTTTGGAGAAAGGAGGAAAAATGCTGCTGTGAAGGTGGTCGCTGCAGCATTTGGCTCGGAGCAAATCCAATAAACCAGGCAGGATGGCAGCTCTGTAAATCCAAATGGGAGACTGGCAACATCATGGATGTAAAGAGTTAGTGGAGGGGATTAAACTTTAATGAGGGCTTTTAGCATTGAAGGGATTGAAAACACAGTGAGAAAGAAAAGGGAAAGGTCTCGGGGTCTTTTCCCCTGTTCACACACAGTTTCTCTCATCGAGGCATTTGCACCCTCAGCTCCTGAGGGTCGTTTTGAGAAGAGTAATTACATATTGGAAATGTGGTTTTTCAGCCATGAGTCCCTGAATGTGCCTCAGTGCTGCCACGGGGCAGATTTCCCCTTGCAGAACATTTTGTCCTCTCCCACCAGGATCAGGTTGTGCAGCCAGAGCCATTTGAGGGCTGCAACTCACAAATTTTTGCCCTCCCTCTCCCCCAGAATTTCAGAAAAAACCCACCTCCTCAAAAACCAAAGAGGAAAAAATCCCTTCAATTATTTAAAACAGGGAGAAACAGCAATAAAGTTTCCTCAACCCAGTAATTATGGATTACACAGGATACAGGGAGGAACAACTCCAAGCTCCAAACCTGGTCCTTACAAAATGCTGCAAAACCTTCCCCTGGAAATACTTTAAAGTCAGGAAGCAAAGTACTCACAAGGCTGACTGAGAAACCTGTGATATAAGTCTCCCTCAGCTCCTCTCTGCCTACTTGAAGACTTAATTAGTATTAAAGGCTCCAGGAAGTTGGAAGATTATTTATGGAGAACGTAGCAGTAGATGTGGCCTAAGGAAAAAAGGAGGTAAGACTGAACCACACAACCTGTCCAAGGGACTAAATCTACATTTTTACTGCTTCATTCCTTAATTTAGGTGTGAATTTGTTGATTTTTTTCCCTCCCTCTCCTGCCAAAATGTCAAGGTGTTGCAAAGCTTTTCAAGCCTGGAATTGGGATGAAGAAAGAAAGGTCAAAGCCCTCAAAACAATTTGGAGAAATACTGGCCAAGATGATTCATTTTTACTCTGACAGGTTTTTTTATTAACTTGCACAATCATTTAAAGCAAAAATTGATTTGCTAAAAGACACCAATAACCATTAGCCCAGCACAGGAACAGGCTTACATGGGTTGGTCTCCCCAGCTCTAAAGGGCCTTTGGTGATTGCTGGCATTAATTAACTTAGAATTTCTTAGTAATTAAGAAAGGATAATAATTAATTCTTAGCAATTAAGACTAAAATTTTTCTTCATAATTAATACAACTATATAACTAAGGTTTTCCTTTGTAATTTTCTTTGTAATTAAGATAAAGTCACTGATTCTCAACCCTTTCCAGATCAAAAAATTAGTGGTGGGAGGGTGCTTTTTCTTAGTTTACCTAAAATAATAGTTGCAGACATGGATGACTACTTACAGAATGAAGAAAATAAATAAAAATATTCCCCTCTGGTCCCTGCTTGGCTGGAATGTGTCTGTTCACATCTCCAAAGCCACCACAGGCTCAGTGCCCCCCCAATATTCAAGGGGGTTCATCATCCCTATGGGCAGGATGTGGCTCTGGGCTGAGCCATCCCTTCCTGCCACCTCTGCAGCCAATGCCATGGATTTTGCCTTCAGTGATCCCTCCTAAAACACACCTCTGGGGCTTGTATTACCATTTTGGTTTGACCTTTAAAGAGAAGCTCTGATTGACAACCAATTTCTGTCTCATTTCGTGACAGCTTGTTTTGTGCTGTCAATCACAGGCAGGTTGTTAAGGAGAAAGTCAGGTGGACAGACCTCCTCCTACCAGAGCTGTGACAAAGAAAAGCCTCTAATGACACCAGGAATTCCTCTAATTGCTCTTTCCAGCTGCTGAAAATGCCACACAGGGTTTTCACTGAGAGCAAACTCTCCATGGATCTGCAGAGAGTGTCTCACTGGGAGGCAGAGAGGGCCCGTGTGAGCTGGTGGTTTGGTTTGGTTTGGTGCTTCCTGACAGGATGTTGGTGGTTGATTTTGCCCAAGTCCCACAAACCACAGCTGGAATGGAGCCCATGGATGGGATGGACCAGGGATGGATGTCATGGGGAATGTCATGGAATTTTAGAATCATTAAGGCTGGACAAGACTCCGGAGATCATCAAGTCCAACCATGTGTGGTTAATGTGGAGGCTCCTGCCTGGGAAATGAGGTGGAGAAGTACTTGTGGGAGAGCACAGAGCTTTGAGGAACCATGTTGGGATGCTCTGAGAAGTGGGAGAGAAGAATTTTGTCACCATTTGACCCACTTTGGTCACCATTTGACCCACTTTGGTCACCATTTTGGCCTGCAGAGACACAGTCCTTGCTCAGGAGGCTCATTCCCCCACCCAAGGGTGCTGGTGCATACTCACATCTGGACAACACATGTAGCCTTCACCTTTCCTGTGAGAAAAGATCCCATCCGTGGAAAGGACGGGATCTGGGAACTGGTTCAGCTCTGGACAGACACAACAACACATCACTGCTCTGCTTTGGAGTCCCTTTTGGCCCCAAAGTGAAGCTGTTCAGTTTAGGCCAAAGCTGAAGTGAGCTTTGCTCCCCGACAGCTGCTCCAGGCTCACTACTAATCTCACAATTAGTACACTCTGTGCTTGGCTCTAATTGGCTTCTTACCACTCCAAAAAGCACAGGCATGGGAGCCACACATGCAGGCAGAGGCTTGTTGGAGAAGCAGCCTCACCATCCAGGGCCAGCACCCCGTGCCTGCTGGGTTTGTTGGGAAATAACATCCCAGTGTCTCTTCACTGCCAGGTGTAGTCTGGTGTTTCACTCAGTGGAGATTAACGAATGTGGAAACAGGTCACCCTGTGATAAAGCCTTGAGAAGGCTGAAACCAGCTCCTAATTAACTGGAGATTACAGGTATTTAGCAGGTATTAGATTCGAGGCTGAGCTCTGTCTCCATGCTGGGACACCCTGATCCTGGTGTCCTTCCAGCACCAACTGCCAGGGGGATGCAGGAGGGTCACCCCAGCCCTGGTGCCATCCCAAACTGCCAGGGGGATGCAGGAGGGTCACTCTGGTCCTGGTGTCATGCCCAGCTGCCACGCGGAGGCANTGGAGATTACAGGTATTTAGCAGGTATTAGATTCGAGGCTGAGCTCTGTCTCCATGCTGGGACACCCTGATCCTGGTGTCCTTCCAGCACCAACTGCCAGGGGGATGCAGGAGGGTCACCCCAGCCCTGGTGGCATCCCCAGCAGCCAGGGGGATGCAGGAGGATCACTCTGGTCCCCATGTTCCTCCATCACTGACTGCCAAGGGTGATGCAGGAGGACCACCCTGGTCCCTGTGTCATCCCAGGGGCGATGCAGGAGGGCTGCTCAGGGCTCAGCCAGGACACTGCTTTGCTTACAATGCTGTCCAGACAGCAGGAGACATGAGCTTTGCGTCACCCCAAACTCAGGCAAGCGGCAGCAAAGGCATTTGTCACTTTTCCCCCCTCCAAAACCGGGAAGCTTAAACAATATGCATCATTTATGCACCTCGAGAAGCAAAGAAAATCAGAATGGAAAACAGCCTGGTGCCTCTGTCTGCATGTGTCTGCATGAAATATTCAGCACAAACCCAAGTCCTGCTGTGTGTCAGGGCTCGGGAGCTCCGCGGCTCCTCGTTCCGCAATCAGAACCCACGGCAGCTCCCAGGAAAAGCAACAACTGCATCGTGCAACAGATACCATTTCAGGTCAACTGCCAGGATGGAGAGGTGTTTGGAAGCCTTTCGATATTTAAACCGAGAATGAGACACGTCGAGGCCCAGTTGTTAATGGTTTCTTGCTACAGTAACACCAGGAAATTGGGTGGGATCGCTGGGGAGAATCGGGAAGGGTGAGGAGAGCAGCGCTTTGTGTTGTAATTGCCTGTTGTTAACTCCGCTCTGCCTGGGGTTCCAGACAGGCACGACCAAGGAGGAAGGTGCAGGCAGATTCCTGAGCAACCCAGGCAGCGAATGAGCCCTGCCTGGCTGGACCAGACCCTGCTCCAGGAGCTGCTTGGGAAGTCTCGTCTCTCCGGATGATGGAGAGCGACATCGAGTCTCAAACGCAGAGATGACAAGTCAAATCCTCAAACCCTCCCTGGCTGCTTAAGAAAGCTTTGAGGCTTCCCCTGGTGCCTCCCCAGGGACTTGCTGCTGGCACAGAGCCACCAGGGGCAGCTTTGTAAAATCTCCTGCTCCTCCGTGGCAGCGCCCGGGTCGGGATGTTCCCACTTGGCACTGCTGGGCACGAACCCCCTTTGAGGGCAGCAGTGAGGGATGAGACATCAAGCATCCCCCAACATTTTCCCATCATTGAGAGGCTGATTTAGCTGCTAACTCACCCTAGGAAAAATCAGATTAATGGCTTCTGATTTCCAGTTTCCAGCAGCAGAGGGACGCTAAAATGGACAGAAAAATCACTGACACACAGGGCTCCTCTTGAATTCCAACGACCCAAATAGGGGCCAAACATCTGCCCTCCAGTGCTGGCATGGCCCCTGGTATTTACAGACCACAAAATAGCTGGGAGCAATGAGCAGGTGAAACACAAACTCTTCCCCAGCAAACTGCCCCTGCTGGCACGTGTAGCCCCTGCTACAGCTGTGGTTGAAATCTCTGCATAGAATCATCAGTTGTTGAGCATCCCCTGCTTCCCACCCCACCAGTGCTCCCAATCAGACAGAAACAAGGGCCAGATCTCCTCTGGAGCAAGGGAAGAGATGTAGTTTCCCAAGGGCAACTGCAATTATGTTAGGGTTGAAATTTGTGGTTCTCTTCTTTTAATCCCCTCCTCATTAGCTCTATATCCCTTCCCTGGGTCTCTGAGCATGGTTTGCATTGCCCTTGTCTCTTCTCTGTGTTTGGAGTCCTTCAGAACAGACAGAAGCACTAAAAATAAAATCACCTGTCAGGTTCCCTGGTTATTACAAACAAAATGTCCTTTACGAAAACGCAACAAGTAAAACCTTCATATTGTGTGTGCTTATTCACATAAAATATTTAGAAAGCTCCTAATGTTTTTATGGCTGTAATTAATCTTGTGTCGTGTTGGGGAAGAACAGCACATAAAAAATTTCTCTGGCATCAAGCAGAAGCTTGAGCTTCCCAAGGCAAACTTGTGTCCATGTTTCCAAGGGTTGAGGGGATCCATGTGTGGGGTTTGGGGGGTCCCTGCTCTGCCAGGAGAGCCTGATGGGGATGGAAGGGGGCTGAGCCATGTCCCATTTATATCATGTTGGTTTTGTGACACAGATGCTCCCACCATTTCTGGCAGCTCTGTAGCCATGTGTGGGGAAGGGGTGACACTGATTTACAGCAGCTCTGCTCCCCATGCTGTCACTACAGCTTGGCCAGGACTGGGCTTCCATGTGTGCCTTCCTCTGGGGAAAGCTGATCCCACAGGAGAAGTGCTCTTTTTATTGTCTAAAATCATGGGGTTTTTAAGAAAAACCTCCCTGCACATTCACTGCAACTGTCTGGAGGACTCTGGCGAGCACAGGAGCCTGACCACATATAAACTGTCACTGATCAGAGACTCCTGGCCCAGCTTACCTTGCCAATAAACTCTTTCATGTGAATATTCCCAGAAATATGATGCTTTAAAACTCAGGTCCAGCCCTTGCTATCTATAGCTCCTCAAAGATGAAATTTTGGCCAAGATGCAAGAGAACAGCTTCCCACAACTCCCCATGCCCTGGATGGAGAACAACCAGCCCTGGATGGAGAACAACCAGGTGGCTGCTGGCTGAGGCACTGAGGCTGTTGGAGGGCAGCTCAGCTTGGGCTGAAATGGGTGCAGATAGCCAGGACATTGGTAAATCAAATTGTTTTATCATAAAAGCACATGAAAACCTGGCCCATCCCACCAGGGCTGGACATAAAGGAGCCACAGTCAACACCCAAGATGAGAAATAGGTTGGTCTCAGTGGAGTAAAGCATTTAACCAGAGGAACAAAGAAAGATGTATTTGACATTTTAATCTTGATCCTTACACTTCTAAATTGCCCTTCAGAGGAGGAAGATACTGAATGAAGTGTGGGGCTGCTCCTGGGGACCCCCCAGCCCATGAAATACCAGTGTCCTGATGAAACCAAGTGTAGAGCTCAGGGATTTGGAGTACCCAAAGGAGACACTGGGCTGATGGAAGACCTGGCTTAGGGATGGAACTGAGCAGAGGTAACTGGGCATCTTGTTTTCCTCCTTGAGGGGAACAAGGTGTTTATCCAAGCTGGGAATTAAGATCCAACAAGATCCATCTCTGTTATTTGCCCCACTTGGGGCATCATGGAAGGGGAGGATGGACCCATCAATGGCACATTGCTGAGATTCCCAGCCAAGAACTGCTTTAGGGGTTTTGTATGGATTTAGAGCCCTGTTTGTTATTCAAAGCCACCTGGGCTTTAACCTTTCTCCAGCACAGAGCAAAAAGGGTTCAGGTAGCAGCACACACATCCCAGATTCAAAGCTGTTACACAAATCCCGAGGGACAGATGGACAGCAAGGAAAACAGAGAGGCTAAAGGAAGAGGAGGTGATGTATGACATGGCCCAGGACGTGCCTGGGCTGGCACTGCAGGGGAATGGACCCCCAAACCCCCCAGTCCCCTGCTGCAGCCACCTCCTCAGCTCCCGTGTGTTTCTGCACAAGCTTTTTAAAACTATTTTTACTTTTTTCAGTTTAGTTGACTTTCAAAGTAGCCGACCTGCCAAAGCTGCCCATTTTGCCTGCAGATGCTCTGCATTGGCGGCCTCTAAACCCCTCTAAACAGCCCCAGCTCAATCACAGCTCTGTCAGGCGATGCTCTATTTAACAGGAGCTGCCCGTCTCGCGCAGCAGCCGCAGCCCAGGAATCTCCTCCCGAGTCCATTTTCTCAGTGAGTGGCAGCAATAAATAAAATCCAGCCAGTTGGTCCTTGAAACGCTACCATGGCTTGATTGCTTCTGCCCAGGATTTTGCCAACTGTGCTGCAACCTCCTGCAGATGCTGCCTCCCTCTGCCCGCCACCTTCCCGGGCTGGAGGAGGGAAGAGGCAGCCATGGGATCACACATGGAATGGGATCCCAGTGCAGGTGCAGGGCAGCAAAGAGGCCCAGAGGAGACATTTCCAGAAGGACGTGCCCCTGTCAAAGCCTCTTGCCCTTGAGCTGTGCAGCAAGAGCTGGGTCCTGCCCAGGAAAGCTCCTGGGTTGTTTCTTGCAGGAGCAGGGAATGCTGCCCCTGCCTTGGCCAGGCTCCAGGGTAGTTAATTGCATTCCGCCTGCCCAACATTAATTAATTTGGTGTCGTGCAGAGACTGCTGTGCTGGGTGCATCCGGGAAAAAAAAAGAAAAATCCACCACCTCCCACTCCCAATAAATAAGAGAGAGGGAGGGAGAAGGGCTGGCAGTTGGCTCCGAGGCTCAGCAGCCAGGACACAGGGTCCCACCCCCAGCGGGAAGCCTCTTGTCAGGATTCAAACATCTCTTGCAGTGCTGGACTCGGTTCTGTAGCCCTGACACCAATTTGCTTTCACCTACGAGTGAACAGATCCAAGTCACACACAGAGGTCACCTCCAGTTTGCTCCCTGCATCCGTTCCCAGGGCAGAGGAGGCTGGTGTTGGCCAGGAAAAGTGCTTCAAAGACCAGCTGATGGACAGAGAGAGCTGGGTACCGAGCAGACACCTTGGCAGTGCCACACTGGGCTCACAAGAAGGTGCATGGAATTCTGTGTGGCTGCAGGACTTGTAGGGGTCTATAGGTGCCTTGGGCTTCCTGAGCACCAAGAACTTCCTGAGCACCAGAGCTGCCAAAGAAAACTCGTCCCCTCCAGGCAGCACAGCCTCGAGGGATGAGCCATCCCAAGGGAGCAAACCCCGAGGACACACCTCCCTGCAAGGTTGTTTTTGGGAGGCAGAGCCGTGGCAGGAGAGGCCCTGCTCACACAAAGAACAGATGCCAGTTGTTTCAAACCCTACTGTTAACTCATTAAGGCAGCTGTCTGCTGTCCCCTGAAGACAGGCAGATTAGGATTCAACTCATCCCAGAGCACAACACACACAAAATATATGTGACTGCACGAAACACTAACAAGGCAGATCCCACCACGCCGGGCCTGGGAGCACAGACTGGGGGGCTCGGGGGAAGAGGGGAAAGGAAGCAATGCAGCAGATTTGTTTCTCATTGTCAAGTTAGAGCCCAGTCCAGCTGTTTTCCCAAACAAGTCAAAGTTATGAGCCATGTCTAGTTTGATATTTATTTATTCGTAATTTCTGCCACAATGATATTTCAGTTCACAGCTCTCAATTGCTGGAGAGCTGGTGATGAGAAGAGCTGGGTGTCTCCTCCTGTGAGTGAATTCCCTGACCTGCCATTCTCTCCCTGATCAGGATGATCAGAAAGGAGGGAAAGATCTTTAACCATACCCAGGATGCACAACCAGACCCAGCAACCATGGCCCTGGCGTGTGGCTGTGCCAGGGATGTGCATGGCACACACACTGTGCCCAACACTCAGTGCCACCCCTGGGATGTTGGAGCACACAGGATCCTTCAGGATCCCACAGCAACATTCCAGCACCTGAAGAGCCCTCGGATCCCTTTTAAACCTTGGTGTAAGCATCCCATTCCATGAGAGGCTCTCAGCCTCGGTGTCAGGGAGGGGAGAAGCAGCACAGCAAAACCTGCTGGGGCGATCCAGGCATCATTCCCGCGGTAGCCACAGGCAGCAGCACCGACACAGCATCTTCCCATCGCTGGAAGCACGTCTCGTTCAGGCTCAGTTAACAGTTAAAGGATCCAGGTGATAATTTCCAGCCTCCTGTGAGTGACAGCAGACGCTTCGGAGCGATTTGTAATCTAAGAGAGACATTAACCTTTTAAAATATCTCCGGGTGTCCCCGGGGCTGTCCAGGGACACTCTATTGTGCCGGGGAACAAAGAGCCCTGGTTATTACTCAGGAGTGAGCGGCAGGGATGAGCTTTACATAAAAGAGATCAATAAAAATATATCAACAGCCCACGCGGGGCATTGGGAAGAGGTGGAGGGGAGAGGGCTGGGAGGAGACCCAGCACAGCCAGGCAGGTCACGGCGTCGGGACAGTTATTGAGGAGCAGATGAAAAGGTGCTGATTGGGCTTTTAATCTCTGCTCAACACGGGTCCCCGGGGCTGAACATGCTTGGTTTTGCTGCTGATGGGCAGGAGCTGCTGCCCTGCTCCCACTGGGCTTGTCCAGCCTCATCCCTTCCCCAAGGCACAGCTGGGGGATCAAATGTTGCCCCAAAAGCTTGGGCAGCATGTGGACTGCAGCCTCATCCCACACTGCTCTGCATCCCAGCACAAGGGATCACAAGGGATTCAGAACTCTACTGGTCACACATACAATGAGTTTGTCAGGGTTTACTTTTGCTCCCATGAGCGCTGGTATCCCACAAACCCAGCCTGATGGGCTTCACAAAAAGGAGAGAAAGAATAGAGGGGAAAAAAACCCTGAATTTCTGCAGGGATCCTCCACCATGGGGGATTGACACTCTCCCTATTGGTGAGGCAGCCCTGAGAGCAGGGAGCCTCAGGGAAAGGCTGTTCTATTTCTGGCCAAGACTTTCCCATCAGGGAAACATAGCACCAAATGCAACACAGAAAGCCTGGAAAGCAGATGGTCTGTGGAGGTGAGTCCCACTGTGGTTGTACAGCAAGTCTGACACCCTGGGGAGAAATCCCACAGACAGGCGAGGTCCCCAAATTCTTCCCTGATAAAGCTGCTGACTGGGAGGACAAGAGGTGTTCAAAAAAGCCCAGATAAACCCCAGCAAAAACATGGAGCAACCAGGATTAGGATGGTGCCACCAGCCCTTGGAGCAGCAGTGAGTGGTGGCTGCCTTTGCCCACACAAAATAAATATATTTACTGGATGCACCCAGGGACCATTAACAGCCTGTTGCTCCCACCAGCCTCCTGCCAGTGCTGATCTCTCCTTCACTACACAGAGCATTGGAAAAACACCTTGGAGAGGCTTGGCACATGTGGGAGAGGAGGATCTGGCCCTTTCCTGGAGCAGCAGAGCTCCAAGTGCCTTCTGCTATCAGGGAGTGGATCTGGAACAGGCAAATCCCACACGAGGCACCAAGTGAGGTTATTATCTAAATCAGATTAGAGATGTGAGAAAGCCACAGCAGCAGGTACAGCAAACAGAGGAGCTGCCAGACTGGAGAGGGAGGTGATAACAGCAGGGGCTCCACAAGGAGAGCAATGTTTCCTCAAATCTTCCTGTAAAGGATTCTCCGGCCACGGCTGGATGTTGTTTCCTTGGGACTCTCTTCCCTGTTGGCTCCATCGAGCTCTACTGCAGAGCAGGAAGCAGATTTCCAATCCCTTGGGATCCTTGGTGGTGGTGGAGCACCAGAAGCCTTTACTGCTCCACAACCATCTCCTGTGAGAGCCTGGCAAGAGCCACCCTGCACCCCTCACCCCCGGGGCTCTGTGCTGGGGTGGCACAAACTATGAGCAACTGGCAACAGATCCAGTCCCATCTTTTTGACTTAGAAGGGAAATGTTTCTCCAAGCAGCAGGTTTCCTGCAGTTGGGGTCGACAATCAAGGGAGAATCCAGGGATGGAGCTGGAGCTGCTCCGATTCCTGCACTGGTGTGTGGTGGGAGGGGGAATGTTTGGTGCTGGCTGCACCAAACCTCAGCCCCAAAACCAGTGTTGTTTTACTACTGGGCTTTGCTGAGCAGAAAGTGGCATCTTGCTTTTTAGGGACGTGCAGAAAGGGACACCGTGGGAAAGAATCTCCTTGGAAATTTGATCCAAGAACAGCACAAATGTGGCATCTGCCTTTGGCCCTCAACTGTTGGAGCAGCTCAAGGCAGTGGGGCTGGTTCCCAGAACCTCTCACCATGGCAGTATTTGTTTTCTTCTACAGAGCAAATCCTTTTAGAAGCTTGTGTGACACAGGATTATATTAAAACATCCATCTTGGCCTCAGCCCCGCAGGCTTTTCACTGGGGGCTCCCTCTGCCTCCTGGTCATGAGGTGAAAAAAGAAAAACGAGGCACCAAAACACTCAAGTGAACACCAGCAAAAGCAAAATATCTTCACAAGATCCCCCTCATCACTGGGGATCCCCATTAACCAGCAGGCCTTGTCCCTGCTCATTGCAGGGATGGTTTGTGGGGGTCCCTTCCAACCCAAACTCTTCCGGGATTTATGCAAACAGACACTTTGACTGCAGTAAAACCCCACATCTAACGAAGTTTCCCTCTTGGTGGAAAGATCCCAACCAGCCACAAAGACATTCATGACACCTTTACAAGGCAAATATCACTTTCTTTCCCATTTGTAGAGCACAGAAGCAAAGATCCCAATGTTCTTCCATAAATTCCCTCTCAGAGCAGCCCTTACTTAAACCAGGCTGCCAAACTCCTGATTAACAAGCAGATTGCACCCTCCTTACTTCCACTACAAGGCTAATCATACCAATAATACCCCCAAAATCAGCACAGCTCTTCCAGGAACCTGATTTTTGTACAACCCCTTTGAGGAACATTAATTTTATTCAAATACCTGGAAAACATGAGAGGTAACAGCTGAAATCTTGGTTCCTGCCTGACCCTTAGGGCAGGAAAATATTCAGTTAATATCTTAGACATCCAACCAGCCCATGTGCTGCTGGGGCTCCTGTTCCTCATCTTATATAATGAAAAATACGAAGTATAATTCAAAAGAAGAAATATATTTTAAAATATGGCATGAAAGCTCTTCTTTACTGACAGATCCTTAGTGTACTTTGATTTGTTTTTCCTTACAAGCTCTCTCTCAACTCTTATTTTCTTTCCCAGTGGTGTCATTCTAATTTTCAAACTCCAGCAAAGAAATAGCTCATTCCTCACCTCTGGTCAGCAGCCATCCCAGGAGGGTTTCTTCAACTCCTCAACAAACACCAGCTCAACCAGTGCCTGCAAACTTCTCCCAGTCCTGTGAAGTTGGAGCCCCTGAGCAGATGTTGCCTCAGGTGCACCAGAACAAAGCAACTTGGCTTTGTTGGACACCTTCCCCCCTTCTCTCACCTGGTGTATTGGAAGGTTTCCTGAGGTATGAACTTGTTGGAGAACAGGGAAAATATAATAAAGGTGGGCATTTCCCTCCAGATGTAAGTTTGGTTTGTGGCAGTGGCCAAGGGGGATTGGCTGCCTCAGGATGGAGCCACCTGAGCTCCTCAGTGTCCTGATCTCACCCAAAGGAGGCCATTCTTGTCTCTCTGATGCCTTTTCTCTTTGAGGGAATAACATCAGACTTTTGGGTCATTTCTGAGTCTTTTTCCCATTTCCTTTTTGCTCATCACCCTGAAAGTTTGAAGAGCATCTGCCATTTCCCAACCATCACGTGGTGGGTCTCCCTGTGGCACATGGATCATGCTGAGATGTGATGTGACTGGAGCCATAAAGTGCTTTTTTGTAGCTGTCACTCAGGATAAGAGCCCAGAGAAGAAGGATTTATGTATTTTTGCTGTCCTCTCTCACCCCACTACCCCCTCCAAGCTCCAACTGCTCAAACCAGAGCTTTGACTTCATCCTGCTGAGCAAAGAGACTGGTTTGGAAACCGAGCACAAGGGGATGTGGTTTGGGACTCTGCCAGCATTAAGAGAGGAAAGGGTGAGAGGGAAAGGGTGATAACTTGACTTCCCAGGAGGAGGAGGGGGAGAATCAGTGGCCTTTGGACACATTAGAGTGGTGGAGAGCTGTGAAGGCCTACAAGGCTTTTCAAAGAATCACCCCAATAAATGGGGGTTTGGCTTCAAGGTTTAAAGTCCTCTGTGTCCCCCCTGTCACTGAGAGGTGCTTTGCTTCCCTGTGCTTGGGCAAATCCAGTCCAAGGGCCCAGGATGAGCTTCAGTGTCTCCCAAAGACTTTGGGGTCCTGACTGAGGACACCACACCAGGGAACTTCACCCTCCTGCTCAGAGGAACACGTATGGTGGATTGGGAGCCACCAGAGCTGACCTTCAGGGTTTGCTCCAGCCCTGTCCCTTAATCCACACTGATAAACATGCATAAAATCCATAAATGTATGGAATATACTTGGGGAACAAATACAAAACAGCTACAACTTCCCACTGGGCAGTTTAGACACTCAATTCTTAACAGTTACAGTGGGGTGAGATCTTTGTTGCATCTCCTTCAGGTCCCTCTCCGTGGATGTAGACAGGGCTTGGAATGTGTCCTGAGCCCTTCAATGCATTCCAGGGAAGAATGGAAACCTCACAGCCCTGTGAAACCAAGAGAGGGAAACTGAGACAGGGAGTTACCTCCTCCCAAAGCCCCAGAAGGATTCATTGCCAAAGGTGAGCTTTCAGCCTCAAAACTTGGTTGTCTCCCTGCATTCACAGGGTGGTGCTGCCCCTTCTCCTGTCTCTTTCTCTCCATGAATCTGCCCAGCAGGATTATGGTCTCTGGTGTCACAGGGGAAGATCCTGGCTGCACAGCAGCTGGGAATAATCTGAAAAGTCATTTCCAGACCAGAGCAAGCTGCTCCCCAGCAGAGATGTCAACAGGGAGAGGTTAATCCTCCCAGGCCCAGCTCTGGATGATCTGGTGACATCTCGTTTTATGGGCTCCATCCAAGGTGTGCCTATCCATACCAAGTGCTCTTCTTGCTCCTTGATTAACCCCCAGGGACTCCTTTTAGGGCACCTTGATGCTTTGTGCTCCCATTTCCCCAGCTGCAATACAGCTTCCTGCTGTAAAGCAAAGAGACATGTAAAACTCCCAAGTCAGTTAAATATTTTTATTTATTTCCCTGCTGCTGAGATCTAGTTACCCCTGATTAAAGCCAACCAAGATCCCAACTGGACTAATTCAGGCATCCAGAGGAAGCAAGCTCTGGTTAAAGGGGATCTTTGAAATATCTCACAAGCAGAAGATCTGAAGAGGTGTAATCCAACCCAATCCAGCCATCTCCTACTTACAGAGATTTAATAGAGTTCAAGGCCAGAAGGGTCTGTTATAATCTTCTAAAGCTGTGTTTCTGCACGGAGAGGGAGGGAGGGAAGGAGGGAAGGAAGGAGGGAAGGAAGGAGGGAAGGAAGGAGGGAAGGAAGGTGGCTGAGGGTCCTCCCTGCTGGAAGAACAAGGAGACACAAAACACAAAGGACGATATGTGGGATTTGGAAATGATGAAGAAATGGGAGGATCAGGACAAGCCCCGACCTCTGCACTGGGTTCTACCACACACCACCCCATTTTCCCCAGCAACTGGTCCCAGTTGTCTGTACAGACTGGGAGCAAACCTCGCTGTGGTTGGACCCCAGCCAGCGCCGCAGCCACACGGCAGCACCTCCAAACCAGCTCCCACACCCCCGGGGCTCCACGTCAGCACAAAGAATCCTTCAACCTCCCTCCTCCTAGAAATATAAAGGGTGTTTACATCTCCTTCCACCCCAATTTTGCTTCCTTTCCCCCTGCAGAGGCTGAACCTGCAGACGTCACTGGGTGTCCCACGCTGAGCCCAGGTTTGCTTTACGTCTGCTCTGACGAAGCTGCACAAAAAAGAGCTTGGGAGACTTTTAATTTTCCAAGCTTTAGATGAAAAGGATTCATTTAAAGCCCTTAAAAGATTTAGCCCACTTCACAGCTCCTTCCAGAGATCGGTGTTGTGCTCTTTAAATAGGAGACATGTTTTAAAGCTCCTGCCATCATTTATTAAATTAGCCTCAGACTTGCAAATGCAGCTCCTTCTTATTGAATCTTGTAATATTTATTTGCCAAGTTGTGATATTTGAAACTGTGCACGTTACACACATGGGGGGAAGAGGGAGGTGATGGGGAAGGAGTGAGGGGATGGGGGAAGGAAACCACTTCTACTGTAAATTGTGTAAATACATTTGCACATCCCAAGAGGGGTAGGGAAAAGGCATTGTAATTAAAATGACTGCCAGGGTATTTTAAACAAGGGAGAATAAATAGACTTTTCTCCACATGGCACAGGCTCCTTTAACTTGGAAACTTCGTGACAGAAGATGATTAAAAATATCTTATGGCGTGTCTGAAATCTGCAAGCTTTGATGAGAAAAATGTTCTTGGGAATGAAAGGAGATCAAGTGAAGGAGGAACAGTCTCCTACACAGTGTTTTATAGGCCCAATTCATGACTGCAGATGTCACAGAAAATAATAATAAAAAAGCCTCCTTTTTTTTTTTTGCTTCCAAACAGAAGAGGAGAAAAACACCGAGCAGGGCTCCTGGAGTGAGAAGATCCCTTTTCTCCGGCTCTCGGAGCAGCACGAGAGGAAGCTCCAGGAAACCATGGCAATGGCTGAGGAGCTGCTGAGCTCTCACCTAGAGATGTGAGACCTGAGTCAGAGAGGGCACAGGGCTGGCCCTGGTACCCCCATCCCAGCCCAGCTGCCTTGGCAGGCCCAGGGCCACAGGACAGCCCGTTCCTGTGTCCTGCCTGCTGAACTAAAGCTCTTTTACCTCTGCTGGGCTCAGCCCTGGGGAGCTGCTTTGCCCCTCACACAGCCCTGAGGTGCCCCTGGCAGAAGGAGCAGTGGCTCCTTCCAGGGCTGATGTCTGGGGGAAAAGGGGCTGCAGCTTCTCCCCACACCCAGGTAGCTCCTCATCTGAGTGACTGGGCTTTAGCAAAGCTGTGGGGTCTAAACCTGATCCAAATGGAATCACAGAATGGTTTGGGTTGGGAAAGAACTTAAAGATCATCCAGTGCCATGGGCAGGGACACCTCCCACTGTCCCAGGTTGCTCCAACCTGGCCTTGGACACTTCCAGGGATGGAGCAGCCACAGCTGCTCTGGGAAACCTGTGCCAGGGCCTCACTTCCCTCACAGGGAACTCTTTTTCTCAAAAATCTAATCTAAACCTACTCTCCTTCAGTTTGAAGCTATTTCCCATTGTCCTGTCACTCCATATCCTTGTATAAAGTCCCTCCTTAGATCTCACCTGCCTCTCCCCCAAATCCTCCTTCAAACCCTCCCTTCTGAGAGTGAGAGCTCTCCCTCCTTCCCCTGTGCCATGAAGATGTGGGAGAGGAGGAGGATGGCCAAGCACAGTCACCTGCATCCCCTCCCTCCCAAGATGATGGAATTGGGGCCCGTGGGGAGGAGATTTGGGGTTTTCCTGCAGTTTGGAGGTTCAGACAGGGGATTTTGCAAAGCTGTGCAAGGGACTCCCTTGGAGGATAAAACTGCTCCTGCAAGGGACACAGATGGGATGGAGGGATCCCGATGTGTCTGGGACTTCAGGGACTATTCCAGGAGCTGAATTCATGCTGTGAGCTGGGTTAGTCAGACACCACTGCTCAGGTCCCACTGAACCAGCCATGGCTCATCTGGGCAGGCTGGAAATGCTCCAGACACTCTTTCCCTCTTTTTGTTTCAGTTTTGCCAATTTTCCTACAAAAGAGCTTCCCTTTAAGAAGCAGATCATAGAATCATTAAGGTTGGAAAAGACCTCCAAGATCATCAGGTCCAACCTTTGACTGACAAAATAAAAAGTAGATAATATAAATTAAAAAGATTAAAAGAAACAAAAATATTTTAAAATGATGAAAAATAGAAAGGAAATAAAAAAGACATTGAGCTTGCCCCTTGATCAGAAACCCTGCCCTGAGCTGGCAACACCATCACAGTGTTGGTGCTGGATGAAATTCCCTGTAATCCCATCCTTGTTCCAAAGGCCCCTGGGATAACACCTCACCAATACATTTCTTTGATAATTTTATATCTGGGAGTGCCCAGTTTGCAAAATGAGCTATTTCAGATCATTTTGATCAGGATTTTTTTTTTCCCCTCTCTTATAATGATTCTAATTTTTCTACTGCTCAGAGCCCTGGACCTGGTAACCACGGAAACTCAGCTTCCCAGGCAGAGGGATACAGGAGCACCACCACCAAATACAGAATCTCATCATCTCCCCTAAGTGTGACATTAAAACAGCCACGTGATGATGCATTGCTGAAAGCAAGGTTTTGTTCACAACAAAAACTCTCCCTTGTTTAGGGTGTGCTGTGATTGGGGTCCTCTGTGCAGGTTACATCTGAGAATGTTGATGAGTCCATCAAGACAAACCTGGAGAAAGAACAGGAAAGAAGTCAAGGTATATGGAGAAAAAACAGCCCTAGAAGCTCCTCAGCTCCTCCTGCTCAAGGAAAGCAAGGCAGGAAAAAAGGAAAAAACAGGGAAAAAACAGCATCAGGGACTGATGGCAAATACTGAATGAAGAGCCTGTGCCTCAGTTTCCCCACTTGCTTTAATTATCTAAAAGGCAGCAAGGAGCAGCTCTCTCTCTCTGGGAGCTACAAGCTGCTGCAAGGCTCTTCCAGAGGGCCCAGAGCTGCACTGACAACAACCCCATTGCTGTGGGCAGCTGAGGAATTCAAACAGGCAGCATCTGGCCTTGCTGACTGCTGGCACAGTCGCCCATTGCTCCTCAAAGACCTCAGGATAAACCTCCCTCCTCCTCCTGTTAACCCCTGGTTTGCTCCAGCAAGTTAATCCGTGTGTTCCCATCATCCGCCAGGGTCAGAGCCCTGGTCACTGTCTCTGGGCTCGCTGGAGTGTGAGGTGTTCACAGAGGATTGCAAATAGAGAGGTTCTGTCAAACCTCCACCCCCGGGAAGTCGATTCCTGCCTCCCGATTTAATTAGGATGAGCGGGCAATCCGCCTCTCGAGGGAAAACCCACGTGGGCTGGTCGGGTCCCTGCCCTCTGCACGCACATGCTGCCCTTCAGCTGGCCAGGGGAAAGTGGAGAGATCCAGGGGGAAAAGGAGGGAAGAGGGAGGTGCAGGGGTTGAGGGTGAGGCTGTGTGGCCAGAGGGATTGGGGCCCAGGTGCTGGGCCACGCTGGCATTGCTCTAATGAAGACAAGCCCTGGCACAGGCACTGGCCAAGTTTTCTCACAGGCCAGTGGATCCTGTTCCTTATCCAATTCCTACACATGCTCCTCCTGGCCCCGGCTCAGCTCTGCTAATGGCTTTCCAGAGCTGGAAAAGAGGAGAGAAAGCAAAGATAAAGGGATAGAGAGCAGCAGTGGGGGAAGGCAGGGAATGCTCTCCAGCAGGGCAGAGCCTGGGAGAGGGGGGCTTGGGTGGGCTGCCGTGAGTGGCAGCACTGGGCAGGAGGAAGGCAGGAGGTGACTTCATCTCATACCAGAGAGCTGACAGCCAGCAGAGGATAAAAGGCTGGGAATCCCTCGGCTCCAGCGAGGAGACCTCTCAGCTGCCAAGAGCGGGGAGGGAGAAGGGCAGCCGGGCTTTGAATTGCAAGCTCAGCTCCTGCCCGTGGTATTTCCCACGCCAGTGAAAAAAAAAATAATCAAAAGAGTGGCCCAAGTGACAGGCGGGACGCCTGGGAAGGAGCCGGCTGCCTCCCTCCTGCGGGGGAGGATGGAGGGAACATCTGGGGCTGCCGAACCTGCCCATCCGTCACGGACAGCGCTGGGGGCACCGGGTGCTGCACAGCCTCCTCACCCCTGCCTGCACCACTGCCTGCACCTCTGCCTGCCCTCACCTGCGTGTTATAGAACCGCTGAGGTTGGAAAAGCCCTCTAAGATCGTTGGGTCCAACAGTTCCCCCAGCACTGCCAAGGCCACCTCTAACCCATGTCCCCAAGTGTCACATCCACATCCCTCCAGGGATGGGGAATCCTCCACTGCTCTGGGCAGCTGTGCCAGGGTTTGACAACCCTTTGGGTGCAGAAATGTTTCCTAATATCCAAGCTAAACCTCCCTGTTTCCTCTCATCCTGTCCCTTGTTCCCTGGGAACAGAGCCCAATCCCCTCCTGGATCCCTCCTCCTGTCAGGGAGTTGCAGAGAGCAAGAAAGACCCCTCAGCTGCTTTTCATCAAACTCGTGCTCCAGACCCTTCCCCAGCTCCATTGCCCTCCTTTACTTTGCACGTTCCCCAATTTTCCCTGCATCTGAACAAAGAAGTTCATGGAATATCATAGAATAGTTTGGCTTGGAAGGGCCCTTCAAAAGTCACCTCGTCCAAACCCCCAAGTTTTGCTGCACCAGGTTTAAATTCCTAAAAAGAACTTCACTTTTTCCCCCCATTTCTCATTTTTTTAAGCTGTTACTCCACACCTCAGGCCCAACCTCCAGCTGCCATTTGGAAAAAACCCCACAAACGTAATCAAAGTAATTACCACCTCCACTTCAAACATTACATTATCAAGCCAACCAGCTCCCCATTGAAGACAATTAATCTGCACACAGGCACCAAAAGAAACTGTCAGCAATTAGAAGTGGAAGCACAACTTTGTAGTTAATTGGGAATATTGCACCTCTGTTACATGTTTAATTAGTTGATGGAGTGTGTCCCTTCTCAGGCATTTTTCTTTTTAAATTATACCTGGAATTCATTCCTCATCCCTCCAACTTTTTTTTTCCAGTGCAATAAAATAAAGGAAATAAATAAAGTGAGTAATCTGAAACCTATTCTGCTTCTCCCTTAGTTTGCAGCTTGTAGTGTGCACACAGGAGTTTATAGACCTCTAAGAGATAAGGAGGAAAAGTTCCTTCATTTCTTTCAGAGTTTCTCTTTTTTTTTCATTCTTAATCTGATTTTAAGACCTTGCTTCTGCATTTTCACACTTCTGCCATAAATCTCATTTTCATCCTGTTTCCCTTGGGATTATCAGGTGAATGAACAGGAGGGCCCAGGGGCAAGCAGAGCCAGGCACACGCTCTGATACATTCATTTCAACACTTATTTTACAAAGGTTCTAAATTTTATCTTTGCATAATGATGCTGCTTTGCATATCTATAGCTGCTTTCATCCCATGATCTCAGTGCATTCTGCAGACTGTTCATTAAGCCTCAAAACACCCCGTGAAGTCAATAGAAGGGCTTTATTGGGGTGGGGTTTATCTAATTTGTCGGAGAAAAAGGGTAAACTGTGGCAAGGAGAGACTGAAGGGGTGTTTAGGGTGGGACAACAGGACAAGGTGTGTTATAGGAGCTTTGCCTTTGTAAATCCTACAGAGACACATCACAGTCAATACATTGCTTGGACCAACAGCTGCACATCCCTGGAAGTGTCCAAGGCCAGGCTGGAGAACCTGGGATAGTGGAAGGTGTCCCTGGCCATGGCAGGGGGTGGCACTGGGTGATCTTGGACATCCCTTCCCACCCAAACCTTTCTGTGATCTCTGGTTACCAACCAACCAGTCTCAGTGTGGTGTTACCCCCATCCCACAGAGTTGTGCTCAGGGTTGCTGGTACCCCCAGCTCCTCCAGGCCATGTTCCCCCAGGGTTTCATGCCAACACCCCCCTCCCAGCACAGCCCAGGTCTCCAACACTCCGGAGATGGCACCAGAGGGTTCCTTTCCTTGGCTTTTGTCATCCTTGGCGCCGCTTTCCCAACGCTCTGAAATGAAAACATTTTTATACCCAGAAGGGCCTATTTTTCATCACCTCAGAGCAGCACAGACCAAGAATAACTTGCTGAAAGCTCACAAATCCACACGCTGGCCCAAGGCAAGAGGCAGCCTGGTGAGATACGCCTGTTGCCACGAGCAGAAAAACATCTCAGGGCCCATCCCTAACGCCAGCCCCGATGAATATCCGCTCCCACACCACGGAAATTGCAGCATGGGTGGCACACGTGGTCCTATGTGCCAACTCCAGCGAGCCTTGCTCCAGCTCCAAGAGAAAACTCTGCCAAAATCCCAACACTTCAAGCAGAAAGATCCAGCCTGGAGGAATTCAACGTGCCTGGAGGATTGCTGGGAGAAACCACAACAACAAACCTGCAAAGAACTGAGCTGGCGAAGCCAAGAACACCAACGCAGCTGCAGTCCTTCCCACTGGCCTTTGGAAAAGCCTTTTCTATGTTATTGAATGTCATTGCCTCGTTTGGAGCATCATTGTAAGAAGCAACATCCTGGTTGCAAATCAGCTTCTTCATTTTGCTCTTTGCTGGGGCAAAACGGTCCAAGTTACAACTCAAGTTTGGAAAAGGGAGGAAACATTTGCAACAGTTGAGCTGGTGGGAAAAAAAAAAATCACTTTTCAAGTTGCCTGGGAACAGCTGCGGACTTTAAAGGGCAGGAATTTGTGTGGGTGAGTCTGCATCGCTCTCCATCCTTGGGCAGGAGGAATTTCAGCAGCTCGGGAGGACCCTGCTGGGGTTATGTCTGTGTTTGCCTCTTCTCCCATCTCCAGGTACCTCATGAACCATCTCGTGGGGATGGAAGCAGATGAGACAGAGCACAGAAACTACCAACACCATGAGGTCATTGCAATTCCAAGCTGGCAGCAGCACAAGCTGTTCTGATACCACTTTGTACATTGGCCGAAACACAAACGACGTTGAAGTCAAAGGGAATTTATCCACCAGGCTTTGGATCAGCCTGCAAAGCACATGGAGCGCGTGGGTGCTTTCTTTTTTTGCCAGGGACAATCCAAGCAAAACTCAACCTCCTTCTTCCTTCAGCTGAAAGAAAGCATCAACAGAAGACAGAGATTTTGGCCTGAAAAGGAGCCAAGTGCTGCTGAATTCTGGCCCGTGGTCCTTGCACGGAGGATAATGAGAATTACTGAAGTGCTTTTGAAAAGCGCCTTGAGATTGTGCCATGTTATGTCCTGCTGGAACACAGGGGTGCAGGAACAGCCAGACTGAGCAGGGCAAGTCTCCCACGCTGACCATGAGGTTGCAGACCTGTCCTTCTTGCTGTTTGGGCATTTGGTTTGGGCCATTTCTATGCAACCCCAAGAATTTTTCCTCACCCTGAGCCTCTCTGGCGGGTGGAGAGAGCCAGGCTGCTCTGGGAATGTGCTGGGATAGCAGAGAGATGTAGCAGTGGGAGGGAGAGGGGTCCCCTCATCTGATAAAAACACCCTCAAAAGGACCCTTGCTATGCATTGTGTTCTCAGCTGGACCTTGACACACCATCCCTGAGGAATGAATTGATTTCATCCCCTCTCCTCCTGACACACATCCCTCTCATGCAGCAGAAAGCAGGTATTTGAGACCTCCCTTTGCTGGTCCATCTCTGACAGCCCATGGTATGAGCTGTTTCAGGCAAAGATGCAAATCCTTTCCTATCAAATCAAATGCCTTTTTGAAAGTTATAACATAATCTTCTCAAAGGGAAATTTCCATCTTGTCCCCTCCTTTAGAGCTGAGCTTGTGCCCTAAAGCAGGAGGACTTCACCTCAATTCCAACACTCAGAGATGCTTTTAAATCCTTGCTTTGTAGCTCTGGCCACTCTAGTAACTCCCTGTGATAAAGGGAAATCTCTTTGCTGGAGAACTGTGCAAAACAGCTTGCCTGAAAGGCAGCCACGCTCTCACATGCTTGACCTGCTTTTCTCACAACCTGAAAAGATCCACCCCAGCAGCAAACCCAGCACCACCAGCACCATGCTGGGTACGCCCCGGGTCCTGCCTGGGCACAATTCAGCTGGGGAGAGATGGTCGAGAGAGTCCCTGCTGTGCCAGGGGGGTGCAGGGGGACAAAAAGGAAAAGAAACCCAACTTTTCCCATTCTGCTCCCGATTTTGTTTTCCTGGCAGGCTGGAGGCTCCTCCCAGCCCACCCACAGCCAGCAGCTCGACCCCGCCGGGTGCTGCTTTCAGGCAAACAGCTGGGCAGGTTCTGTGTACCAGCACATTTGGGGGGTTGCCAGCCACTGACTGCATCCCTGTTCCCCCCCTCTTGGAAAGGGGGGGTGTCCATGGCACAGAAGGGAGGGCAGGGAGAGCAGATGCTCAGGGACACCCTGAAAGGCTCCAGGGACAGGTTTCACTTGTTGCTTCAGGCACTCGTTGTACTGGGTAGGCATTTTTGGGTGCAGGGTGCTGAGGGATGTTGCCTGGGGGTGCTGAGGACTTTTGGAACCTGAGGTGTGTGGCCCATGCAACCTGGGGAAACAAAAATCCCTCTGTCCCCATTCCTCAATGAATCCTGCAGGAGGTGCAGGTGGTAAAAGGCATTGCCTGGATGTGAATGAACACAAAGCCATCCCTACCTCAGAGCACAGGCCAAGGGCTCTGGACCAGGATCCCCATGGGAATAAACTGGGACCAAAATCTGAAGTACTGTGGGATGGAGAGTGGGATTATGAGCCCAGAAGCCCCTGAGCAGGGGCTGTGCTGGATGATTCAGTCTCCTCTGTCCTGCATCATCAGCCAGGAACATCTGTTTGTGTTCTGCAGCCTCAGTAAAGAATCCTCTGTTTTAAATGTTAGCAGAGCCGTGTCCTGGGCCATGTCCTGCCTTACACACCAGCACTGGCACAGCCCCAGGGCAGGGTATGGATTCTGTCCTGAGCTGGTGTGGTGATGTGATTACAACAACCCTCTGTCAGCTCCTCTGGGCTGTGCGGCACTCGCTTCCCTGATGCCCATGGAGTCAGTGACTCCTTTTCCCACCAAATAGAATCCCAGAATGGTTTAGGCTGGAAGAACCGTAAAGCTCATCTCGTTCCCCCCCCTGCCATGGGCAGGGACACCTTCCACTGTCCCAGGTTGCTCCAACCTGGCCTTGGACACTTCCAGGGATGGGGCAGCCACAGCTGCTCTGGGCAACCTGTGCCAGGGCCTCCACATCCTCCCAGGGGAGAATTCCTTCCCAATATCCCACCTAGCCCTGCTCTCTATCATTGGGAAGCCAGTCCCCCTTAGCCACTCCAGGCCCTTGTAAACAGCTCCTCTCCAGATTTCTTGTAGGCACTTCAGGTACTGAAAGGCTGCAATTAGGTCACTCCAAAGCCTCTTCTTCTCCAGGCTGAACAATCCTAATGCTCTCAGCCTTTCCTCACAGCAGAGGTGCTCCAGCCCCCTAATCATCTTGGTGGGTTCCTCTGGACTTGTTCCTACAATGAGCTGAGACCTGCCCGTGACAATTTTCAACCACCTCTGGCCTCTTGTGATCAGGACACACTCCAGAGTGCTCAAGGGACAGAGTGGAGACACCACACTGCTTATGGGGGTCTGCCAGGTGGGTAGAGGAATGGGGACCACCCAAAGCCTGAGGGGTTTGTTACTCCGGATTTGTTCAGGATTGTTACTCTGGATTTGCTCAGGATTGTTACTCCGGATTTGCCCAGGATTGTTACTGTGGATTTGCCCAGGATTGTTACTCTGCGTGTGCTCAGGATTGCTTTGCTGTGTGGAGGTGATTCCCACGAGGATGGTGATTCCCATACCCTCCCAGCCATGGTGTTTCTCTGTGTGCTGAGCCCAGGAGCTCCTCTGTGCTCTGAAATACCACGGTGAGACCTCTCCCACCACACTGTGTGGACCAGAGGGCTGAGAAAGGACCTGTTCCATTTGCAGAGCTCTGTGCTGGGGAAGCACCAGCTTGGCCCCTGGGAGGAATTTTCAGAAGAGCTGTTTGTCAGCTGCTTCCACAGGCTGGGATTTTACAGCACCAGCCTCCCCCAGAATAAAAACCAGACAGGCAAGGAGATTTATTCCACACAAACCTCATGGGATCACAACTGCCCCATGGAAGGAGACCTGCCTGAGAGAGTGTTTTTTAACTGGCATGCAAGAACAGAGCAGCCTCGCCAAAATTACCTTGGAGCATGGAAAATTGAGCAGATCCTTGGCTGGATTAAACAATGGCATCAGCAAATGCCTAGTTTGAGAAGGGGGGGGAAAGCAGAGATGAGGGCTCTGACTTAGGGACCACCCAAGAGATGAAAGAGGCTTGAACTGCTGCTGAGCCCTGCAGCCTTGGCTGGTGCCTGCATCAAATTCAGAGGCTGTGGTGATCCCACAGCCTGATCTAGTTGCAAATGATTTCAGTGGGATTTGAGATCCAAGGGAGTGGGATCTGATCTCATTCCTCCCTTCACCAAAGACACATTTGCATATGAGAAATCATCCCTAGGGATGACCGGCGTCTTCACGGATTTTTTTTAATGCATCTTGTTTACCTGTCTCCAAATTGCAGAAATCATTTTTATTTCTTTGCTGCTACAATTTCCACAGAAGCTTTGCAAAAAATCAAAACTGTCTTTGAAACAGATATCGAGCATGTTTTGTTTCCTGACAACCACACGTTGAGATTCAATTTGTATACGCTTCGTGGTGAATATGTCACACTGTGATTGCTCACACATTAACTGACACAGCAGAGCTGGGTGGGAGATGTTTTATCTGCTCCACAAGAATTTCAGAGACTAATAAAAACACCAATGGGTTTAAAAGCGACCTTGATGTGTTGTAATGTGTAAGACAAAAGGGTTTCCTATTTAATTAGCCCAAATGTTTGATCAAAAAGGATGCTTCAGATTTTGAAACGAGTCAGTGTGGAAACATAACTATTTTTTTCTTGTCTCCCAAATTAAAAGGATTCCAAATTGGGAAAATGAAAAGAAAAATTTTGAGAGAATGAATTTCTGTCTCATGAATGAGTTGTACCAAACTGTACATTTTCTGCTGCAGCCCAAATCAGAAGCTGTGACCTGATCCAGCTGCTTTTGCCGAAAGCGTCACCCCAAAAAGTGCTTTTCTCCTGAAAAAACTGGCTCATTTCCTCTAGAAAAACACAGATAACAACCAACTTCCACACGCTGTGTACAGACACAGAGTAAACCTGTGTTGCTTATTATCCTGCATGTAAGGACATAACTCTCCCCTTGATCTCCATTCAAGAGAGAAGGGAAATTCCAGTGTTTCAGAGGCTTTGTTTTTACCTTGAGTGCTACAGCAGGAACCAGAGAGAGCATCCAGCAAGACAAGACAGAGGATGGGTTTTGGAGACAGGGCACAGCAGCTCAGATGTGTAGTAGGTCTGTGAAGCTGAGCTGGAGAACTCCCAGCAGCCAACCTTTCATCTGCCCATCAGCATTCCTGCAGTGGGAATTGCAGAGTCAGAAAAACCAACGGAAAAGGAGAAGAAGAAAAAATAATCATCAAACCCCACATTCATTTTCATGGTATAAACACAAGATTTGCCCTGAATGCAGATGTGTGAGCAGCCATTTCACTGGGAGTCAAATTTGCTCCAGCTGCACCAGGTGCTGTTCTGTTGGGGAGCAGGCAGGGTGTCTGATCCCTGCCCTTCCTGCACCTCCTCCCTCCTCCTATTTACACACCAACAGCCCCATTCCTTGAATTTGAAACTCATCAGACCCCAGTCATCTGGGCATTAGTCTTACCCCCCTTTGCCCTGCCCAAGTCTCAGTGCACACACATTTGATGGGCATCCACCATCCCTGGCACACTGGGAGTCCCTCTTGGACCCCCTGCCACCTCTCACACTCCCATCTGCAGTTCACAGCCACGTTCCTGTCTCTGCTTCAGTGCTTTCCCCTGGTGTCCATCAGCACTGAAACCTTTCTGCCCCTCACACTCATCTGGCTGATCTCACTTTTATCACCACTGGGCAACACACCCAAAGTGTGTTGCCAAAAACCCAAGTGCTCCCCAGCACCTCTCTGCAGCCACGGGGGTGCTGATGGCTGGAGGTGACAGGCAGATGTGCAGACAGAGTGCAAAAGAGGGAAAGGAGTGTTTTTGAAGCAAAGCTGAGCTCTGGGGTTAACTGGATGATGAATGATGGCAGGTGGGTGCTTAACCACATCCTGCTCTCCTCTCTGCCCGCTGCAGTGCTGGAGTGGTGGCTCCATCCCAGGGAATGCTGTTTCAAGGTTACTTAAGCAATAAATTATGTTATGTGCTCAACAGCCCCAGCAGTAACACCCACCCATGGCTTGCTCATCCTCCCCATTTGTTTTCCCCTTGCAGGTGCATGGCTGGAAAGCTGCTCCAGCTTTCACCTCCTTATGGGGAAGGAGGGGTTGTTTCTATTCAAGGAGCTGCAGGAACAGCCACAGCTCAGTAATGAAAATAACAGGGGCCAGATCCTCCTCCAGCACCTTCTCTGTGTGCTCCAACAAAGTTCTGAGTGCTGTGCTGATTTATACCAGCCATGGGTCTACTTTCTGCAGCATAAAATCTGTAAGGTTGGAAAAGAGCTCCGAGGTCATGAAGTCCAACCATTAACTCAGCATTGCCATGTTCACCACTAACCATGTGTGCCTCACCCACACCCTTCTGAACACTTCCAGGGGTGGTGACTCCACTCCTTCCCTGGTCAGCCTGTTCCAATGCCTGATCTCCCTTTCAGCAAAGAAATTTTCCTAATATTCAACCTAAACCTTCCCATGGGGAACTTCAGGCCATTTTCTCTGGTGTTGTCACTTGTTACTTGAGAGAAAAGACCAACTCCCACCCGGCTCCAACCTCCTTTCAGGGAATTGTAGAGTCATAAGGTTTCCCCTGAGCATCCTTTTCTCCAGGCTATGAAAAAACCATCAGAGAAAATGTCTGTATGGGATTCAAGCATGAGATAAAACCCACAAAGAACAGTGATAGAGCTGCTGAAGAAGTAGAGTGATGCCCCTTGTGAGCTGAAAACTGTGGATGAAATGGGAGTGTGAGGGCCTGATTCTCCCTCCAGTTTTAACAACGGGAGCACTCCCAGAGGACTCAATCATCACTTTTCCCTGGTGATTCCAGGTAAAAACCAGCAAATTCCAGCCCTGGGGATGTCTTTTCATGCCCAGAGATGGACACTTTCTTTTTAGCACCTAGACGAGGAGCTGACCCAGTCCCATTCCTACCCACCCAGCTATCCTTGGCTAGACCTAAAGAAGTGATCCATCTATTCCTGCATCCCCTGGCATGGAGCATCCCTGGGGAGAGCAGCAGGGCTGTGTGGCTGTGTCAGCAGTGCCCAACACGCTCTGCTCTCAGCCCTTGGTGTGCCAGGCCCTTGTAGGCACCTGCTCAGGGGATTAGGAGCAACATGTCCAAACCATGTCCAGTTATGTGCAACTGTTTCTCCACTGCAAATAGATGGAGCAGCAGTTCCGGTCTCGCATTCCTGATTTCCAAAGGACAGTTGTGTGGCCACTGCCCATTACAGCCAGGGAAAATAAGGATGAATGAAGGTGAGTTTGGATGCTCCATATGCTTCTGTTTGTGTGCTGCAGCCAGGTCTGGGTTATGGGAAACATCACAGTGGGCAAAGGCTTACAATTTCTTCCTGAATCCCAGAAAATGATGAGTTTAAAGGTAGATTCAAAAAAATTGAGCCACCTGAGATTTGAATCTTGTCTAGTTCTACCTTTCTGTTGCTTTGCTGCAGTGGATCTCAGAGCACTGATCAACCACCACATGAGAGGTGGGCAGTGGCATTCCCACCAAAAAAAAGCCATGATGAAAAAAAATGAACCTGGGAAGACCATTAGGATCCTTCTCCAAGGAATGGAGCACAACCAGGTCCCAGCAGCTTCACAAGGTACAGGGGAAAGAGGGCCAAACGTGGAGCTACCAAACATCTACCTCAGCATCTCAAATAAAATGCCAGAGTCAAGAAGCAAAACAAATTTTATGGGCAGACATGAAAATTTGGCCTGAATTTCAAGGTCATGTGGTGAATTAGCAAGAAGAGGGCCCAGATGTCCTGAGCATGATCCCTTCCTCCCCTGCTCAGCATGGCCTCCCACAACCATTTGTGCAATTGCCTTATTTCACAGAGTGACTTATAGATGCCACTGTAAGCAGATCCAGTCAATATATTTGTTTTCCTTTTGATATACAGCTACAATAGGAAGCCATGCATGAAGTTTATTAAACCTGGCTAATTTTCTATCAGTTCTGCAAAGTATTGATTTTATGAATTCACTTATCTGGCTCAGCTTCAACCTAGAAAGAGAATCATTTAAAAAACAACAAAAAAAACATCCAATTCCTCTGAAACAACACTAATCTGAGCCTGCAAAGTGTCCCTGTCCTCATGGGCAGAGCCCTTTGATCAACTGAGCCAAAGACAACTGTATTATTTAGGAGCCATTTGCAAGCTGGCAAATTAAACAAGGCTTTTTAATTTTTTTTTCCTAAAGGGCGGATGGAGAAGAACTAACAGCCTTACAGTAGCAGTAAAACATCCAAATGATTTTTCTTTTCCTCTGACAGAGCCAGATTCTGCAGGTTGTAGGGGCAGGAAAGCGGCACAGAAGGATCTGCTGTTCTCCAGCTCCCCAGGGCCACCACTGAGGCAGAACCTCTTTGCTGTACTGAGATTTTAGTGCCTTCCAATCTTGGTGTAGCAAGATTTTGGTGTTTTGGTGAGTCAGGAGCAGAGGTGGACTCTGTAGGTGTGCAGGGCAGGATCCTGATACACAGGGAAGGGATGGAGGAGGTACCCCAGGGATGCATCAGCAGGGTCTGAGCCTCATAGGTGAGTGAGCATCCTTCTCAGGAGAACCCCTTGAACTGCTCCTGAGCACACCCTGGCCAGATAATACTTGTCAAACCAATTTTTGCAGGTGTCTGGTTCTGGAGAGTGCAAGTTCTGTCCAGCAGACAAGTCTCCATCTTTCTGAGAGCATTTAGAATCCCAGAATGGTTTGGTTTGGAAGAGACCTTAAAGATCATCTACTTCCAACTCCCTGCTGTGTGCAGGGAAATCTTACATTTGCATAGTAAAACCAGAGGCAGGGATTTTTCTGCCTTTAAATCTTTGAGCTTAACTGATATTCTGCACAAGCAAAGTGTTATTGTGCCCATATTATGATGGAAACCAGCAATAAATATAAAGATGCTATCTAAGCCAACATGCCACTGTGTTTTACCACATCAATCTCGGGGTGCCTACCCTTGGATTTGCACATCAGGCCAGATTTCAGAGCCTTCTTTTTGGTTTCAACTTAACCTGCTGCTTCCCCTGTGCCGTGGGCTGCTCGAGACCAGCTGCGAAGCATCATTGTACAAGACAGAACATATGCACCAGTAAACAAATTAAGGCCATCTCCAAAACAACAGGCCCCTGGCTTCCTGGAAGAGCTGCAAAGAGAAACTTAATCAACAGCAGCGGGGGAAACGGTGAAGGGGAGGAGATGGAGCTCTGCTAATGAAGGCGATGCTCTCAGCCTGCAAACGCGGCACGCGAGGAGGCGACGGCCGGGTCAGCACCAGCTCAGGAGGAGCTCATGGAGCCACAACCCCGCTGCCTCCAAGGCAGCTCTGCTTTGCACAGCACAGAGCAGCCAGTTTGAGCTGATGCAGGGGGGAAAACGAGGAGCTGAGCAGGGGGTGCAGGATCAGCCGTGCCTGGCGTGTTCTGGCTCAGCTGGAGAGGACAAAGCAGGGCTGGTTCCGTGGCCTTGCTGGTTGTGTGGCCTTGCTGGTTCCGTGGCCTTGCTGGTTCTGTGGCCTTGCTGGTTCTATAGCCTTGCTGGTTCTGTGGCCTTGCTGGTTCCATGGCCTTGCTGGTTCCGTGGCCTTGCTGGTTCCATGGCCTTGCTGGTTCCGTGGCCTTGCTGGTTCCATGGCCTTGCTGGTTCTGTGGCCTTGCTGGTTCCATGGCCTTGCTGGTTCTGTGGCCTTGCTGGTTCCGTGGCCTTCCTGGTTCCGTGGCCTTCCTGGTTCCATGGCCTTGCGGGTTCTGTGGCCTTGCTGGTTCTGTGGCCTTGCTGGTTCCATGGCCTTGCTGGTTCCATGGCCTTCCTGGTTCCGTGGCCTTGCTGGTTCCGTGGCCTTGCTGGTTCCGTGGCCTTGCTGGTTCTGTGGCCTTGCTGAGCCTCCCTGGCTCCATCTCCAGGGGCTCATTAACAGGGTGAACTTGCAACAGTGAACTCAGCTGAAGGCCAAGGCAGGGAAATCTCTGACACTTCTGTGCAGATGCTCTGGAGGTTTAAGCCTCCTGCCACCAGACCTCGAGTCCTTGCGGGAGGGAGTGATGATGTGGGACAAGGAAAGAGCAGAAACCTTTCCCTTCACTTCCCAACAGCAGGCAGGGCCCCCTCTGGCTTCACCCTGGAGCTGAGGAACCTTCCCTGCTAAAAACCCAGAGTGCAGTTGCTTACAGTGATTCCTCTTGGGAGCCTGTGACCAGCAAAATGAAACCAAATCAAAATTTATTTCCAAGTGTGATAATTTATCATTGAAGAAAACCCATATTCTTAATAAACCCATGTACATGCACCTGGCTGTTTGCTCCTCTCTAATCTTACATTGCTATGACCAGCTGAATCTCCCTGGTTTTCCTTTTATTCTGAAAGCACGAGACACTCAGCATATGTTCTCCTAGCAACCCTGGAAGCCCTGTGAGACATGCCAAGGTCTCTCAGGCCAGTCCTTGCAGCCTCACTCCTCACTTGGCACACCAGACTCAGCTCCCTTTGCCATTGCAAGCTGCTGGAAAGACAACTGGGAGCCTCAGCTCCTCCTTACCTCAGGCTCCAGTCTCAGAGCAGAGTCTGGCACTGAAGTCTAACACAAATCCCCTGGTGTGATAACAGGCAGTCAGGGCATCTGACAGCTAACAGAGAAGTATTTAAAATAACTGGCTGATTTAAGGCAAGTGTCTCCTTAATCCTAAGCAGTTAGAGGTTGTTTTATGCTCTAGATGACAAAGGTTTGTATAGCTAGTTTATCATGTGTTTAAAGCTGCCTTAATGTACCAGCAGAGGATCTGCTATTCATCTTAGGCAAAGCAGGAGGAAAGCTGGACTCACACTTCCGTGGGAAGAAACAAGAAACATGTAATAACCTAGAGCTTCTTATTGCACAACCTAAAATCCTTTGGAAGCATGTGAGAAGAAATCAGCATCTTCACAACTGTAAAGCTGTTGGAAATTCATTGCTTTGTCTTCTTTGTAGTTTCCCTCTCTAGCTGGAAGGGCTTCATATCTGGGATGGAAAAGTGGAGAAATCCAACTCTGCACAAAGGACCAGCACCAGCATTTGTAAAAAAGCAGCACAGCTGTGATCCTCTCGTTGTCTGCAACAACAAGGAAAGCTGCAATTCTTTCTTTCTGAGCAACTTCTCTCTGCTAACACACCCTTGGGCACACCAGTCCCAGCAAACAGGGAATGCAAAGCCAGAGGAGCCTGTGCAGGCACATGCCTGCATTGGACTGGATGGTTCCCAGTTCATCACATTTTCAGACACCAAAACCCATGACCAGCACTGTCAGGGAATAATTCAGGGAAGTTATTCCTCAATGACTGTTTCTGGGTGAAATTGAAAATCCAACTCCTTCCTGAAGTAGCAAGTTCTCCAGTCCTAGAAAGGACCTCTTTAGGCCATTCCCATCTCACCAGGAAGGGAAATGCCAGCCCAAGCTGCATTGCAGGATGCCCACAACACCTGCAGCAGTTCTGCTGGCTTCTGGATTCTGCATTTCCAACCCATTCCAGTTTTCCAAGCCCTCTTCCAAGACAAACTGGCATCGAGAATAAACAAAAGGCAGCTCAAGCTGTTCAGACCTTCACAGCACCTGCAAAAGGAGCTTTATATCACTTAACTATTAAATACTGACAGGGATGTGCTGGCTGTGGTCCAGCATGTAGCTCCAACAATCGTGAGAAGCTCCATCCAAGCTCCTCCAGCAGCTTGGGAACCCTTGACTGCCCTGGTGGGATTGTTGCAGGAGGCTGTCAGTGCTGTCACAAAAAAGAGGGTACCCAGAGGGCTGTACTGCCACTAGTCACACCTGAGCAGTGTAAGATGTCAGGATCCTCTCCACACCCACCAGGAAAAGGGTTGCACACATAGAGAGTTGGCTTCACAAGACAGATCTGGCACATCACTGTGCCAAGCTGAGATCCAGGTCTGATTTTGGCTCCTGCTGTGCAGCCCCATCTCGCTCCCCAAATCCAGTAATTTTCAAATTTGGGCTTCTTCTGGTGTCTCATCACTCATCAGTGGTGGATTGCAGGAGTTAAACTCCTTGTTGCAAAGCAGTGATTCCATTTTCTCTGGTCTTAAGCAGCTTCAATCCATCTTAGTGCATTACAGAGCCCGCACTGATTGTTCTGCTCTGGTGAGTAATAACAACTTGTACTTTGCAGATTACCCCAGGGACCCAGGCTCCTGGCTCTGCCTTTCCACTGGCTCTGCAGGGCAGGCACACATCTGCACCCCCAGAGAGAGGGATGGCACTGCTGGATCAACGTGCAAAGGAATTTGGGTGGGAAGATTTCAAGAGTGAAGGGCACCAGAATGTGGCTGATGGGAAAATTGGGGTTACCAGTCCCGGGAGGGGTGAATATCCTACGGGAACATCACAGGATGGGGGACAGGGGGAGGGTACTAGGGAGGGAAAATGATGGAAAAATGGGACAAGAGAGAGAGAAGATCAGGAACAGCTGGAAGAGCACACACTTGCCATTGTGGTGTAACCTCACGTGGAGAGTGGAATGGAAAGCTGCTGTGAGTTCACTGACACAGCATGAAGGAAGGACGAAGCATATTTTCAGCCATGAGATGGGACAGAATAAGTTTTTGCCCAAATCTCCTCCTTTTTCGCACACCCAAATTCCCCAGGGCACCCTGAGGGGAGGAAAACACAGGTCCCTGTGAAAAACCCCCTCAGTTCAACAGCTGCTTCATTCAAGGCCCTGTCAGGGCTGCCATGGGAGGGAAGAAATGGGAGATGGGAAAGAAATGGGAGTGAAGGAGAGAAGATGGAGAGCTGTGGAAGAGGCATGAGGGGAAGGCAGAGGTGCCTGCTGAGGCAGCAGCCCTTTCAGAGAAGCTTCTGGAAGGCAGAGGCCGGGGCTGCCTCAGGAGCCGGCCAAGGGGGGGCCCTTGGGGCCAGGACCCCTCAGCCCTCTGTCCCTGGCATGGGGCACCCACTCCTGTCCCCTTTCTGTGGGGCCATCGTGTTCCTGGGCCTCCAGCTGGCCCCCAGCAGCCATGCCAGTGGCACCAGGCTGGGGGGCCTGGCTCCTGCTGTGTGCCCAGGGCTGCTCCTTCCTGAGGGAGACATGGTGGGTGGTGGCTCCCACACACCTTCCACGGCCCTCAGACCCCAAAACTGCAGGGCCACGGCCCCTCCTGCTCAGCGAGGGGGACACAGGACCACCACCAACTCATCAGTCTTTGGGGACCTGGCACCAAGGGATGGGGAGATCAAAGGAGGGCCCGTGGTGTCCATCATGGAGGAGAACAGGAGGCTTCAGAAAAAGACCTGCTGGGCTGAGCAAGGGAACATCATCTTCCAGGATGAGCACTGGTTGTGGAAGGACACTGTGTGGAGCTTCTGCCACCACAGCTGGAGGCATCTCACCCACCCTCCAGCCTCCCTTTACCGTGGTCTAATCCTGCTCCTCTGCAAGGCCATGAGCATCCTGGTCACCACCATAACAGGCATCCAGCTTCTTGTAAGATGCTGGAAGAGTTACCAAAGCCAGAGGGAGAGCATGGAAGGGTGGCCAGAGTCTCCCCACAGTGTGGTTTGGGGGGCTGCTGCCTGCCCTGACTGTGCCATCTGCCTGCAGGCCTGTGAGCCTGGCTGGGCACTGAAGCTGTTGTCCTGCTCCCACGTCTACCATGCAAAGTGCATCGACCGGTGGCACCGGGCTCAGCCTGGCAACAAGACCTGCCCTCTCTGCCTGCGTGGTGTCACCACGGTAGTGTTGATCCATCCCCCTGCATGCAACAGCAATAAGGAGTAACCTGGGAAGGCTCTTCCAAACACCTGGAAAAATCCAGACCTCGTCACACATCACCCATCAACTCTCTCTTTCACTCTCCTACCGATTCGAGTTCCAGTCAGTGCCTCTTGGGAAGTGTGAACACGGCACAGGATTAGAGAAATGCATGGAAATGTGAGTAGGGAGTACAGTCTGGAAGGACAAATGGAATACTGAAGATACAGGCTTGGCTCTGCCCAATTTGGGCAGCTGATCACATATAGATCTGCTTCACACTACATTTGAGGCCCACAATCACAGCCCCTGGATAACTCATCCTGAGGTTCTTCTTCTTCCTCTGCTTCTTCAGCTTTCCCTCCCAAAAGCTGCACAGACAGGTTTACTCCAATAAGGGGTCAGTTACCACAGTTACCAGTTAATTTTCATCACAAAACCCATGTTGATGAAACAAACACCATTCTCTACACTTTTTTTTTACATGCAAGTAGTTGAAAAAGAGCAAAAAGCCTACTAAACAGTGATGCCTTTGCTTTAAGTCCAAGCTTTGCAAGTCATTTTGCCAAAACTAGAAAAGGTATTATTTCCAGCACCAATATTTCATAAAGATGTCTTCTTCCTTTGCAAGGCCAACGGCTGCAACTGGAATCCATTTCCAGACCTGGGCACTAACTTCAAATGGCCCAGATTTGCTCAGCTGCCTTTTTTAATTGTGGGCATTAGCAGATTATAGGTACTTTTGTAGCAGGTCCATAAAGCACTGCTTTGTAATCTCCTGTGTGCATTAGGGTCCAGATTATCGTGCTTGTACTTGATAATAAAAGAGGAGAGATTGCCTGGACCCCTGGGAAATCCAGGAGAGACACCTGGTAGGGCACATGATGCTGAGACACGTGTAGGGGAAGGTGACACAGCAGGGCTTGTAGAAAGCCCACAGACCTGCTCCCCATCCCTCTCTCACGGTGGCAAACAGTGAGACACAAAAACCTCTCCATTTCCCATCTCCTCAGCTCACATTTTGGGTGGTGCCTCTGACTGTTTCAGCTCCCTATTCTGTAAAGACATGGGTTATCCTTCCCTTTCATCCTAGATGAAAGGAGGTGGTTACATGCACCAGTTTCTAAATCAGCTCCTAGCAAAAAAAATCATTAGGAGGGTGCAGGTCTGCCTTCCAGCCAGCTCACTGTGGAGCTGGGGACTTGCTCAGTCAGCAGCAGGGAGGAAACGTGTCCCACATAACTTTTAAGAGCAACTGGGAGCACTGGAAGCACAAAGTTTTCACTGGAAGGTCACTAGATGGCCCCAGATCTTCCTCCACAGCAACCACCAGTATTTTGGCTCTGGGAGCCTGGTCTTTGCTCATCCTGCAGCCTGACCCCAAAGGAGCAGCATGTCCTGATAAGAAGGGCACCAAGTTAGAACCAGAGATACTTGCCAAGATGTCTTGAGCAAAGCATTTAACTCCCCAAATGGCTTTTTGTGCTCCTGGGCTTTGGCTGTTGAGGGAAGAAGAGGCTGTTGTGTGTCTGAGCAATGCCAGGGCTGCAGACACCGACCTAATACAGATAAAGGACAAGAAGTGTGATTATGTACAAACTCCCATCATCCCACTGCCAGGCTGCTGCAAAAAGCCATCTACACTTATCCCTCCAGTTAAATCACTGCTGGATCTGGGGTCTGTAATGCATGTTTTGTTGGAGCTGTAATGATGTCCACACAGGTCAGGCTCCTCTGCGTCTCTGTTACAGTTTAAGCTGTTTGGGCAGGACCAGAATTAGATTCTGTGAGCAGTTATGTGGGTCTAAATCACCATTAAATTCCTCTGGATTGAGCAGATGCTTCTGTGGAGAACAAGCCAGAGGAAGAGCTGGCTTTATATCCCAGCTCCTGCACTAAGTGATGGCCCCAAAAAAAGAGATACAGAGGAACATGGGGACTTTGGGAGTGGTGGGGTAAGTGATCAGTTAATAGAGGCAAATGATCTTTTCCTTTCTCCCAGCTTGGATCTTTGTTCAAGTGGTGGAATGGGACCCGTTCCCTGTAATTGCTCTGCTCCTGCTCACAACTGCTGTCTCCCACGTGTGCCTTGTTGACATTTAAATAAATTGCAATTATTCTGACAAAGTAGATTGCAGGGACTCCAGAGAAAATGGGTCAAAAATACGTCCAGGAGCATCTGCAATGTATTTAACACATGAATATGACAGGGCAGGATGAGAAGGAGAGGAGGTGCTGGCAATAATAGAGGCAGCATGGGGCTGGAGGCAGCCTGGCACAGCCCCACACCATGCTGGGATCCTTGGCTTAACCTCAGCCAACAGGAGCCAAAGCCTCCAGGATGATGGAGCAGGGAGACAGCAGTGATGCAAATGGAAACACAGAGGGAACTGGAGCAAACAAGGCTCTTTTTTGACTATTTGAATGAAGATCATCTTGGCCAAAGTCTTCAGCTCTCCTTCCTTCCTTCTGCAGGAGCACCCAGGGATTTCAGAGGAGGCTGAGGGCTCGAGCTTCCTGTCTCACACTGCCTGGGAGTGGGATGTGGGTACCCTGCTGTCCACTCAGACTCCAGCTTTTCCTGTTTCCTCACTCCTGGAGCCATCTCTGTACTCCATTCCCCTCTCCCTTGACCTTCAGTCTCTCTTGGAGAAGATCAGTCCTTTTGCCCACATCTCTCTGGGTGACTGAGATCCAGGCTGGACACTGCAAACACTTGACTTCCCCTTTTATCCAAAGGTTTTCACAAGCAATCCAAATGGCTGATCCCTCTGCCTTGCTGATTTTAGGATATAAGAGGTGGTTCTGGAGCAGCTGGGAGATAAGAGGTTCCTTGATCCCACATCTGTCACAGCTCACACAGTCTGATCCTTGTCCAGCCCCTCATGTAGGTGACAGTACAGAAAGCTTTGATCTGGGGCAGAAATAGAGCTTTGAATGCAAGTAAAGAGACAAAGATTTTAGAGAACACTAGGAGGATGGATGCCATCACAAGAAGCACAAGAACAAGCCAAAAATGCACCTTAAAAAGGTGTTACCCTCATTTTCTTCTTCACCTCTCATTCCACCAGAAAGCCTTTGCCTTCTCTCCCCTCCCCAAACTTTTTCCTTGCTTTGTTTCCCAATATATCAAAATGTCTCCCTGCAAGTGTAAAACTCTTTAGATGAGGAGAAAATAAAATCGATTTGAAATCACAGCTGCTGGGAGTCTCTGGCACACACACACACTGTCTGCTGACATTTTCTGCAGCTCTTTTCCCAGTGAAATCTGTCTCAAGCAGAGCCCAAAGGGGCCAGTAACAAATCAGTTGCCTGGTACACGAGTGATTTTTTTAACTACAGGTCCAACACAACTGCACTGGAAGCCACAGGGTTAGTCTCAAGTGGATCATTAAAAAAGAAGTTAAAAGGTACAGGTTTTTAGGGATTTTTGTGGTTCTGAACCAAAGTGGGTACATTGCATGCTCAGTCCTGGTTTGTTCTGACAACCAGGAGAACTCCTGCATTCCCATGAGACTGGCACTCCTGTGGGCACGGAGCAGTCACCATCTGAGTTGGGAATTGCCTGAAAGATGGGAGCTTCTGCTGTCAAACACTTTGTGAGGGAGGGACAACACCTGTGCCTTATGCTTTCCACTCCTTTTCCAGTTTTTTTCACCATTACCAGTTAATTAACAGAATTTTAAACCCGTTTTTATAGATAGAAGTGACAGTCTTTTTTAGCCATTTGATTTCCAGCAGCTCAGGTTTTAAGGCTCCAGTACAAAAGTTGCAGTGCCTCCCAAGATCACCCAGTCTTGCTGTGGTGAGACAGAAATCCAACAAGCTCAACCCAACATATCACCCACTCCATCCCATTGAGCTGCTCACTCAGGGGCCTTGGAGCTGGATCTGCCCTCTCAGGAATTTGGGTAATGGCAGAGTGAGGCCACACAGGCAAAAAGAGACTTTCAGCTCGTGCCATTTTGAGTGACAGTTACCAAATAACTTATTTCAGATGACAGAAGCCAGAGGGGGATGAAATGAGAAGTGCAGAACAAAAGGAAAGGGGAGAAGTTCAAAAGGTTGGCAGTAATGTCACATGAACCAGCCTTGGGCCACATCACTGGGTGATGCCACAGGCCTGCAGAGATGAGGTGAAAGCATTGCTTGGCAGCTGGGGACAACAAAAGGGACAAGTTTGTTGTATCCTGGGAGCCTCCAAACCTGCAGAATCCTCTAAGGAGAAACAGGTTCTGATCTCCATCCTGCTGTGGCTCCAAGTGATAACACCCAGGTGGGACAGTGTCTCTGTGACTGTCTCATACTTTTACTTTTACTCTGGGACCAGCCTGGAAATGTGGGTGCAGAGCTACCCAACTGCACTCAGGAGGAACCTTCAGCTCCAACCTGCAGAGGACTTTGCAATGTGAGAAGGGGACGTAGGTCAGACTCCTGTAACCCAAACCCTGTGTGAGTTCTTGTCAGGACAGGGCTAAAATGCTGCAGGAAACTTCCCTCACACTGGATTTCAGGGCCATATTTTACATCATGATTGCCATGATCTCAGTGATGGTTGGGCTAAGCTGGTACTAGAGGGTGTGCAAGGAAAAAGTGCACAAGTACAAGCAGGGATACAAACACAGCACTTGTGATCTGCCTGGCACATCCACTGGATCCTGCTGTGTTCCCATGCTTCCCACAGTCCTGCTTTGACACCTGGACATGCATCCAGCCCAGGAAGAAGACACATCCCTTCTGCAAACATTTGGGGAACACCTCTGGAAAAGGTCACCTCCTGAGGAAGCAAATGAGGAGGAACAGCCCCCCGAAGGTGATGCACTCAGGAAAGGGCATGGAGAGGCATCATCTTCCTCCTCTCTAACACCTCCAAGCACAGTGGAAGGGGAAGGGTTTGGCACACTGGAGGACAGCACCTTTTGAGCTGTGACAGGGGTGAGTTATCATTAAACCAAGGGAAATCTCCACTTCGGCCCTCACTCCAGGCCAGCTTTTATTGGGAAGCAATTAACACTGTATTAACTGTATTAACACTGTAGTTTATGCTCCCCTACCCTGGTCACCACAATGAAAGCAAAGCATGAAATCTCAGCTGGAAATATCAAAAACTCCTTGAGCCAGAGCAACAGGGGGGAAGCAAAAAGGAGTGAAGCAGGGGTTTAAAAACACTGGGTGTGGAAGCAGATTTACATCTGTTAGAACACTTTTAGTTCCTTCTCAAATACATGTGCACCCACAAACACACTGAATTTTGCTTTTTAGTGTTATCTAAAGGTTGTGCCCCAAAATCTTGGGTGGGATCTGTCCCCTGGATGTTGCAGCCAGCAGGAAATATTTCCAAGCCTGACAAGTAGAGGGGAAAAAAATAAGGGGGGTATGAAAGAGCAAAGCTGAAGCAAATCCCTGCTTGTTTAGCTGTGAGAACAGAGAACAGAGAACCCCCCCAGCACCCAGGGCACTGACACAGACTATCCCTGAGCTCAGGGAGCTCAGCACAGACCCCTACAAAGGACAGCAGAGCTTTTAACAACCGGCAGAAAAACCACGCAGCGAATATTGAGGGCACTTCCCACACTGTCTCCTCAGACAGGAGGTGATGCCAGCGGGAGGCAGAGGTCTCTGCAGCAGGATTTGCTTTGTGGAGCTGGGGAGATGGAAGAAAAAGAGAATGAAATGCTTCTGAGCGTGGTGTAATTGGCTGCCTCTGCCTGCTGGCTGCAATCTCCCCCGCTCCCAGAGGCTGCCGTGACAGGTACATGTCACCTCCTGCCACCCAGGTTGTTCCAGGTCATTATCCAAATATGCCTAAGCACCTTAAGGGGACCTGGATTTATGGACTAACATGATGCAAACAGATCTTCATCTCTTCTCTAGACACACCAGGTAGAGGTGTGTTATTTGGGCAGCCTCTGAATGTATTTCTAATCCTGCTTAGAGTGAGAGCACGAGCTCAAAGAAGCTCTGGCTCCCCAGGCTGGGACGTGTGGCTCCAACACCCACTGGGATTGGGGCAGGCAGCCAAGTCCCCAACTGCATATGGGGATACAGAGCTGGAAACACTCACAGAACCACTATTAGCATTTAATCTCGTAGAAAAAAAGACATAAACCCTCTTTAGTAAATGCCAAAAATCGAGAAAATGAGCAGCTCTAACATACTTTGACCAAGACATCAAACCTGCACAGCTGTACCAAGGCTGAACTGCCAAATCAAAGGCTCTTTTCAAAACATAAACCATCCTATTTTTCCTGGGCAGTATCCAAGGAGTGGGAAGTCATCACATCACTCTGTTTGGACCATGCAACTATGGCCAGCAAGTAAGACTCTTGCCTTGGAGCATTTTCTTTTTTAGTGGTTACATTAAGACTCAAAAGGAATTTAGAAAAGTACTGTCTGAAAACACCATGCTGCAGAACTGAGAAGCAAGATCTCTGTAACACAGAAACCTTGGTGACTCCTGAAAATAACAGCACCTGTTACCTGTTTCCCTGTTCAAGATACTTGGGCAGCCTTAAAATATCCCTGTCTTAGAAAGAGCTTGGAAAAAATACATGAATACATGTGCTGGCCATCGACAAAGTGGACCTGAATCCATCACTTCTGCCCCAAGGCAATCCAGGCAGCTTCAGGTGGGAGGAAGAGAAGAAAATGTAGTTTCAGATATTTTTTTTTTTTGGCAGTGGAGAAGTTTCAAAGCAATTTCTCCTGGAATGAAACATGACAGCGTTTCCAAGGGCTTGATGGAAACAAGTCTTTCTGCAAGTCCTCAGACTGAGCTGTTTCATTTCATTTGTGGAACAAATGGGGAAAAATGATTTTTAAGTTGGTTCACAAGAAAACTGCCTTTCTCTGCAGGGTGTGCAGCCTCCTGGGAGCCATGAATCACTTCCATTGCAGCACAAGGCTCCTTGGAACACCTGGGAAGGCAGAGCCAGTTGTCTCCATCTGAGGAAGGGGACAGGTCCTTTGGATGGTGATTAGTGGCAGGAAGTTTATTCAGTGCTTTTAATTGCCTTCTGAAGGTAACTGTGCTCTCAGCAGCTTAGAAGGAGATAGGACTGGCTTAGCTGAGCTGCACAAACATCATCTTCAGCCACTGCTGAGCACTTGGAGCTCATCTGAAAGCTCTCCTGGGTCCATGGCCCTGCCAAGACAGGCAACCCCATGTCCTCCAAGGGAAGGAATAAAAGGAAAGATGCTGGTAGCACTTCCAGCCATCCCAGCACTCTCTCATTGCCCTCATTCTCCCTCATCCAAGGTCTGAGAAAGCACAGATGCTGCAAACACACGGAGCAGGCAGAAGAGCCAGTGTTCTCTGTGTGCTGGTGGCACCAGGGGCCAAAGCAGCAGCTGCTTCCCACAGCAAGTGTCTCACAACCTACTGATGAAGGGGAAGTGCTTGAACAAGACCCCTGAGCCAGACCTTGAGATGGTTCTGGGTAATCACACAAAAAGCCACGGTGTCATCCAGCTGCAGAGTGCTGGGCTCGGGAGGAGGGTCCTTGGGGGAATTCTGCAGGCTGTGTTATGCATGAGGTGAGATGAGCTGAGCTCTGTGTCCTTAATATCTCTGAATTTCTCTCCATCTTCACAAGCAGCATATGCTCTAGATGGGTTGAATTTTTCCTGAAATGGGTCAGTAGAAAAATAGATCCTTCTTACAACGCAACACTGCTTTGCCTTAATTTAAAAAGGAGCGACAAAAAAAAAAAGGGAACTGAATCTGGATAGGGGAGAAGCTCTTCACTCCATTTAATGTTATCAAAGCCTATTGCACTGAAGTCTGAAATGTGAACCTGACCTCCAGCCCTCCAGCTGTCAGATCCACAGCCCTCCATCAGCATTAATGGCACTGCCAGCACAGTGAGGTTGCCTTATTGCCAGGGTGGGACACAGCCCTCACTGCCTCAATGAGGATTATTAACTTCTCCAGAGGCAGCACTAGCCCAGTGTTTAAAATAAACCACAGCAAAAAATACACGAGGGGAAAAGGAGAATGAGAGGTCTGGGTCCTGCTGGGGCAGAGCTGTTGATGTGAGAACAGTGATGGAGCTGCATATCCTAAATCCTATATATCCTACAGCAGCTCAGGCTCGTGGCTGTCCCAGTTCAACAGCTCTGCAGTTAGGTTGGGAACCAGAAGAAAAGAGGCTAAAGAGTAGATGAGATCTGGAAAAGGCCATGGTGAGATGTGGTACAGGCAAATCTTCCAGGAGGATTCATGGCTTCTGCAGAGATGTTGTAGTGGCAGTGAATTTAATTGTCACCAAATCACACAGAAAAGCAGGAGATGAGAAGGCAGCAGCTACTGGGAAAGGAGCCCTGATTTCTCTATGTCCCAGAGCTCGAGCAGAAGGGAAATGGTAAATGCAAAGCTTCAAATTTATGCCAGAAAAAGGATAACTCGAAATATTTGATACAAACACTGTGCAGAAAAAGATTAACTGGGGGTGAGGGAGAAGGCAATGCAGTCTCATGCTCCAGCCAGCTTGGAGCAGCCAAAGCCCCTATGAACCCCTCAAAGCCCTAAGGAGGAAAGAGCCAAGAATGATCCAACATGCACATTTTTGATGAGAGCACCATGTAGAGCCTCCACTCATGGCTCTGCCTTGGGGGAGCACCCAACTCAGCTCCTTAACTGAGCTGCCAGGAGCCCTCCCCTCCTTTTAGCAAGCCATAAACCCCATAAACCAAGCTCCACTGCACCTACTCTATTAAGCAATAACCAGGTTCCATGGCCTCAAAGGATGACTTACAGACCTCATTTATCAGGAGGTTCTTTGCAGTTTCTAGCACATTTTATTGCAGGTTTTTCCTGCACAAACATGGTTCAGTATATTGCTGGGAGAGTCACCAGACTGTGACCCTGAGGGAGGCAGCTGGTGATCCAGCACTGGGAACTTCACCACCACAACACCAAGGTGAGTTTAATTGTCACCTTATTTAATTTATTGCTCACCAGGAGCAATTAGGGCAGCCAACTGCCCCAAGTGCAGCCTATGGATGACCTTCCACTGAAGACATTTTCCTCCTTGCACTGAGCCTTGACAACAACACATAAAAACTACTTTGAGGGTTTAAGTGAGATTTTAGTGATCTATAGATCCTGTGCAGGACAAAGGTAGGATTTCTAAGCTTGAACACTCAAGTTTAATTCCGACTGTAATTAAAAGGAGAGAGCCAACTTCCCTGCAGCACAACCCGACTGACATCAATAGCATTACAGCAGCAGAGAGCCTTACCTTTGATCTCCAAAATCCATCTGGGATGGAGATGAAGGACAGAATACTCCTGCCCACAGGGCCAGAAATCTCTGTTACCCAAAGGCTGCAACATCCATGGAAACCTCCCTTCCCTGGGCCGTGCTTCCCACCCTCCCATCGTATTGCAGGGTGATTTTTTCTTGTAAGGCATCACCCAGTGCCTCCAGTTCACCTACAGGACCTTCCTTACTGGTGTCCATGCCCACCAGTGTGTGCCCCTCACAGCAGGGATGGGGGCTGGCTCTGGCAGCTCCATCTCACTCTCAGCTCAATGGCCTTCAGGGAGCTTTAGGCATGGAGAGCTTCACAACCCAACTCCCTGTTCTTCCCCAAACACCTCGAGCACACGAGGAGATAGAGTTGGCCCTTTAGACCTCACTGTTCCTCCCTTCATCTGGTCTATTTCTCAGCCTCCTCCTTTTCCAGGTTAGGTTTTCCCACCCCAGGTTCCAATGCCCACCTTCCCCTCCCACCAATTCATTTCCATACCCCCTTTTACCTCTTGTCCACACTCCCCAGTGCTCCCCTTTCTCTCCTGCCCATGGAAAACTTCACACCCAGTTACCCCACGGTGTCCTTGCACTCAGGAAGGCTGGTACAGCTCAGCCAGGAATCCAGCTCTGTGCAATAATCTTTGGAGTGTGGCTGGTTATGAGTTGCTACAGTAGAACAATCAACAGTCCTGCAATGCACTAAGATGGATTGAAGCTACTTAGGAATACAAGGAAATGGGATCAGTGTTTTGAAAAAAAAGTAGCTTTGAGTCACCAAATCCTCTCTACTGTAGCAGCCCTGAGCTCAGCCCAGCCCTTGGGGCTCACCCTGGCACACAGATGTTCACAGCTGGCAAGGCTGGGGCTGAGCAGCCCTTGGTCAAACTCACTCCAGGAGCACCAACACCTCACCTTGATGGAAATATGGGATGATCCCATGGTGAGGTAACAAGGAGAAAGATCCAGCTCTGCTGTGCTGCTCCCATTCCTTTCCTGTTACCAGCAGAGATCACTCTCTCGCCCCGTGTATGTTGTTGCACCAGAACAATTCTGATCTTTGCTACTTTTCCCTTTCAAATATTCTCAGAAAATAAAGCCCCAGCTCTTCCCATTGCCTCTGCACCAAGACCTGAGCAGACTGCAAAGGCCCAGAGGCTTCAAGCTCCCTGCTCTCTCACTTAATCACAAAGATTGATTCCACACCTCCTTTAAAGAGATGAGGCGTGAGCAGGTACAAGACTCCTTCCCTGACCCGAAAACATTCTTTCTGCACAAATCTCTCCACTGCTTTTTTGAAATCAGCAGAGATGGTACTCCAAAAATTTAAGAAATAATATATCTACAGGTTTAAAAAGTCTCCCCAGTGCCAGATCCCACAAATCTCAGTAGCACTGGGAAGGAGGGAACTTAGGTATTACTGGCCTGGCATCAGAGGTGTTGGGAAACATCCTCCATACAAGCATTTCCTGCCTGAAAAGCGAAGATCAATATGTGACAGTGATCCTAAAAGAAAAAAAATTAAAATGTTGTCTTCTGCTGCTTCAGACAAGTGTCTTCTTCTCTCCCAGAAACCAGGGGCTGTGACTGGCTCTGTGAAGTCCAAGAGTCTGGGGGAAGGAACAGAGAAACAGCCAAGGACACCAAAGCAGGCTTTGAAGAACCTCTGCAGAGGAGCAGCAGCAACTTTACCTCTTGGAAGATTATTCTGTGCCCATGCCCTGCCTGCAGCTGAGCCACCCTGCCCTCCCCAAGCCCAGGATGGGCAGCCAGCCCCACTGCCAGCCCTGAGCCTGGACAATACAGGGAGGGAGGAAAGGGACCAGGAATTTGGAAGAATGTGTCTGGTGCAACTAATTGCTGTGAATGAAACCCTAAAGTTTGCTGAGATGAAAAGCAGGGGGATGTGGGTGAGAAATCACCACTTCAAAGGTCAGGAACAGAGGTACTTGGAGAATGAGCACATCCAAACCTCCCTATTTATCCATTCCAAAAAGCATCTCCTGATTACTCCAGTTTATTGACTAAGTGTAAACTACTGTAATAGTCCAAGGATGGAGATCTGAGCAGATTTTTTTTCTTCTGACCTTTGTGTCCCTCTGTCACAAAGGCAGGGGGAAAGAGGGAAAAAACTGACCTGGTCCTGACTGCCCTAATTAACTGGAGTCCTGATTGATTTTGATAAGTAGCTCTGGCCTCATTCATCAGCATAACATACACCAGATAAGGAGAGGAGAAACCCAGACCCCCCTGAGCAGCACAGAGCTGATCTAACAGACCTGGTCTAACAGGAACTGAGCCTTAATACAGCCCTTCATATGATGAGAGCTCATCATCTTTCCCATTCTCCTCCCTCAGCTTTTCAGACCTTCTAAGGAAAATCGTTCACCCTCTTTGGGTGCACAGTAAAGATTATCCCTAAGGGCTCAACCTTGTTAAACCTCCAGTTTGGGGCTGTGGGAAGCCTTGGCTCCACCAGAACCAGTGACAGCACCAGTGATTACAAGTGTTCTCAGCCCACCTCCAACACAGGGAATGCTGTTCCTGTAAGGACACACAGGGCAGCAGGGAGATAAATGGAAGGTCAGTAGTGGAAATCAAACAGGGAGACTGGAGATAGGCTAAACCAAGGCTTAGGATTGAAATTTTGATTAAGAGAAGGAAGGGGGAAGAGCCTCAGCAGAGCCCTGCAGTCCAAAGGAAGAGGCTCCAAGCATTTTGCCCATTGAATTTGGAAACTCTTTCTGCTGTCAGTTTGATTTTGCTCTCCTTCAAGGATGTGATGGAGAGAGAAAATGAATATAAGGAAAGAGATACTGTTGATTTAATTCAAAATATTTGTCACTGGAGCAAGAAAAATAACCCCAGCAATAGCCCTGGCTGAGTGACACACAGTTAATTAGGATTTGACATGCATTAGCTTTGGTCAATGAAATATATATATATATAAATCTTCGACTCAACCTGACCTTTCTGGGAAAGCTTTGGTCCAACCAGCACTGCCCAGTGAGAGCCAGGCACCCCTGACACCCCATGAGGCCCAGATTAGCCCCCCTGCCCCACCACAGCCTCCCTGTTCATCTCTGCTTTGCACTGTTTGCCCATTCATTTACCCCCTGGGATCTTTACACTGCTTTTCCCATGGAGACAGTGCAACCAGTAACATTCAGCAGCCCAGCCAGGGCTGAGCATCCTCAGCTCACAGCGAAATCAGGAATTTTCCCCTGGCAAACTCCTGGTGATGAGCAGGACACAGGACCTAGAGAGTGATGGAGGCAGAGCTGCCCCTCCTGCTGCCCCCAAATTTTTTAAAAAGTGGAAAGTAACAAAACCAAACTGTTCATTCAGCCTTGACTCCTTTGGTCAGAGATTTCCAGTCAAACTGTTCTACTGAACCTCTCCAAAATCCTTTCTGGTGTGGATTATCTGGGACAGAGTCCTGGGAGCACTTGGCCTTGAGCAAAGGGAGAACTGCAGAGAGTTGGTGGAGTCCAGTGTCTGTCCCTACACTCAGGATTCCCACTGCAGGAGTAAGTGCTGCATGTAACAAAGTCCATGGAATTAAAGCAGGGACACGGTGCCCAAGGAGCAACATTGTGAAAATATTTATTCAAGTCTTAAAAAAAGGCCTTTGCAAGATACAAAGCAAATGGTGTTTCTATAGCCATGGCTGGTCCTTCCAGCCAGGAGGGAGGGCAGCATGACAAAGCCATCCATCAGCAGCCCAGCCCACCCTCTGACAGCAGGCACACATTTTCCATGCCTCTTTGGGGCAGGATTTGTGAGGCTTTGATGACAAAGGTGTTCCTTTGCAGCACAAGGTCAAGCCAGTCATTTCCCACTTCCCAAGGCCTCAGCTTTGCCCTGTTGTAACTCCCTCAGCTTCCTCACATAGATTTTGGCACCGTGGCTGTTGTCTTCTTTCTTTTTTCAAGTCCCTTGCTACAGCACGAGGAGACACCTGGCAGAACCGTTCCGCCTGGAAATCCATCCTTGGATTGTTTTATCTCTATTAGTCCTCGCGAGCAGATGACAGGGGAGCATGAACATAGACAGCGTGGGATGAGACACTCACCCAGCTGCTAGTTCAAAGGCATGTCATCATTTATAACACTCCCAGCTATTCCAACCCTACCTACTCCTTCTCAGTTAGGAGAAAGAAAGAGGAGCAAGCCATTTGTAGTTCTGGATATTTAGTGTTCAGGGAGATGCTGTTTGTTGTGGTGCCTTTGCTCTCAGGGTAGCACAGTTTCTCCAGCTCCACGGGGCACTGCTGTTCCAGAGCAGCACTGCCAAGTTGTGCTGTAACCCCTCAGCATCCCGGCAGTGTGACAGTGACAGTGGAGGAGCAGCCAGCAAAGGAAGAGACAGAGAGAAAAGGAACCTCTTTGGGTACCAGCTTGGCCCTGCTTGCCCTACATGTCCTGTCTGGGAGCTGTGTAGCCCTGCTGTGCTCCACGTGTGGGTCCCTGTCATTGACAAGTGAGGCTCTGCTTCCCTGCACTGGGAAAGAGTTCAAAACCAATATTGAATCAATCTGCTAAAAGGCTTTTCTCTCCACTGGGCTCCTGCAGAGCCAGCCCACGCACACCTCACTGAGAGGAGAAACCCCCCTGCCCAAACCTCAGCCAGCCCAGGGTCTCTGCAGCATCTGGGAGCCTTGGCACAAGCAGGGGGAGAGCTGCTCTGCTGAACACCCCCATCCATGTCACAGCCTGCAGGTGACATCCAGCCTGAGCCTTCCTTGGGCTCCCAGAAACAACTCCACCATCCCCAGGCTTAAGCCAGACTCCTCATCCCACACTCATTCCCAGCATCTGCAGCACGAGCAGGTCAGGGAAGAATTGGATGGTAGCAGTGAAGACACCACTTTCAAGTCCCTGCAGTGATCCCAGTGGGTCTGAACAGCCTGGGAAACCTGGCCAGGACTCCTGGCCTTGCTGCAGCCTCACCAGCAAAGGCAGGTGCTCAAAGGAGCCCCTTCCTTTGGGCACTGCCATCCCAAGGCTCCTCTCCTGCTCTGGAAAAGGGCAGCAGAGTGGAGTCCAGACGAGTCCCTTCGAGTTACAAACCTCTCTGCAAATCACTTGGGCTCATTTCCAGCCCATCACCGGGACAATGTGGAACCGACTTATCCCCAGAGACTGCAAATGGTCTGATCCAAATTCCACTGAAGTCCAGGGCATGGCTCATTACCTCCGTCTGGCATTAGCTCTGGCTCTTGCTCACGAAAGCTCTGGGCAGGAGCTCCCTCTCCAAGGAGCCCCAGCACTGGGGAAGCACTGCTTCCATCCCAATCCCTGGGGAAAAGCCCCGGGCCCATCCCCACCCAACCTGGGCACATCAGCACAGTCCCAGCCGTTCAGGCTGGGCCCAACAGAGGGCAACAATATCACACGAACCGGTTCATTAAACTAATTGCGGACAGCCAAGGTGAGAACCACTGCCCTCCCTCCTCCTGGCTGGATTTATCCCTCCCCTTTTTCACTGGGAGGTGAGTGGATGCCCAGGCAGCCCGAGGCTCCGGAGATGGTGGCATGCTCAGGAGGGACAGCTCCAAAACGTTTGAGTTTTGGGTTCCTTTTGGTCAGTTGTGTTGGTTTTCCCCTTAATGTGGGACCCTGCAAATCTACTGACCCCCCACTCAGAGCTCACCCCTCACACCACCAGGCTCTGCATCCCCCTCCCTCTCTCCAGCTTATGGCAGCAACAAAGATTGTTCTCCATGTAGCACCACGACCTTCTGCAAGGCTGTTTTGCATAAAGAACCCTTATACACCAGCAAATATTTGTTTAATTAACACTCCTGCTTGCCAGAGGTCTGCCCACAACTCCATTCCTGCACAAGGAGGGAGATTTCTCCCTCTGCAATCCAGTTCTGACCCCTCCAAGCAGGGAATCCTTAGGAGCCAAGCTGGAGATGCACCATCCCTTTCACCCCAGGGAATCACCCTGTACTGTACTTGCTGCAGCTTCTCCAGCTCTACATCCAGGCACATCATCCTAAGGAGTCTGTGTAATCCTGTTGCTCACAGGGAGCACATTCCAGGCTGGCAAGCAAGGAGTGCCCACGGGATGCTGGCAGCAGGCATCAGTGTGGAATGGCTCAGCTAGTATGGCTGCACAGTCTGCATGGCAATGGGCTTGGCAAAACAGAGATTTTGGGGGGGGAAGCAGCACAAAAAGCAGAGCTCTGAGTTGTCTCTCATCAGCTGAGCTGCAGGAATCACCAGTGCCCTTGTATGGTGGAGTGGATGAGGGTCATGACTGTTGTGGGAAGTTAAGCAATGTTTTATGCTGCACCCAGGGAGTTCACAGCAGTCAGACACTGAATTTCCACCCTGGGCCAACCTCCCTGGGTGCACCCAGCATTTCAGCTCCCATGACAGGAAGGTGGAAGTAGAGCTGCAGACAGATTCCAGGAGGTGGGATTTCACCTTCACTCCCACCTGGGAGTCCAGAAAGGATTGCCACTGACATCAGCAGGGTCAAGGTCTCACCCTTTCCCCTCCCCAGGGTTAGCTCAGCCCTCTCTGCATTTGGTTACATTGTGGGTGGCAACCACGTCTGTCCACGTCTGTCAGTGTGTCACACAGCACATGTCTCCTGTCACCAGGAACACACTGTGCCCAAGGAACATGGTGGAAGCAGCAGAGCTGAAGAAGCTGGGATTTCACCTGGGTTGGCAGCAGAGCCCCAGCAGCTCCCATGGGTTGCACTGGAGCAGGGTCAGACAGGCAGCTCATGGCAGAGCAGGGGCAAAAGCCTGAATGACCCAAATCCCAGGCTGCTGCAGTATCCCAAGCCATCCCCCTACACCCTGCCAAAATCTGCTCCCTGGCTTTGAACATCCTTGTGAGGGGCCACCAGAGATGCTCCATCCCAGCACCAAGCAAAACAGTCAATCCATGAGACAAAGGCTGGACTCAAGACCAAGTGTTGAGCTGAGGGCCTAAGTTGCCTCCACATTTGGGGGACTGGGAGGAAAGGCTCTGTTCCACCCTGAAACCAGCAGCTGAGACAAGCTGGGAGCTGCAGTTTGACCAAAGCAATTCCTCCCACCAACAGCTGCCGAGCCCTGTTCAAAGTCCTGAATCCAAAGGCTTGGCCGAGAGCCTGGAGGACAAGCTCGTCTCCCACTGGAGATGTGTTTGTTTTCATCTAGATTTACATGACCAGATCAAAGCAGCTGCACTGTGGTTAGATGGGATTTACTGAGGGCAGAGCTCTGGGGCATTTGGCTGCAGAGTTTTGCCCCATCTCTGTTTCACTCGGGGGGTTCTGAGCTGTTTGAAGGATGAGCTGGGCTGATTTGCTGTCACCCACTACAACCTGAGTGCACTCAGAGCTCAGTGCCACTCACTTCCCAGCACTAAATCTGCCTCCAGACAGCAGCTTTGGGCAGAATATGCCACATTGAGCATCTAGTGCTTGGTTTTTGCTGGCTACGAGCTGAGGCCATTCATGTCAGCTCAGGGGATGGACAGACTGAAGGAACCACTGCAAACCCACCTTGTGGGACACAGCTGGGGACCTGGACACTTGTATGCACCCACTCAAGTTCTCTCTCCAGGCTGGAGAAGCCACCAGCTTTGCTTTTGCAGAAGGGAGGATGCTGGTGGACCTGTCCCACAGCAGGACAGCGACGGCTGCTTTGGAGCCTTTCTCTAACCCTCAGATCCCACATGGTCCCACATTCCCCCACACAGCAAACACAAAATGCTCCCTCACGTGTGCTGCTGGACCAACCTGCAGTGGGGTAAGAACTGACCCTCCACTTAAATTCATGACAGAGGAGCACTCCAAAACCACGTTTTCCAAAGCTGATCCTCATGTAGGAACGGCACTGGAAGCTGTGATTCACCCTGAAGAGCTCAGTGCTCCATCCCCACCAGTGGGTGACACCCTCCCACAGTGGCTGTGGTGACACTGGGGCCACCAGAGCAACCTCCTTGACACCGAAATTATTAGGGCTGAAATTTGGGGGAGGCAGTTTAAAGAACAGATGGTCGTGCTTTAGTATCGCAACACACTGCCAGTTAATTAATGCTAGCTGTAATTAAACTTTACACAAATTAGCTGTCAGCTATGCTAAAGGGAATCATTTCTCTCAAATGCCACCTTGAATCGCTGAGTTGTGAGACTTTTCTACAACGTAATTAAAAGCAGGAGGCTGGCATGGAAGGGGGCGGGTGCCAGGGGAGGGAATAACCAGGAGATGAAAGCTGCAGGTTGGGAAGCAGCTGGAGATCCCCACCCTGCACGAGAAGCTCCTCTTCTTTGGTCTGGAGGACCTCAGGAATTCCACTTGGTTTTTATCCCTCCACCGAGGAAGGAGGTTCCTCTCAATGAGTCAAAGTTTTAGCCTGAAGCTGAATTTTTGGCTCTTGCAAGGAGAAACTTCTCAGCTCAAGAAGAGGTGGTAGGACCTTGGCAGGATAAGGAAAAACTTGGGTCAGGAGTTGTTGCAATGAAGCCCTTCTTCTGTTTGGAAAAGCAGAAAACAAGATATGTTCAGAGGGAGAGGGCTGGTTTTGACAAGTCTTCTGCTCAGAAGAAAAAAGTCTGTCAAAACAGCCAAGCTGACATTTTCCAACAAGTCACATTTTATTCTGAGTGATGAGTTGGAAATTTTAGCTCATTCCTTGCTCTGTGGGTTTGCCAGTGCTCATGGAGCTGGGAGATGACTAATGCAAGAGCACCATGACCATGCAGGCAAGAGCTGGCTTGGGCTGGGGGAAACTGGGAATATTAAGGCTAATTTATCCCAAATTAGCACAGATTTTGGCTGGAAATAGATTGAGGAAACAGACAAGAACTCTCTTACCATCACGTATATAGATGGTGACCTGTAGAGGTTTTCAAACATGGCTTTGTTTGCACACAAACAGACAGGACACATCATGAGTGCCCAAGAATGGGGGCAGCCACTTCTAGAAGAAGCTCTGAGGTCTGGACAGGCAGGAGATGAGGATGGAAACAAGTCCATGGGAAAAGGAGAACTAGAGGGGAACAAACTCCAACCACAGCCTGTCCTGGGCTTAAATAACACTCTTGGGTGAGAGGGTAGGGGGTCCTGGTGAGGCTGCTCAGCATAATTAAAGCCAATTAGTGCACTCAGGGTCCATGAAGTCAAACCACAGACTTAAGGAAGAGCCAAGTAACCCCAGTGAGACTTAATGACTTCAGTCCTTGGGGTTATTTCCCCACTTTGCAGTCCTGTGAGCCACCTGCAGGCCTGTGCAGGTGCTGTGGGTGGTGCATCACCACCCCAGCCCCATGTGGGATGGGGTGATGGGGCCCAAAGTGAGCTCAGGGGCTGTGCAGGGCCCTGGGGATGCCAGGCAGGCAGCCTGAGGCATTACTGATGCTCTGTCTCGTTGCAGTCACGGGTAATTGATATGCCCAGATGTTTTCCACTCCGTGATACAGAGGAAGGCAAAAATCTCCGTGGTTCCTGCCAGACTGACATGTGGAAAATTCCTTTCTGATCCCAAATCTGCTAATCAGATCAAGCACTTCAGGGAGATTTGGCAGGCGAGTGTGTCTTGGGAAGGAGTCCCTACACCCCCATCCCCACAACTGCTGCCCATCCGACATCCCACCTCCCACCCCTGCGACTCGGAGCACCTGGGAGCACAGCTGGCCAGATGTGCCCTGAGAAACCACTTCTCCTCAACTCCTGCAGACAGCTGGATGAGGCTCAGGGTAAGTTACAGCCATGGCCTTGCTGCAGAGCTCCAAGTGTTACAAACATCTTGGGGGCAGAGCGGGACGGCCTCGTCTCCGAGGGCAGGAGCGGGAGGGATTTATGAGTTAAGGTCAGGAAGGGCCACCGTGCCTCTCTCTCCTGCTCCTCCCAAATGCACACACCGCAGCTATTTCTCTCCTTCAGCAGCTGAATTAAAGCCCCTGGTTTGTAGCAATATCAAATCTCATTTTGTAGGCTCTGAGCACCAGTAAATCCCTGGTCCCTTGCTCTCCGTCAGCCCTCGCTGCCCCGCAGCGTGTCCTCCTCCAAGGTTGCCTTCAGCTTCCAGCAATTAAGGCTTCTCTGGTATTTTGCTTGACAGGCTGGAGGCTCTCTTTCCAGCCTGACACACACAGAGGAGTTCAATTCCTCTGCACCAACACTCTCCAAGCTCTCCTAGGGGACCCCAAGCCTCTCACCCCCATGGAAGCCCCCTTGTCCTCCGGGCTGGCCGGTGAGGTGAGTGATGCTGGTGCCAATGGCTGGGCAGATTAACTCCATCATATTCCCCTGCACACTGTGCAGCCCCAAGAGCATTTCTCAGCTTTTTCTTCTTTCCTTTTCCTTTTTTTTTTTTTTTAAAAAAAGCTCAATCAAGGATCACATCAACTTCTCTTGCTCCCGTGGCTCTGTGCTGGGAGCTCATGATGAGGGAGTTACACACCCGTGACCCCTAAATCCTTTTCTGAGTAACTGCTGCTACGAGCTCTGCTCTCCCATCCTGGAGGCAAACAATCCAGCTCCTTTGTTCCCATCTAAGCTACAGTGGCCTCATACAAAGCAACAAAGTCATTGGTATTGTACCCTTTGGGAGTGCTTTTTTATCTTCCCAAACAGCACAAACCAGCTGTAGTGTGGTGGTACCTGGAGTTCCCAGTGAAACCCAAGAGGGATTGAGCTACATGTTGCTAAGGACTCTGTTTTACTGAAGTAAGGCTGGATGTGAGCCTGGACCAAAATGTGTGTCCTTTCTGGATTTCTGAGCTCCTCAGCCTGCTGGGAAGAGAAGCCAAGTTCCCACCAAACTTCTCTATCACTCCTCTCCTCAGCAGGATGGGGGTGGAGGGGAGAAAATTAGATGGAAAAAACCCATGGACCAGGATGAAGGCAGTGTAATAAAAGCAAAAGCAAAGGCATGGAAGCAAAAGAAAACAAAAGATATATTCTCTACTTTCTATTAGCAGATGTCCAGCCACTTCCCAGGAAGTAGGGCTTCCAGAACACGTAGCAGTTTTGGAAGACAAAGAGTAGCAGCTGCTCTGGACCCCAATCCAAAGAGTGGGAACATGCCCACATCTTTTCTCAGCCAAAAGGGATCCACAGATTTTATATGAGGTTTCTCTGCCCTCAAGTCATTACTCCAGGTAAACTCCAGTCCTGTGTGCAGCAGTTTGCCCAGTGTGAGTCTGCCTTGTCCTCAGGATCAATTCAGCCCAACAGAAACCTCTTTGGAAACATTTGGTGGCCTCCCCATTCCTTCTGCAGTGAGGTTGGGATGAACAGAGTTTGCCTGTAATGTTTTGGCTGTGGAGCTCAGCTGGACATGGAGAAGGGCTGCACTGATCCTGTCCCTCCATCAGGAGGAAGGGATGGAGTGCTGAGCACAGCAGGGCCTGGCACAGGTCAGGCACCTCATTCTGCTGCCAGCAGCACCCACAGGAACTCAGTCATGGCTTGGAGAGTCACCCAAACTCACCCTGAGCTGGACCCAACATGTACAGCCATTCCTTGCTCCTCTAAACAAAAATGATGGGATTCAGTTTAAAGGAGAAATGAGAAGCAATGGATGGGAGAGCACTGTGCATGCAGTGCAGGGACTGATTTCACTCCTTCTTTCCTCTGTCCAAGAAAGCCAAATTCAACCAGACACAGCCCCCTGTGCCTTCCCCAAGTGGAAGGATGCAGAGAGCTCCATCCTGGTGCTGCTGCACTCAGAGCTGCAGGAGCTATTGCTGCCTTCCCCCTTTCTCCACTGCAATTAGGGAACAACATGTTTTCCTGCTTCATCCTTTTATCTCTGTCTCCTCGTGCTGCTGTGCTGCCTCTCCCTTGGTGTGACAGTGGCATCGTGGTACCCAGCTCACAGCTGGGCATGGGTGTCATGCATGTGTGTGTGCACATGAGGAGGGTTGGAACCAGTTGATCTTTAAGGACCCTTCCAACCCAGGCCATTCTATGATCCCCTCATTGTCCCCACCCCTAGGGCAGCTCTGCCACTGGGGGTCCCTTTGCTGGCTGCCTTTGCTATGGGGATTTAAGGGTAAAAAGGGTGGTTTTGTAGCAGGAGAGAAGTGGGTGTTTGGCCAAGGATGGGCTGTATCCAGCTGCTGAGCTGTGCCTGCAAACACCTGGCAGTGCCTCACTTGCAGGAAGCTCCTCTGTGTTCTCTGAGCCCTGATCCAGATGCTGAGCTGGGGAGAGATGAAACACAGCCCTGGGGAAAGGTCTGAGAGCAGGAGGAGTGGTGTGGGGCATGTGGGGAGGAAGGACAGTGAGCACAGAGGGTGCTGGTTAAGGTGGGTTTTCATTTCCTCCTCGGGTTGTGCCAAATCCCCATTTCCATCTCACTTGCTGGAGATTTGAGAACTCCCCTGCCCGGCTGGAGTGTGAAACCACCTTGCCCTGGGGAAGGGAGCTTTCCTGGAGGAAAGCCCAACCAATCCCCTGCACTGATCCTCCACACCCAGGCACAAGGGTTCAGCTGTCAGTGATGCAGGGATACACCCCAGACCATTTGTAGACATCACAAATAAAGTTGGCAGCGTTGACAGGAGACATCACCTGCAGGGAGACCCCACTGGAGCTACAGGCATTGCCTGTGCTGAAGTTGTTCAATAACTCCTGGGTTTAAGGCCAGGAGGGAGAGTTCAATCATCCTGGCTGACCTCATCCCCCTTGCACCGGGAATTGTGGAGAGGGGGGTTAGTGGAGAAGTCTCTGGAGGTGATGGGGATGGGAATGCTCTGCTCTGCCACCCACCCGGAATGCATCTCCCTGCCTGAGTCAGCTCCTGTCTCACACGTCTCTCACTGAATCAAAGGTCCCTCGTTCCCCTGGAGGGGAAAGCTGTGTTGTCATCTCAGCAGGGAGCCCTTTGCAGTGCTCACACTCAGGGTTTTTCTCCTCTCGCTTCCTTTGCCGTGTGCCAGCTCTGGCTCCGTGGAGGTGCAGGCAGATCTCATCCCACCGAATTCCCCAGCCAGGGGGAAAGGTCTGGATGGAGCACATCCCCCTGGACACAGCTGTGGTGAGCCAGGGGAGACAGGACTGCTCACACTGAATTATGGCTGCAGCTTCTGCCCCACTGCCTGCTCTGGTCACCAGAGCCACGAACAAGGGACAGGTCCTGGTCCCCTCAAAGGACTGGGAGGAGAATCAGGCCCACATCATCCCTTGAAGGGATTGAGGGATTCATCTTTCAGGTGAATAACTGGGGTAGGGCCACGAAGATGATTAGGATGGAACCCCTCTCTAATGAGGAATGACTGAGGGAGCTGGGGGTGTTCAGCTGGAGAACAGAAGGCTCCAGAAAGTCCTTAGAGTCCCCAAAGGGGCTCCAAGAGAGCTGGAGAGAGACTTTGTTCAAGGGCCTGAAGGGACAGGACACAGGGAATGGCTTCCCATTGCCAGAGGGCAGAGTTAGATGGGAATTTGGGAAGGAATTCTCCCCTGTGAGGGTGGGGAGGCCCTGGCACAGGTTCCCAGAGAAGCTGTGGCTGCCTCATCCCTGCAAGTTTCTTAAAAATCTCTTCTTAAACCGGACTGCAATTCATAGCTGTGCTCTGCACTATTTGCTTTTGCTTTATATTGTTCTCAGAGGGCTGGGGATGACAAGGACACTGTTATTATTATATACTCCTGTGTGTGAGTGCCTGCACACGGGCTCAGGTGTCTGTGGGTCGGAATAAATTACAGGGAGACGGGGAGAGGAAATGTTGCATTTCATTAAAGCCCTGCTTTCCATTTGCACTGGGAGTTTCTCTGGTTAAAAGTCAAACTGCACAGCCACCACTTGCTAATTGCGCTTTTCAGAATCAAAGGCTTTAGCCAAAGGGATAAATATATAAAATTGTCAGGAAGGAAGCATTTTCTTCTTGAATTCCAAGTGAAAACTGAGATAATACGGATTTCTTTTGATAATAAAAGCAGCAGAAACCGAGATCTGATCTCTGTGGCTAAAGGCAGCTTGAAACAGAAGTAAAAGATTTGCTTATCAGGCCAGGAGGACTGTTCTAAGCGACTGAAATTACATTAGGAAAATCATGTCCTTGTTTGTCTTCTATAATTGTCTTTTGTTGTTTTAGCCTCTTTTCCAGGTAACTCTGCCACTGAGATATTTGTTCAATCTCTGCTTTTTTCCCTACTTGTCAGATCATCTTTCCAAAAGGACCAGCAAAGAGCAGCGATGAGACGACAGCGTTTGAGCACCTCAAACATTTGCATTTTGGGGGGATTTGCAGGATCCACCCAACCCCAGCCACCCTCCTCCTTGATTTCCCTGGATTTCCCCTTTTATTCTTCTTTTCCCAAGCAAGCAGTGGCCATTCCTCACTCCTCAGACCTCTGGACAGGGAGATGGAGGACGGAGTCACGCGTTGTTAACCCCCACTTTCCTGTGGCTGCGGGTGATTTATTACAAGCAACGAGGCATGAGGACAGTGAGGCAGGACCAGGAGCATCGTGGCTCCAGCCCAGCCCAGGGCTGGTTAATAACCTCTTCTAAAGGGAAGGGGGGGCAGCACTTACTGGCTGAAAAAGTAGAGGATGTGGAGTTCTATTTATTTCATGCCTTGGTTCTTAAAGAGGAAAAATGTCTCCATTTCAGATGGGGCAGCTCGAAAGCACAATATCTGCAACATGCCAGGAGTGTTCAGCCTTGAGCAGAGAGGCCAGATCCTGCTCTTGGGTGAAGTTTCAGATGCTTGGGTGGATTTTGGGGTGAGGCAGCATCTTCTACCACTGCCTAACAAAGAAAAAACCCCTCCACTTGCCCTGTATTTATGTATTCTCACTTGGTTCTGGCTCAGCTTCTATCATCTGATTTGCTTTTTGCCCTAAGAATTAAGTGTAGTTCACTGATTAAAAAAAAAAAAAAAAGTGCTTACTAATTAAATAAATAAAAAACAAGAATTAAAAAAAACCCCTCTACTGGAAACTGCAGCTTTTTGCAAAACTGACTGTGAAATTTATGGAACGACAGCTAAATTGAATGAAATTAGGAAGAAAAGGGCCTGTCTATTTATGTGAAGAGTTTTCAGAGTTATCATAATTAATTATAACAAACATTTTGCACATTAAATGCACATTAAATCCCAGGCTCCGAGGCTTGGGTTGGTTCCTGACATTCCAGTTTGGGATGAGGGGCTGAGCTGGCAGAGGTAACCTCACCTCACCCTCACCAGTAGGACCACAAGGGTGTAAAATGGAGCAGAGTGTGACCTGCTCCTCCACCTGAGCACTGAAACGAAGCCAAAAATGCAGTAAAACCTCCTTATATTGACTGAAAATATATGAGGCAGGGTTTGGGTCATGAAACCAAACACTCCACACACATTTGGGGGATTTCAGGAGTTGATGGTGGCATCAGCTTTGCCTCACTGGTCCTTTCCCACAAATCCCAGGGCCTGACTGGAGGGGATGGATGGGCACTAATGACTCCAGTGTCATTTGTTAGGATTTAATTAGGGACTCATGGATTTGGTCTCACCTGTGGCTCTTGGGTCTGCACAAATCTTAAATCCTGATGAAGAGCCCCTGACTCTCCCTCCTGGCTGCCCAGATTGCAAATGGTTTTGAGAAGGGTGTCAGGGGAGCAGCAGATGGGAAAATTGGGTGATGGGGTTTTTTGGAGATTCACACAAGGAAAGAGGCTCCTTGGAGCTGGATCATCCCAATGGTCCTTCCTGTATCTCTGGATAGGGGCAGGAATTTGAGGTAAATAATCCCAATTTGAGGCAAATAACCTTGGTTTGATGTAAATTATGTCAGTTTGAGGTAAATGACCCTGATCTGAGCAGAGTCCATCCCCCAGTGAAGTGAACAGCCCTCCTGGCCTGTCTGTATGGGTTTATTGCATTGCCCTTAAACCCTCCCAGCTTTTTAAGATCTATGGCTTGGGAGGTTATGGATTGGAAGGTTCAAAGCCCATAAGAACATCCAGGCTGGGATCCTCCCTCTGGTGCAGGGCCCCTGCTCCCAAACATCCTCCTGCTCAGCTCTGATAAACCACTGCCTGTCCCACCACAGGCTCACACCAGCAGCTTTGTGTTCCCATGGAGCTTTTCCAGCCAAAAAGATGAAGGAGAATAAGCCCAGTGGGAGCCCACCCTCCTCTCCCAGGCACAACCTCTTGCTCTGCCCAAAGCATGAGGGTCTCCTCCAGCAGACTCAGCCTGCTCCTACAGGGTGGGTAGCTCAGCACCACCATGTCTGGGGTAGTTTTGGCTCCCAGATGCAGCAGGACTGATCCTGCTCCACAGCATGGACACAGTGGTGTCCTTGGAGTGAGCTGGGAGCTCAGCACGCTGCCACTCCTCACTGCTTCCTGACATTCCCAAAATCTCCTTGAATACTTGGCCCAGCAATAGCAAGAGATGGTTGTTCATGCTTATCCTGCTGCGGACTGAAGACACTTTTATTTGATTTTTATAATAAAACTATGTTTTTAGATAAAATATTTATTTTATTGCAGCCTCTGCCCTGAGTCCCTCTAGGTACAACCAAGATAGATGCAGGGACATCATCATAGCTTCCAAAAAAAGGGATGTTGGGTTTCCTGGGGTGCTCTGATCACCCCACAGTCACCCCTTGGAGACACAGCCCCCGGGAACAGCATCCTGCATCCATGGCCCTGCTCCAAATGGACTCTTGTCCCACAGCTGATTTGTGGCTGCCTGAGGGCCTCGGCCTGCTGTGTCAGGAGGTAAATCATCACAAGTTTTTGTGCTTTCAGCAAAAATGAGAAAGGAAAGGAAGCTGGAATAATCATAAAAAATCCTCCTGCCCCCCAGCAAGTCATAAACTGCTGTGGAGACACGACTGCTGCTCTGGGAGGGATGGAGAGGGTTATGGATGAACTGCAGCACTGAGAGCACGGGGAGACCTCTGGGGTGGGATGTGGGATGCTCCTGAGTGGGATATGGAATCCTCCCAGTGCCACCAGCAAACACAGTGGCAGGAAATCCTAAAGCATCCTGGGGTTTAGTGCAAATTGGATGGAGAAGGTTGAGGTGTCCCCTGCATTCCCTGGACTTTGCTGGCTTGGAGTCATTTTATTTCCACAGCACTAAGTGATTTGGGTTTGGCTTCCAAGCCTAAAACAAATATTTTAATTTAATATGCATAACGGGCTAAATATTATAATCCACAGGACTCGTCCAAACAATGTGCTTTAACCATTTGGGGAAAACTATTGTGCAGAGTCTGAAGGAAAAACCTGAAACTCCAGCTCTGTGCTCCAATAACAACCACTGACAAAACCACCCACAAAGTCTACTGTGGTTTTTAGCCCCTTCTCTGAAACCCAGGAGGCAAAAGGACAAACTGGGATGGACAGACAAGGGCCAGGAGGGCCAAGGGCTGATCAGAATTCCCAGAGAAGCTGTGGCTGCCCCATCCCTGGGAGTGTCCAAGGCCAGGAACAACCTGGGATAGTGGGAGGTGTCCCTGCCCGTGGCAGGGGTGGCACTGGATGGGCTTTAAGGTCCTTCCAACCCAAACCTGTCTGTGATTCTGTGATTCCCTGATATTTTGGGGATGTTTTTCCAAGTGCAGCAGTGAAAGGAGCAGAGTTATTCCTCCNATGTTTTTCCAAGTGCAGTGGTGAAATGAGCGGCTCGTCGGCACCGCTGAAAGGAGCAGAGTTATTCCTCCTACATGCTACATATTATTCCTGATGCTGGACCAAGTCCCAGGATTGCAGATCCGAGGGGTCTGGATTTAAAAAAGCTTGTTTTGGTGCAGGATTTGGTCTGAAGCAATTTATGAATTCAGCTGCCAGCTGAGGGTGCTCAGCTGGGACCCAGAGGAAAAAAGAAAAGGAAAGAAATATGGAGATGTTCCTTCCCAGACCAGAAACTACCTCAATATTTAAGTAAAAAAAAAAAAAAAAAGCTAAGTTATGCCAACGCAACTCCACTGAAAATTTTTACTTAATCTGCTGCCATGATTGAGCCAGATGGATAAAATTAAACCTACTGGGGAAGAGCCACACGTGCTTTTCTTCATTTGCAACCAATATATCAACTCAGCCTTCCTGCGTGGATTATGAAACACAAATCTTCCTGCTTTCAGAGCCCAGAAATAAAGCAATAATGGCATAGAATTAATATAAATATTGGGGGAAATCATGTTTCCTGTCATTTAAAGAAGAACTCTTTATACAACAGAAAAGCTGGCAGGTCCATCACAGTGCTGCTGGGTAGAAAAAATAAAATATCATCAGACAGGACCCAGGAATCATGAGACTGATGTAAAATCATTACATTTTTAAAAACAGAGATTAAATTGCACCCTTTGATACATGTCCCACACTCCCACATGATATGTCAGAGCAGCAGCAACAGGGTCCAGGGGGATTATTGGGAGGTAAAACCAAACCTTGTGCTTCTATGTGAAAAGCTGTGGGTTTGCTTTGTCACTTCAAATGTTGGGTTAAATAAGGGTTTTTTTTTTGTATATATGTACATATAATCTGTCTGCCAGGCCTTCCCCTCCATCCCATCCTTGTGGGGTTCAGGGAGGTTAATAGAGACATCCCAGCCTCCCCCTTCCAGGCAACAAATCCATTATGTAGATGGAGCTGCCTTTGACTCATCAGCCTTTACCTTTTATGCATTTTGGCAGAGAAACATCATTGACTCATATCATAAATCAAGTATTTCTCCCCGTGAAGCTCCAGCCAGGCTGTGAACACTTTCATTAGGGTTTGGGGACACCCTGTCCCAGCTGGGCTTGGACCCAAATCCTTCCCTCCCTCCCAGTTGCATAAGCAGAGGGGAATGTGGTGGAGGCTCAGGGTGGGTGAGCTGGGGACAGGGCTGTCCCCTTCCAAAGTGACCTCTGCTGCAGCACTGGGGGGACCAGGGAGTTTCACAAGGGCCTGAAGTGCCAGGAAAAGGGGAATGGCTTCCCACTAATGGAGGGCAGGGATAGATGGGATATTGGGAAGGAATTGTTGGCTGTGAGGGTGGGGAGGCCCTGGCACAGGTTGGGCAGAGAAGCTGTGGCTGCCCCATCCCTGGAAGTGTCCAAGGCCAGGTTGGAACAACCTGGGATAGTGGAAGGGGTCCCTGTCCAGGGCAGGGGTGGAACTGGGTGATGCTTAAGGTCCTTCCCAACCCAAACCATTCCATGAATGTGCAGGGTCTGCAGGTGAGAGAAGCCCAGACCCCCCAGATTTCTGCATGGACACCTGGGTGCAGAGCCCATGGTTTTGCCAATTTTGTCACCCTCTGCTTTATTTTCCTCCTTTCTAAAACACCTTTGCTGCTGTTAATGTCGATAATGGATTTTGGAGATGCTCAGATGCAAAATATAAATTAAAGAAGAGTCAGGTGCAGGAAATCATTGCAGGAGCAAAATCAGGAGGACTGTGTAACTCTGGCCAGCCCCTCTCAGCCCAACTCCCCTCTCTGTCTGTGGCAATCCCTGTCCCTCATCCATCACTGACTCCACCAGAGCCTTCTCCAGCTTCCACCTCCTCCTGGGAGGGCAGATGTGCCTCTTGGGCTCAAACTTTCCAGGGAAAAGCTACCAGGGAGCTTTTCTCACAGGCTGCTTTGTGGGGGGATTAATTTTTCCTGGAAAACTGCCCCCCCCAGCTCATTTCCCAGGCCCAAAATTATCTGAAGTGGAGAATATAAAATAAAAGCTCCAGTGTGCATTAGACATCAGACAGGGAGCAATCCCCAGGGTGAGACTGGGCACTCTCCTGATCCAGTCCTGATGATCCCCCTGTCTGGAAGACCACAGCAGGAGACTCCAGATGTTTGCCCTTCTCCCACTCCTGCTGCAGCTGGAGTGACCAAGGCCATCTCATCAGTGTCCCCACAACTGAGTCACCACGTCCCTTCTTAAGCCCTGAAGCCAAAGGAAGCCTCTGCCAGGACCAAATAATCACCATTAGAGGCTCCTTAAGGAAAATTCCAGCCCAAGGCTCTAAAAGCAAGTTAGGGACATGAGAAAAAAAAGCAAATTAATTTATAAGAGTGTAATTGGATTCTCCACAGTGGAGAAAGCTTCTGCTTCCCAGCAAATGTCCCCTGCAGCAGCTGATGAGGCCACCAGCACCCCCAGTTACACCAGTGCTGTGGGAGCCCAAGTCTCTCCTTGCAGCCCAGGACATGTCAAACCTGGCCCAGCCAAAATCCCAGGGCAGTGAGTGAACTGGAGCAATGGACAGTGAGGGTGGGGAGGCCCTGGCACAGGTTTCCCAGAGAAGCTGTGGCTGCCCCATCCCTGGAAGTGTCCAAGGTCAGGTTGGATGAGGTTTGGAGCGGCCTGGGATAGTGGAAGGTGTCCCTGCCCATGGCAGAAGGTGGGACTAAATGGCCTTTAAAGGTCCCTCCCAACCTAAACCATCCCACAAATCCATGCTCTTGGAAGCACCAGCCCCAGGAGATCCCCCAGAAGGGACCTGAACTTCCTTTCTTCTGCCTTAGAAGAAACCAACTGAAAATGATGGGGAATGAAACACAGAGCCTAAATTGTCACAGAGTCACAGGATGTGCTGAGTTAGAAGGGACCCACAAGGCTCATGGAGTCCAACCCTCAGCCCTGCACAGGAACATCCCCAAAAGTCACCCCCTGTCCGCAGAGGATCATCCCAACCCTCCTGGAGCTCTGGCAGCCTTGGGGCTGTGCCCACTGCCCTGGGGAGCCTGGGCAGTGCCCACTCACCCTCTGAGGGAAGAACTGCTTTCAAATATCCAACCTAAACCTCCCCTGAGATTCTGGCCATTCCCTTTTGTCCTCTGAAGCCTCCCCCCAGCCACAGGCACAAAAAAGGGGGTGACTTTGTCCCTGAATCCCTCACACAACTCCAAGCAGGAGCTGCTGATTGCAGCCAGGCCCCAGAGCTGCCCCACAGCCCCTGGATGAGCAGGGGATCTCCATGGCTTGGGACACGGCAGTGCCTGAGCCCCTGCAGATGGGATTTACTGTCATGTGTGGGGTTAATGTGCAACCAGACCCCATCCCTGGACATCTCCAGCCCCCTCCATCCCTGTCCCATGCTCAGCCACGTCTCCAACCACCCTCTCCCTCCTGCTTCCCCCGACAGACCCTCAGCAGCCGCAAATAAAATAAAAAACTATGGAGCAAAGCTGCATTAAATCAATGAGCCAACATTCCTGCTGCTAAGATAAGCACAGCTACCAGGGTCTCTCGCTCTGTCTTTAGTTCTGGAGGATTCTCAGAGCCAGAAAACCCGGGGAGACTCATTAGGAGAGGCGGCACTTCTGGCTGGATTCACTGTGAGTCTCTCTCCAGCCTCCACACACCCTTTTCCACGGCAGGAAGCCCTGCCCTTGCTCTGATCTGGTGTGCAGCCCACGAGGCTTTCAAAAATAAAATGCTATTAAAATAGTTTTAATCAGGATTCCTCCAGCCAAGACACAGCAGCCAGAAGAACCCGCTGTCTTTGGCAGAAAGGAGCACAGAGAAATTAAGTGATGATGGGAAGGAGTGATTTCAAAAAGCCCGACTGTATCTCAGCTCCACCGAGATGGACTTGGAGTTTTTCATGAGGAGACCCAGGAGGAGAAACTCAGCCTGACTGTAAGAACAAATTTAGATGAAGAGATGAAGATCCAGCAGCAGTTCCTGCTTCTGATGAAGTTTTTCTCATGGAAATGTCTCCGTGCCTCGACTTCCCCAGCAATCAAATCAGCTTTTGCTTCTCTTTTCTCCTCCCCTGCCTCCCTTTTTGGAGCTGAGGTGCTCTCAGGGTGTTTGCAGAGCTGCATTTTGATCTCAGCTTCACCAGTGTGGTGCAAACAAGGAGGAGAAATCAGGGTGGCAGGCAGGGAGCTGCCAGGAGCCCTTCAGAAGTGAATTCCAGAGGCAATATTTTAAGGAGAAATCCTTCTGTCTGTGGATTCCACCTCCTCTTTGGTACCTGGGGAACTCAACAGGACCAAGACTCGTCTTGTAGTTGGTGTCCAAGAGCGGTGGGTGCTTCAAAAACCCTGTTTCACCCCAAAAGTGGCAACAGCTTCACATACAACGAGGCAACAGGCTTGGATTTTTTGGGATCTCCCTTTATAAAGGTGCTTTGGGCAAGATCAGCCTCCAACCGATGGACTTTGGGATGAATCATGGACCAAAGTGGCCACTGGTGGTTTCTCACTGAAGAACAAGGGTCTGTCTGGGGTTTTTTTTTGGTCTAAAATGGAGTTTTGTGTCTCAGGACCTGCAAATTTACCCATTTTGAGTAAAATCAGAGCCGTGAAATCACCATTCCCATCATTAGCACAGCCCTGGCTCAGGTCTCTTCCAGCACCACCACGGGATGTGGAGATTCCCAGAGCTGCTTTGGATTCATGGGGAATTTGGCTCATGTGGGAGAAGCTGAAAGCCCCATTTTTTGCAGTTTTGGTGATTTCTTCTTAATATATTTTGATTTAAAGTCTTCCTAGTATCCAAGGTGGATTCCCCAGAGTTTTGGAGGGTCATTGTCTCAGCCACTGCAGTGCCAGGGGGGAATGGTCTGTCCAGAGGAGTTGGCACAAACCCTCAGCAGCAGCACTGAATATTTTCATGCTCTTCAGGCTCCCCCAATCCTTCAGGGAGACAAAAATGAGTGTTAATTGAGATCAGAGCCACTGACAGACACCCCCATGGTGAAGCACAGCAGAGCTCCCCAGACCCCAGGGATTTTCTGGGGCACTTCAGGGGCGTTTTTTAAATTACATTTAAAAAGTTAATTTTTTTTTAAGCTACCCTCTGGCTGAGAGTAGTTAATTTGCCAGAGCATGCAGAGATCTGACTTTATTAGGGCAGGTAAAAGCCAAACCCTGCACAGAGCAGCCCATCCCTGGGGGCCTGGGGGTCAGGAGGGGTGAAAAGATCCTCAAAAGCCATTCGAATTCCTGGATAAATATCTGGGAACAGAGACCTGGAGTGCATGGCAGCCTGAGCATGAGTGTGTTTTCACTTCAAAAAGAAAACAGATGGTTTATAGCCCAGAGAAACAGGCAAACAATGAATGGATGTGTTGGGAAAAGCCAACAAAAGCCAGACGTTCAGGATTGCTTGAATAACCTTAAAATACACTTCTTTTTTTAATTCATAAATTCCTATGAATTGGGGTTTTTTTTCCTCAATTTCCAGCAGTCCTAGGGCATGGCAAGGCTCTGCCTATCCCCATCCCAAAAGGAAGAGTGGGTTATCCCACTATCCCACTTGCGTTGCAGGAAAAATTGAGGTTCAATCCTTATTTTCCTGCAAAAATCCCTTCCCCACACACACCTTGAGGCTGCCACAGCCCAGTTCTCCCAGTTCAGAAGCCCCAAGCCCCAGTGCAAGGCTTTGCTGGTTGCACATCATCTCCAGGAGGTGCTTGTCCATGGAAACCTACTGTCACGGCCCCAGATTTAATTAAAATAAAATATCCCACACCAACAGGAGCCTCGTTGTCTTTCAGGGTTGTCTCGATAATTATAAAATAAATTGCATTTCTAGTGTGCCTTTCATCCTTGGATCTCCAAGTGTTTTACAAGCCTTAATTAATTTAGCTTTCAAATAGCCTTTTGCTCTGATGTCACATCAAAATTTAATAAACAGGTAGTGGCAGAGGCAGGGACCTGCTCTGGGGCACGTGGTGGGTCAGTGCCTCAAACCCCAGAGTTTGGAAGGAGTGAGGGTGTCAAAAAAGAGGGAAAAGGCTGTGAATTAGGGATCTGACCATTGTTCCCCCTTTGGGACCCCTGAGCTCCCCACAGCTCTGTGCCAGTGTGGGAATTACTGCCAGGGAAGGGGGAACCCAGGATGGGAGTGTCAGGAGCTGTTAATGACATGACATATTGAGGGAATTAAAGCACATTTAGGGAAATCTCCAATAGGTGTTTTATTTCTTTTTTTTTCCCTTTCTTTCCCTTTTTTTTTTCCTTTCTTTCCCTTTTTTTTTTAACTTTAAAGAATAACACTGACTGTCTCAAGCTGTGGTAATGTATTCAGGCAACACAACTGAGTCAGAGCTAATTGAATTTAAAAGCAGGTATTACATCTGTGCCTTCAGAGTGAGTACATCCCGAAAATCACTTCAGTGATGAAGTGTTTTACCCAACTACTACTTAATCTTTTTACATAGAAAGCAGAATTAACCCTGCTGTGCTGCCTTCATTAAGGAAACCAAATGAAGTTACCTGGTGAGATTCAAATGTGCTCCAAGTGGTAAAACTTCAGCTGAAGTTTCTGAAATCCAGGGGGACTTTTTTTTTAATTTTATTTTTTTGGTTAAATCTTACCAAGTGGTTTAAACCAGGTCAGTTATCTGGGTCCTGTTTTACTTTCCTTCATTAAATCCAAGAGGAAATAAGCACACCTGGCCCTGTGTATAAATACATATATGACTAAAGAAATAGGTCAGCTTCCCATTCCCTGGAATCATCTGTACCTGCTGCTCTCTTTTCCCCATCCCATCTCATTTTCTCTTTTGCTCCAGAGTGTCTCCCTCTCTTCAGGAGGATAAAATAAACACAGGACAAAACCTTGAAGAAAACTCCAAAAATAATCCAAGCCCCTGTGCAGCAGCACTGGGCATCATCCAGAGCCCCCCCCCAAAATCCCTGTTGCAGCCCTAAAACAAGACATGAACCTTCATGGGTAGAGTAAAAGCCCATAGTTCTTTATATATATTTATTTTTTAGAGAGAGGGTCTTAAAATGGTTTGGGTTGGAAGGAGCTTAAAGATCATCTAGTTCCAACCCCAATATATATGTATATATTGAACTATATATGTATATATTGAACTATATATGTATATATTGAACTATATATATATACACACACACATAGATATTTTTACTTTATATATATATTTATATTATAATTTATATTTACTTTCTATACTTGGTATATTACTTGATGCATTTTTATAGATATATCACATATACACATTACTTTATATACTTTGTCTCTTATTCCATACCAAGCAAAAGCCCAGAGCAATTAACTGAGCACCAGAACTCTCTGCATCCCACCATCCCTCCCATCCTTGGGCTGCTTCAGTGTCCTGGGAGAGGTGGTAGATCCTCCTTTTCCAGGCCAGGAAAAACACCCCAAAGAACCATTTGTAAAACCATTCCAGCAAATCCACATTTTTGGCTGGCTGTGTTTATCCCTCAGTTCCCAAGGCAGCCACGAGGGAGCTGGGAAAGCTGTGGGGATCCCCTCAGTGCTTCATGAATTTCAAGCGCAGACAATTGATTTCCATCGCCAGAAATTTGCATGGGGAGAGAGGAGGAAAAGAAAAAAAAACCACAACCTAAAAAATGAGCTCTTCACCATTCATTAATTTTCTCTGAAATTCATTCATCCAATTAGGCAGCTGAAATGGTGCGTTGTAATTCAGATACCCTGTGACACACCACGACTGTTGATGGTTCCTGATTCAAAGGGAACAGGAATGGAATAAATCGTGGGCTACGGGCTCTTCAAAACCTAATTTCCTTCTAGTTATGAACCAGGAAATCATCCAGAGAAATCAGGAGAGGTTTAGTTAAATTTAGGTTGGGCAACAAGGGATGGAGCAGGTTCTTTTTTGGCTGTGAGCTCTCAGCTGTGAATTTGGGGGAATTCTTCCTTGATAAAACATCTCAGAACTTGGCACTGATGGATCTGAAACAGGGGCACCCACCTTTGTGTGCCCACCCTGGAGAGCATCTCCCACAGTGTTCCTCACTGGAATTTCATTTCCAACCTCAACATCTTTGTGGGCAGGGAGAGGTTTTTTGGGAAGATCAGAGTCAGGACACCAGGTTTGTGCTGCAGAGGACAGGGTTTAACTCTCACAACCAGGGTGATTTTATGCTGCCTCTGTGTCATTAAGAGCCACTGCAATTTGCTGACTGAGATGGAACTGGACCTTATCAGGGTGATAAAGCACTGACCCAGGGGCCCTATGGATGTTCCCAGCCAGGTCTTCCCACTCCATGTGGTTTGACCCATTTTGCAGAGGAGAAAAGCAAAGTTTCAAGTTTCTCAAGGTCTTTTTCAAGTTGAGTAAGGTTGCAATCCTAGCAAAAGGTCTCACCAAAATACCGAAATATGTGGAAATCAGGTTTTCCTGATTTTCTCTTACTGACCTCACTGGGAACAGGGACACACCACACACTTGTCTGCACGATGCATTGAAGTGTTCCCATCTAACACAGCTGAAGATGGAAATTTGGGGCCAGCCTGAATCATTTGGAGGCTTCCACGAGTCAATCCCAGGCTATGGAAGAGATCTGAGGATTTCCCCAAACCCCCTGGCTGGGCTCAGGGTCCTGCTCCAGCACAGAGCTGCAGGAACACACAGCACCAATAACACAGCAATAAATATTCCAGTCAGCTGGTTTCATCCTCTAAGTGAACATGGAGATATATATAGAGACTTATTTAGAGAGTTATAGGCAACTCATCATCATAACATGTGAGCACTTATTGAGTTCCCCAGGATTTAGGGTGAGATCCAGAGATGCACTTTAGGTGCTGTAACTTAGGTAATGTGATGCCTAAAATAGGTGATGGGATGTTCAAGGACGTGGTTTCCAGGGGTGTTTGATGCAGAGGCCAGTGCTTTCCATGGGGAAAGTCTCTTTTCCTTGGCTGCAAAGGAATTTCCTGATCCACTGAAACCTTGGGGCACCAGCAGGGTTTAAATCCAGGTGTCCTCAGCTGGACCCAACACTTGGGGTCCCAAGCACCCACAGTGCAAAAATCAAACACAAACCCATGATTTGGGGACTCACAGAGGCTTTCCCCCCAACTCAGGGAATGGTTTGGGTTGGGAGAGACTTTAAATCTCATCCAGTGCCACCCCTGCCATGGCAGGGACACCTCCCACTATCCCAGGTGGCTCCAACCTTTCCTTGGACACTTCCAGGGATGGGGCAGCCACAGCTTCTCTGGGAAACCTGTGCCACCCTCATGGATGCATTTCTTTCCTGACTCTCACCCTTGTGAGGAGGGAAATCACCTAAAATCTGTGCCTGGGGAGGTGTTGGGAGAGGGAGGTGACCCCAATCTCCATGAACAGCTCCAAGCCCTCAGGGACAGCTCCTGCTGCTCCACTGCAGGGAGAAGCCTCTGCCTTTTCTTTCTATTCCTCAGAAATTAAGTTCCAGAAACACAGAGTTAATATCTGGAGGTAAAAAGGAAATTCCTGGTGCCAGGTCCCTGTCAGCACTGGGAGGGAAAAAAGGTCCCCATTCCCCAAAAGCCTCCTAGAAAAAGAGAAAGGAAGAAGTAAATAAATTTCACTGAGCCTTTTGAAATGGTTTAATTGCCTTTGTGCTCTAATTGCTCCTCTTTTTACAGCCTCATTTCTTGTCATAAAATTAGTCCCACTTTTTATGCTTTTTCCTTTGCTACTGGTCTGTGATTATTATTTTTTAATTGCTTTGCTATGTTGATCTCTCCCACGTCTCCTCAGGGAAGGGGGAGCAGGACCTAGTTCTGCATGGAGGATGTTGTGGCTGCTGAAAGGAGATGGATGCTTAAATTTTGGGGTGATTATTAGCATTAATCACCCCCAAATTGTCACAAACACCCAAGAGCAGAGCTGGGCACAGACACTGTGTATCCAAGCCCAGCCACGAGGGGAAGAAACAGTTGTCAGGAAAATAGTGATTTCTGGGGAGAGAAATCTCAGTACAAACCCCAACCATCAGGAACATAATAAAAGCATAGGAGGAAACCAAACTTCCTGAAAAAGATAAAAGCTGCATCATCTGTAACCCTTTTAATAACCATCTTATTTCAAACTCCCCAGAACAGCATCTCTATTTGTTTGGGGTTTGATATACAGCTGTAATAGGAAGCCATGCGTGAAGTTTATTAAGCCTGGGTAATTTCTATCAGTTCTGTGTTCTATTGGTTCCATCTATACTGTTATCTTGCTCTGTCTGGGCCTAAAAAGTGATTTAAAAACAAGAAAACCCCTCATTCTAATTCTCTAAAAATGCAAGTATTATGGGATGTGGGATGTTGCCATTTTGGATGCATTAACAACACGCTGAAAGGGAATGTGTCAGAGATATAAATCTTATTAAGGGGACTTTGATGATGCTGAGACTCAAACAGAGGGAGCACTTTGAGCTGAACCAAAACACGGAGTCGAATCTGAACTCAGCTCTGCAAATTTCTGTCTCAGGGGTGGAAGGAAAATTGGATTTGCTTTGGCTTTCAGCCAGCCTTGCTTCATCCTGAACCAGCTCTCCACTGTCCAACCTCTCCCACGTCCTTGGAGTTCCTCCCAGTTTATGGCATAAGCAAGAGTGAGCTCAGAGCTCTACCCACAGTGCTGGCTCAGCTCCACCTCGGCCTTGCAAGTCCTGCACAGTGTCAGAAATGCAGCTCCTCGGTGCAGAAAAACAAACCTTGGAGTCTTCTCCAGGCCACAAAGGGGTTGCAAAGATCTTCAGCCCAACCCAGGGCTCCCCTTGTCCGAAATGAGGCCACGGGAAGGAGGGCACTGTGTCCTGCACACATCCCAGTCCCATTCCCAGCCCCAAGAGCAGCATTCCCAAGTGAGCAGAGCAGCATTCCCAAGTGAGCAGAGCAGCATTCCCAAGTGAGCAGAGCTTTTCCTCACAGCTGGATCATCAGCCCCGTGTTCTGGGCTCCACAAACCCAAAAGTCAGCAGTGACAGGGCAGGTTAGACACAAATCCACCCAAACCCAAACCTTCCCAGAGCTGTGGGATGCCAGGATTTGGGTCAGGCCCATCTGTACTGGCACAAGCCACCCTGCAGTGACATTTAAACCTATTAATTAAGAAATCAAAATGCAGTCATCTCATTTAGCCTGTTCTCCAGCTCCTTGTCAGTCACAGGCACAATCTGCCATGTCCAAGCTCAACCCTCCAGCCCTGCAGCTCTCCCTGCTCTGCCATAACCAGAAATGTCCTTCTCCTTCCCAATATTCCATGGGTTTAGGTCACCTTCGTTTCCTTACCAGTCAGACCAGTGTAATCCAGGCTCATCAACCACCCCAGACCCACAGCACAAGGAGAATTTGTCCTGACTGGACTGGAAAAAAAAAAAGAAAGTAAAGTACAGCTGAAGGCTGCAGGATGAGTTGCGGGAATGAAAGTGCTTTGTGGGATATCATCCAATTCCTGCTGGACTAAATCCATCATCCTCTTGGTACTCACCTGCCTCTGCACCAAGAGACACCAAAGAGAGCCAGGAGCTTCTGAGACCTCCAAAACTCCATCCTGAGGTGGAGGACCTTGGGGGATAGGGAAGGGAAACCCCAAATGAGGTTGGTAGAGTTTGGGAACACCTGGGAAAAAAAGATAGGAAGCAGCAGAACCGTTCCCTGTAACCTTGTGCTCGTCCCAGGAGTTTTCCAAACTTCCCTGGAGAACATCTCTGCAGCACAACATTCCACCCTGCAGAGAATCCAAGGGAAGAGATGTAGGATGAGCTCAGGCTCAAATCTCTGCAATCCAGCTCATCACCAATCTGTGATGGGCAGTTTTGGGAGGGAGTAAATGCCTTTATCACCTCCCAGCCCCTCATCTCAGAGAGATCTCAAGCCAACTGCTTGTGTCAGTTCTTTGGGGTGCAGTTTATTCACAGAATCCCAGAATTCCAGGGTTGGAAGGGACCTTAAAACTCACCTCCTTCCACCCCCTGCCATGGGCACGGACGCCTTCCACTATCCCAGGTTGCTCCAGCCTGGCCTTGGACACTCAATATTGTGGAGAAAGAGATGGGCAGAGGGGAGGAAAAGCCAAACTTCACCTGTGCTGCTCCATGACCATCATCTGGAGGCAGCCAGGCACCTCCCAGGGCTCGGAGGAGCAGCCCCGTGGCCGTGACATTTGCGATGCGTTAAGTTTAAACATTTTCAATAAAGAAAAACAATCCATTCAGACTTGCTTTATGATTCATAGTAATTGCAAATAGAAGCAGTTAATATAATTGTCCAGCTGAGACCAGCAGGCTGGGAACATGTAGCAGTGAGATGTACAATCAGGGAAGGTTGGGAGGGAATTTAAGTGCAGGTTAAGCAAATGCATTACTTTAATAACACACACAGACAGCCCTTGTAGTTATAAAGAGGATAAAATAAATATTGTACCAGAAATCTACAGAATGGGAGGTTTTATCACCAAGAACTGCCTGCTTGCTATTTACTTTCAATTTAGATTTTGCAAAAGCTGCACTTGCCATGTTTTTTATGTATGGAAGACAATGACTTGAACTGACAGATGACCTTATTCCTCTTATAAGTTTTATAAGGGAGCCTCAGTTTCTCAAAGAAAAATGATCACCTCCCAGCAGTCATCCTGGAGAGAGAAAGAGAACTTTTTTCCTCCTTTTTATTTTATTTTATTTTATTTCTTAAGAAAGAGATGGTGCTCTTGCTCTTCTCCGCCTTGGAAGTGGAAGTGGGCCAACCTCCCTGACTTCTCCAGATCACAAAGGGAAGGGACCTGCTTCTCTGCCGTGGTTTTGTGACTGAAATTCACCTCAGATGTGGTGGTGGGTCATGGCCTGGGAGGCAAATCCAGCTTTGGGGCACAGCAGTTATGCAGGACCCTACTTTAGCTTTCCAATCCTGAAAATCAGGGGTTTCCCCCTTTTAAATAATTAACTTGAGCTGGTGAGTGTGAAGTGAGTACAGAGAAGGGGGGGAAGGAGGAACCTATTGAAAGACATCATCATCATCATCATTTATCCAGCTTAACCAAAGGCTGGCTCTCCAGAGAAGAGCTATAGTGCTTTATTAAAAGATATTTCTGAGGGCAACATATTAAATTAAAGTATCTTGTTCACAGACTTAACGACACATAAACAGCCAAACAAAACAGAACCTCGGCTCATTACAACTGTTTATAAAATATTAAGGGTCTTAAAAATTAACTATTCACAGGCACCTTTTGCTTGGTGATGTGGGAGGATGAAGATCCACAGGCTTGAGGGGATCACCTGTGATAGAGACAGAGAAATGTTGTACAGCTCTCTCTGCCTGGTGTCCTCTGTTCTTTTGGGGTGTGATGGGTTAATGTGATGGGTTAATTTTGGGGTGGCAGTGTCTGGGTGTTGCCACCTCTGCAGCTGGTTGAATATTCCAGCATCCCCCATCCAGGTGATGAGTTAAAACTAAAGGATAAGAAATTCATAAAGTATCAATCCCCCCCTCCCCAAAAAACACCTATTCAAACCCAAATGAATAATCAGCTCTTGCAGGGTCCTCATTCATGACACCCCACAACTGCTGGTAAACATGTCTGTATCCAGAGGGATTCATCCCAGGAGAAGGAGACAGGGAATGTAATTTTCAAGTCGCAGAATTTAGCATAAGAAGGTAATGGGATTGCAGTGGCTTTCCAGTAAATGTCATTGCTGTAATTAGGAGAACAATTATTGTCAACTGGCAGAATTGTCCCCTATCTGTCATTTCAGCAGGAACAGCCAGAGCCACAATTAAGACCTGCTCAGGTGGGTCACCCAGTGCAAACCCCACTAAATGGGATCAATGAGGGCAGGGCAGCAGCTGCTGCTGGTCAGAGGGGCTGGGGACAGGGATTTTGGGGGTCCCACCCCACCAGTCCCACTCCTGAGTCACACCAGCACAAGGCAATCCTCCACCTCCCATCTGGATAAAGCTGTTTATCACAGAATCATGGGATATCCAGAGTTGGAAGGGATCTAAAAGCATCATCCAGCCCAACTCCTGTCCCTGCACAGACACCCCAACAATCCCCCCCTGTCCCTGTTGTCCAATCCCTCCTGGAGCTCTGGCAGCCTTGGGGCCGTGACCAAACCCTGGGGAGCCTGTTCAGTGCCCGAGCACCCTGTGGGGGAAGAACCTTTCCCTGAGCTCCATCCCAACGCCTGACACAGCTCCAGCCCTTCCCTGGGCTCCTGTCCCTGCTCCCAGAGCAGAGCTCAGTGCTGCCCTTCTCCCCTTCTTGAAGTTATAGCCAGAAACTTTATTTATTACAGCCCAGTGCTCTGGGCTTGTACAAGGAAGTCTTTAAGCAACTGCTTAACTCAGAAAAAAATAAAGAGCTGAACTGAGTTACAAATGTAAGACCTTAGAGGCCAAACCTTCCTCCACCTACAGCAGCAGGAAGCTGGAGCAGCTCCAGAGAGGAGGAGGAGGAGGAGGAGGATGCTCCACAGATGAAGGCAGCCCAGGAACACGTACCTTATCTCCAGCTTCACCCCCACCTCCTTATTTTCTGGGTGAGAAGGTCGCTGTGAGTGCAGCTGGCAGCACATCTGAACTACGGGGCACTGAGGAGTGAAAAAGAAGTTCCTGCGAGGTTTGAAAAGGTGGAGGCTGCAGCCGTAGCCTTTTACTGACAGGAATCCACATCCCCAGAGACGCCTGATCTCCAGCTCGAGCCCTGCCTTTCCCAGGACGTGGCTCCACACTCCCAAATCCCCCTCTCCCTGGGGTCTCAGCAGGGCACAGCCCTTCCCTGACTCCATCAGGGGTCACCACCAGCCAAGCCAAAACTTAAAAAGCCAGATCCAAATTTCCCAGCTTGGGCAGAGAAGTGAGTTCTGCTTAAAACTAAAGGGGGAAGCAGTGGAAGGAAGGGACAGGGGGGCAATTATAACACTGAAAGCATTTGCAGCATCCTCGCAGCTCGCTATGATTAACCGTGGCCAGAGTGCTATTAGCAGCCTGGGATGATGATTAACAAGCTCTCCTAATAGCTGTTTTTAAACCTGCTCTATTAAAAAAAAAAAAAAAAAAGCTGGAGCAGAGCTGGAAGGGGGTGGGGAGACCGGGTGGTATCTCCAAGGAAACCAGAAACAAAATGGGCTTTGGCACATCGCAGAAGCAGGAGGGTAATCAAAGATTACAGCAGTTTTAATTTAAGGTTAATTATTGTTTACTCTCTGGAGCCCGCCCCATCGGGAGCAGCAGTCGGTCTGACCTTCAGCAGCTCCTGGTGGGGCCCTCTGGTTCCTTCCCCCTGGAAAAGCTCCACGGCATCTCCCGGCGGGAGCGGGGATGGAAGGGGAGCTGCGAGGGGGAGGAATCGATGGAGGCTGGTGGAAGGAAGCAGAGAGGGAGGCATCCGACGGCTGGATCCTGCCCCAGCTGCGGGCAGGGAGCTCCACTCGGCTTTATTTAACCGCTTGCCCCCACTGCAGACACGGTTAATTAATTTCGGACTCCTATTGATTTCCCGTTCGGTGGAATCAAAGTGGCATTTTCGCTCCAAACCAGCCCCGTTTTTATCCCTGGAAATGCTGTGCCGAGGAACCTGCCCCTGCTGAGACCTTCTGCCCCCGAGGAGGAGGAGATGGAGGGTTTGCCACGGGCAGCTCACGGGTGTTTGCCCAGGGATGGAGCTGGATGGGTGTGAGGATTTGGGGAGCTCCTCTTCCCAAGGGCCAGGACTGATTGGGCACAGCCTCCAGATCCTCTTGGAGCTTAGGGTGGATAAGGCTGGCTCCTTCCCCAAGCCAGACGTGGTGCCTGTGGACAGAGGTGGCTCAGCACCCCACACTCACACATCCCATCCCTTTCTTCCTCCTTAGCCCTCAAAGATGCCCAGGAGCCCAACCCAGCTCTACAAAATACTCCTCCTGCCCTAATTCCACCTGGCACTGGATCCACCCTGCTTTTAAACACCAAGGCAGACAGCAAAGACATGGAACACTTATCAAAGTCTATCCTGAAAGACACTTTTTACCCCAAAACCCCATTTTGCCACTGCCCTGACAGCGCTGTTGGGGAATGGCAGCTGAGATTAAGGATGGTGACAACTCCCCCAAGCTCTTTGCTCAGAGATAGACACATTTAATTATGATAGAAAGGAGATCCTGGTGTTTGCTGCAAATACTTGAGGTGATTTGAAGCGTGAAGCTTCATAAGGTTTGTGAGATTTGAGTTCCCCAGTCTGTTTGGGCTTGTTTAGACAGTTTCTGCTGTTCATTCCCTCTATATTTTTACATGTTCTCTGGCACGTGGGGACTTCACAAAGACAAGTCTGAAAAAATCAGTGGGGAAAGGTTTCGATAATTCCATTTTCCTTTTGATGCCATTGTTGGCAGTGATGGAAGCCTGGGGTTGGGTGAGGAGGAGGTGGGTACTAGGAGAGATATCACTTCTCTCCAGGAGCAGTTTCAGGCCCTTTCTTTGGGATTCCTCTTGTGATCATCACTCTTTGCTTTGTAGGGGTTTGCAAAGGTCTTGTGCAGCAGAGAGGGGGAGAAGGAGAGGGGCTCCCCCAAGTGCTGATCCCTTGGGGTGAGACCCATGTGTCTCTCCCTGGCATAAAATTTGGGATAGATGCTGTGGCAACAGCAGGAGCAACGAGGACACCAATGGTTCTCCAGGGGCAACACCCCTGGAACAGAGAAAGGGGTGCAGTAAATCTCCCCTTCTCCTGCATTCCCGAGACAGGGAGATACAGAAAAAGCAACTCTTGGAAGTCAGCATGGTCCTTGGTCACCTTACTGTCCTGCAGCCCTGCTGTTCACATCTGGATCCTGGAGACTGAGCTGGGTTGGGATTGTCAGGAGTTGACAGTGAGATGGGAAGAGCCAGCAGGAAGCAGCTCTTGGAAGTCAATATGGGCCTTGGTTGATCTGCTGTCCTGCAACACAACCAGTTTTCATGTGGATCCTGGAGATGAGGGGCTGGTTTGGGATCTCCTTGAGGTTCCAGCCAATGTCATTTCCATTTGCTTTTGATCCCAATGGGATCTGACCAATAGCAGGTTCCAGGCCTTGGGTAAGGACAGGTTTAAATCCTGCCTGGTTGAAAACACTGCAGGCATTTGGAGGAAATAAAACAAATGGCTTTCCAGTGTTAATATTTACCTGGGAGATCAAATGATTAAACTATAATCTGCTCAGAACTTTTCTTTTAAGTTGACTTTGAAAATATTTATCACATTTCCCTGCTGCAGTATCACTATCCCTGCAACAACCTTGGTGCCCTCCCACCCCAAGGAGACCTTCTAATGCCACCAGAGAGCTTCAAATCAAGACAACAAAGTATCCTCACACTGCCCCACTTGCCCCCAAAAGTGAAGTCTTGGCTCCTTTGCTGTCAGAGGATGCTCTGTAGCATCCCATCTTACCCCAAGGGCATTGGAGAAATTACCCTCCCACTGTCAAAATGGAGATAGGGTGATTCCAAGTGGCCTCGTGGAGGAATTTCCCTAAAAGCTGCCCAAAATCCACAGAGTCCTTCAGCCACAAAACACCCTCCTTGCAGAGTGATGGATGTTCTGGCTCCAGGACTCACTTTGTCACTGTTCCTCCTCCCTTCCCGAAGCTGCACTCAATTAAAGGCAAGCTCTCCATGTTCACTTCACCCAATCAGGTTTTAAGGGACTCAGAAATACGTAATTAGATCTTCCTGATCCTGCAGCACTTCTGCAAATTCATTTCCTATGGAGACGTGCTGCTATTCCCTGCAGGATCATTTCTGTGGACACCCATTGTTTTTATCCCCGTTAAATATTACAAGAATCTCTTAGGATTTCTTTCATAGGGACTTGCCCTGATTCTCAAGAGAATAACTTATATTAGCTTAAACTCTCTTGCTCCAGCTCCCAGTGCAGCCCTAGAGCCTTGTACTATTGGGTTTTGCTGGGCTTTGCCCTCAAAAAAGGATAGAGCATCATACCCTGCAATGGGGACATGGACAGGAAAGGCTCAGTCTGGGTGTAAGAGGCCATTTCACACCTTTCTTGGGCCTATTTTCCTCCTCCCAAGCTCTCAAAGCAAGGAGCACACCCCAAACCATAGTGGCTTGGTGGTTGTTTACACCTTTGCACTAAGGAAGGTGCAAAACATGGTGGAAAAAGGAGCTGTTTTGGTAAATACACTCAGAAGAGTATCTGCCTGAGGTGTGGCCTGGAAGGTGGACATGTGGGAATGTGGGATACCCCAGGAATTCACACCTCTGGTGGGAGGGTGTCCCAGGCAGCACCAGCTCCTCAGCAGGTCCCAAGAGACAAAACAGGCTGTGGGAACAAGGTGAGAAGGATGCTTTGGGTTTCGTGGTGTGGAGGATTTGTTTGTTTGGGGTTTTAAGCAGGAATTTTGCATCCCTGGTTGCCATGGCAGCACAGAGGCTGGTGCTGCAGAGCCACCACAGCTCGGCACCGCCTCGGGCAGGGCCAGCACTGGCCAAGCACAGCTGGGGCCCAAACGGGTGGCAAAGGCAGCCCCAAAACTGAGTGAGACTCAGAGCAGACCCTGGAGCAGACCTGGGGCCCTGGCACAGGGCTCAGACCCTGCCTGAGAACAGGGACACACACCAGCATCTACCCAGGAGCCCTTGGCCACCACTTGCCATGAGGTCCTTGGGCACCACTTAAAGTGGAGATTCTCAGGCACTACTTTCCAGGAGTCCCTTGGCCACAAATTTCCAGGAGCCCCTTAGCCACAAATTTCTAGTAGCCCCTTGGACACCACTATCCAGGAGCTCCTTGGTCACTGCCTTCCATGATCTCCTCGGCCACCACTTTCCATGGCATCCTTGCTCACTGCTTCTCTGGAGCTTCTTGGCCACCCTTTTTGAAAAACTCCTTGGCCACCACTTGCCATGAACTCCTTGGCCACTGCTTTCCAGAAGCTCCTTGGCCACTCCTTCCATGAGCTCCTTGTCCCTCTCTTCTCACGAGCTCCTTGGTCACCCCTTTCTGCAGGACTCAGCTGCCCCCCTGTGCTGCTCCCCCATCCTTCCACCTCCCCAGCCAAACACAGCACTTTTAACCCCAAAGAATTGCAACAGCTGTAAAAAATCCACCCTTCCCCCTTCCCACCTGACACCCAGGAGGTGACCCTGGTGTCACCTTCTCCTCAACCTCATCTTTGGCACAGCATTAAGGGGCTGTTGCCACTGCTGTCCATGCAGGGGGATGGGGAAGCCCAAACTTTACACCTTTAACTGCTGTTTCCCTCATTCCCATCCCAAATCCAGGCTGTCCCTCTCCCCATTGCATTGAGTGCTTCTCTTTATTGTCCTGTTTGTCTCCTCTCCACAGTGTAATTTTATCTTGTTAGAGGGACGCCGGGCAGAGTTTACTTTGTTTTACTTTTGTGGTGCTTCTAATTCTAAATTCTCTTCATCTGGGCAGCACTTTATCAGCCCTGGGAAGCTGAAGGAAGCTATCTTTCATCCTTATCGAAATTCCTCTCCTTTCATTATCTCCAGTGCTGCTACAAAGTATCAAAAGGGCATCTTTGTTCTTGCAATCTAATATAATTTCGAATATAGCAATTCAAACCTTTTGAGAAAATTATGGACGCAAACACACATCCATTACCACCCCTCACCCCCCCAGCAATGCTCCAGGAGCAGTCCCATGGCTGTTTTGGGGCTGCCTGGGTTTAAGGGGTGAAAAGTGGAGGAAAAGGATGTTTTCAGGGGATGAAGATGAAGGATGGGGATGAGTCAGTGGAGATCTTCAGCATCTCTGGCCATGGTGTCACACCGTGGGTGTGAGGGTGGCCCTGGGGCTGGTGGGACAGTGAGGAGATGTGGGCAGCACTCCCCACTGCTGGTGTGCTCAGCTGGAAGTGCTGCTCCGTGCCAGATGCCAGGGAGTTGTCCAGATGTTCCCTCCTGGCTCCATCTGTCGATCTCCTCGTTCCTGCCCTGTGAGGAGCAGTGCAAGGCCTGGGGGCTGAGGGGTCCTCAGCAGTGAGGGGTGATGCTGCTGCTCATGGGGAGCCCTGCTGGGCACAGCAGAGGAGGGGACAGACCTTCCACTGCCACAGTGACACGGGTGGAGTGAGTGGCCAGGAGGAGAGGGGGAAGCAAAGTCATGGGGAGCTTCTGCCTGGGAGCATTTTGGGGGTGAAGGGACTCACTGAAGGGGTCTGACTTGAAATCCTCCTTGCTGGGGCAGCCAGGAGCCCTGTCCCTCATGGTTCTGCTCTCCCCTAGTCCCAGCCAAAAGGAGAACCCAAATTTTGCTCAGCCATCAAACACTGGGAGCCAATGCAGGGTTTTCACAGCTCAAAACCCTACGTGTCTTCCTGAGCACATTCAGTAAAATTGGTTCCCCCAGCCCAGACCTCACCTCTGGCTCCTTTTTTTTTGCCAATGCTCATCCCAGCAGATACCTGGGGGCCTGGATACCTCCATGTCACAGCCCAGGGTGGCACAGGCACCCACCTTCCCCCTCGTGCCCCTCTGTCCCCTCACCACTCCTGCCTGACCCTCTCCCCAGCTCACCCACATTTCACAGACAACCAGGTGTGAAGGTGGGAAAGCTTTACAAAGCTCCTGGAATTAAGGAGCATGAGGGGGCTTCCATAGGTTTTGGAATAAATTGTCCATGAAAGTTCTGGGGAAAACCTATCTAGAGAAAAAAGTAGAAAAAGAGGGCGAGATAATGATATATCTTGGAAGGAGGAAAGGGGAGAGATCAGGAAGCAACTGGCTGGTTGTTCCACAAGCACCTCTTAAAAGCAAACACAATAGACATGAGCAGTTTTTAAAATGACAGACAATACAATGGGAGATAATATATTTAAAACCCATATCAGTTGTTAACAGACCATAAAAATGCCGGTACATTAATCTGTGCTGTCTGTCATAGACTCATGAAGCAGCTGTGTTATTTTATAGTATCATTCCTGCGGGCTTCTCTGACACTTCCACAAATACATCTCAATTTATTTGGATAAGAACAAATAGAAATATTGAATTTTTCTTACTCTGCTTCTGCTGCTTTTTTTTATTTTTCCCCCCAAGCCCCGACTCGTGGAAGACGCTCGGTACAGCTTTGCCAGGGAATTTTTCCTGCCAAAATGATTGGTTTAGGAGAAATGCTCCATGCAGATGAGTGCCTTGGCCATCACATCAGGCTTTGAGCTTCTTCTTTGCCTTCACAGCGAGGAAGAGGAAGGCTGGGCTCCTGCAGCACCCTTGGGTGCCCGTCCTGGCCATGGGGGTGATGGTCAGAGGGCAACTTGCATAGGGCAGGTCTCTCCATCCTGCATCCTATCAGCCAGATGGATCCTAAGTGCCCAAGTGGGATGTGATTTTTGTCTTAATGAAAGTCCTTCTTTCACCTTTGCTTGTATCTGTTCCCATCTCCACTTTCTCCCTCCTGCCCTGCAGGAAGGGTCCATGATTCCCTAAATCCCACCCAAAATCCCATTGCCTTCACTCCCTGAAGTGGACAGAGAGGAGAAATAACCTGCTCCTTTGCTGCCTGGAAACACAAAGCATGGATTGGGTGTTTGCTCAAAGCCATAGTTTTGTTTTCCCTCTAAATTTGCACTCAACTTTTTTAAGCATCAATTTTGTGATCATTAACACACACACACAGAATACTGTCCATGGGAGGGCCAGTGGCTGCTCCCAGCCTGCTGCTTCCCATGTGCCAGATGGATCCTGTGCAGCTCCTTTCCAGGGATTCAGGCCCCATCTTACCCCTATCCTATTAACCCCTGAGCAATGCTACTCCCCAGGACCTCTGCAGACCCATGGACACCCCACAAACCCACTGGAGATGCTCCCACCCCCTTCCCTGTTTCCTGGCACATCCCAGGAGCGAGGGGAGCTCTGGTTCCTGCACCACTACAAGCAAATGTTTAACATGAAATATTCCAGGGTGGCAACATGTGGCAGGTTCAAAGCTCAGATACAGGTTTTGGTGTGGGCCCTTCAAAGGAGAGGCATTTCTGCTTTGGATCCCATGGGATGCTGGTGGGGAAGAGCTTAAGGAGCTGCAAAGGGCTCGGTGTGTGTCTAATGAGGGTGGAAGGCAGGAGCCTGTGTGGGGAAAAGCAGGAAGGGGCTGCAAAGGGCTTGTGCTGGGGGAGCTGAGGTGGCTTTTTTTAAATGCTGAACCTGGAGCTTTGGTTGCCTTTAAGATGTGAGCTGAGGTCTGGTGCCACCTGCAAGAGGAGCATCCTTGTGTTCACTCCCTGCTCAGCCTGTGCCCCAAAATTCAGTGCTGATGGCACTGGCAGAGGGTGGTGCTCCCGGGGAATTTGGGGGCACTTCCAGGAGCAGCAGCAGGAGGACAAAGCTCTCTGCACTGGCAGAGAAGGAAAGCACCCACCCACCAGGTGCCACAGCTGAGGAGGTACCTGGGAACTCTTCACCACCCTTTGGATTTGCCCCCATCAGGAGCAGATCTCCATCACCACCCTGGGAGTGGGAAAATCATCTGCAAACAGATGGTTGTACAGAGATGAGGAAAAAAAGTGTCTATTATTACTATTATCATCGTCATCCTCCTCTTTCTTCTGCAGTTACTCACCTGAAGCAGAGCTGGACTCCAACCCTTCCTCCATATCCCCAAAGGAGGAGGAACACACCTGGAAAATGAGTGCCAGTCACCCTGCCAAGCCAACACAGTAACTTCCCCCCAGTCACAAAAACATACAAATAAACATCTGTCATCCCCACATAACCTTTTGGGCTGTCAGCTGAAATAGTGCTGCTGTCCCTGTGTGGGATTCCCAGCCCAGCCCCATCCCTGCTGCCTCCAGCTCAGCTGCAATTTCCCACTCCTCTGGCACTGTCAGGATATCATTAACCTTTGCTTTGGATTTAAATGGCCTCTTCTTGTCAGCTCAGAGCTGTGCAGTCATTTACTTCCAGCCTCCTTCCATCCTGCAGGTCTTGGCCTGGGGCTCACCCCCCCCAGAGCTGTCCCTGCCCCACCGTGTCCCCTCCACCTCCAAGGAAGATGCTCATGGCAGAACCAGCACATCCACCCAGGAAACTCCACCCAGTCACTCCTCCCCTTGTCACAAGTCTCTCTCCAGATCTTTAGGCTCTGGAAGGAGCTCTGAGGTCTCCCTGGATCCTTCCCTTCTCCAGGTGAACACCCCCAGCTCTCCCAGAGCTCCAGGGCAGAGCTCCAGCCCTTGGAACATCTCTGTGGCTCCTCTGGACTCTCCAGCAGCTCCATGTTCTTCTCATGTTGGGGATCCCACTGACAGGACACAGGGAATGGCTTCCCACTGCCACAGGGCAGGGAGAGATGGGATATTGGGAAGGAATTCCTGGCTGTGAGGGCGGGGAGGCCCTGGCACAGGTTTCCCAGAGAAGCTGTGGCTGCCCCATCCCTGGAAGTGTCCAAGGCCAGGTTGGAGCAACCTGGGATAGTGGGAGGTGTCCCTGCCCATGGCAGGGGTGGCACTGGATGGGCTTTAAGGTCCTTCCAACCCAAACCCATCTGTGATTCTGGGATAGTGAGGGATAAATTGAGGCCTGACAGTCCCTGTCAGGCTCCTGGACAGACTTAACCCTTCTATTAAAGAAAAAAAAAAAGACAGAAGAAAATAGATAAAACCTAGAAAAGCAGAACACAGCTGAGATCAGCTCATTTCAAATCTCACTCTGGAGGGCTGGGAACAATGAGATCTTCATGGATTATTGGGAGACATGGCCAGGCTGGCCCAAAGCACCTTTGCCATGGCTGGGAGAAGCTGGGAGAAGTTTTAGGGCAGGAATTGGCTGTTGGGTGATGGAGCTGCTGATCTCTGCACTGCCAAGGCTCTGCTCTCCACTGAGACCCAGCAACTCAGGAATGTTCAGTGATCTTCAAATGTACAAATATAATGAGGATCAGGGATGGGCTCAGATTGGGAATCCTTCCCATTGTCCTGTGTCACTCCCAGGAGGCAGCAGCAGCTCCCTGAGCTCCCACAACAGACACAGAGACCCAGGGTTTGCTTTTGAACAAGGAAACAAGATTTTCTTTTCCTTTATTCATTTTTTTCCCCTCTCAGCAAGGGTGTTTTCTCCTCTCACATCTCACATCCCAGGCCAGAGCCCAACATTTAACAAGATTTAATGGGAAATGGAGGTTTTGCAAAGGTTTGGGAAGCAGCAGAGGGGAAAGGGCAGGGCTGGCTGAGGATATCTATAATCACAGAATCACAGGATATGCTGAGTTGGAAGGGACACATAATATCAGGTATTTCTGTCATTTTGAAATAGCTCTTGTCTTTCATGACACTTTGCACATGAATTTGTTCCCAATTCACGCTGGAGAAACTGGGGAATTTTTCTTTCTGAGCACCAGAAAGGAAGTTTTGATCATTTCAGGCTAGTTTTGTCCATCAAAACCAAATGTGCAAATCAGGAAAAATGTAGAAATCAGGTCTGTCCAGTGGAAAATTTGATGTTTAACTTGAAAAAACAATTTTGCAAGTGAAAAAAAATAGTTGCAGGTCCCTTCCAGTGATGTGATTCCAGAAGCACCTGCTCCACTCAGGCAGATGAGCTGGACTTAATCCTTTGTTCTGGAGGGCACAGAGAGGTGGGATGGGAATGCAGAGGGTTTAGCCCTATTTTGGCTCTATTTTGGCCCCATTTGGGCTCTATTTTGGCTCAATTTTGGCCCTCTTTTGCCTCTATTTTTAGCCCTATTTTTGTCCCATTTTGGCTCTATTTTGTCCCTATTTTAGCTCTATAGCCCTACTTTGGCCCCATTTTGACTCTATTTTGGCTCAATTTTGACCCTATTTTGGTTCTATTTTTACTCATATTTTGGCCCCATTTTGGCTCAATTTTGCCCCTATTTTGGCTCAATTTTTCCCCTATTCTGCCTCTATTTTAAGCCCTATTTTTTGCTCTATTTTGGCTCTACTTTTAGCCCCACTTTGACTCTATTTTGGCCCTATTTTGGCTCTATTTTTAAGCTGAATTTTGGCCCTCTTTGGCCTCATTTTGGCCCTGACCAGAGCTGTGATGCTGCTCAGCACCCGTGTGTGCAGGACACATCTCCCCACGGTGCCATCCTCCCAGATCGTTAGAAGAAAACAATTACTATGCAAATCTTAATGAATCAAGGCCACAACCCACAACTGGGAACATAAATATCAAAGTGCAGGCTTTGACTGAAGGCAGAGGAAGAGCTGTAATTAATTCCATCCCGAGCCATTGCTCTGTTCCAACCAAGAGCAGGGCTGAGACTCACCACGGGCAGAACAGGTATGGATGTGCCCATGGCCAGCCTGGAATTAGGGTGCCAGCCCCCATCCCATTTGGACAGAGCCCCTCCAGAGGACACAGCTCCTGTATCTGGATCTTGGCTCCCAGCTCGGAATTAAAAGGTTATTTGAGACTTTGCCAATTGCTTTTAATCTGGTGATGAAAGACGATGATAAATCTTAAGAGACCCAAATTAATAGAGAGGAAATTGATTTTGTAACGTGTGGACTTGTTTTATTAGACTCCTGCAGGCTGGACGAGATTGGGAAGGCAGTGGTGTTCAGCTGGGAAGTGGGACCTGTTTGTGCTGGAGCATCACACCCCACACAGACACAGCCCCTCACCACCTTCACATAGATGGGAAAATAAACCCATCTCCTGGTGTTGCCCCCACAACACCCCCCAGCCTTGCCATGGGCTCATGGGGTGGTGGTTGTCACCATAAAGGAGCCCAGATCCTTCCCCACTGCAGCCTCATTCCGTTTTCCTCTTTAAAGGGTGTAGATCCTGCTTCTTCTCCCCCTTCCCCAAATCACCTCCCAAACCTGGAGTGTGCCCTTCCAGCTGTGAAGATCTCAACTGCTGCAGTGGCAGCCTTGCAATTAAGGGAGTCAGCAGCCAAAGGACGGGGCGCCCGCATCTGTTTTATTAATTCAAATGACTTGGTAGCGTTCATTAAGAGCTGGGATGTATTTATCAGGCGAGAGGTGCAGTGCCAAGCAGCATCAGGGCTTGATTTTGTTTTGGGAGATGGCAGAGGAGCCCAGGAATTAGGAATGACTCTGTGCATTGGGCAGGAAAGAGATGTAGGGATCCAGGTAAGGACGGGAGAGGGAGTGGAATGGAGACACATGGCACACGCTCCCGAGGAGTAAATGGACATACAGATTATCATTGCAATATAATTTGAGCCAAGTATTTTCCTAGGATCTAGAGCATTTGCTATAGTTAATTGAGATCCTGAAGTTCAGTGCCTTTCATTACAGCAGAGCTCTGGAGCGGAATACTCTGAGCTAACGATCAGAGCAAGATGGAAAGGGCATTTACCAGAGCTGTGTAATGCAGCCTGGAGGTGGGAGGGTGTCAACAAACACACTCTGGCTCCTGAGCGTGCTGGTGTAACCCTGGAGTGAGCTGGGAAAACCTTCCTGGGCTGCAAATAAAGCTGGAGCTTTGCTTGGTGGAGTCAAGGGCTTGCAGGGAGAAGCTTTGCATGTGTGAATTCACAACAGCACAGCCTTGTCAGCAGGGTTTGCTCTGTGGGTCTGTGTTTTTGGGATGCTGTCTCCCTGTTCACCTTCCTGGAAGGAATGGGACTGTTGTCTCCAGAGGCCTCGTGGAGATTCAGGGTATGGCAGGACTTTGCCTCCCTTCTCCTTGCCAGCTCAAATCCACGTCGTTTTCCAAGCAACAGTTTTTTTCTGCCTTTCTCCATCCCAATCTAATCTAAACTAACCACAGGAGCAGTTATCCTAATAACCTCCACCCTGCTGGAGAAATAATTGCTGCAAGTCCAGAAGTAAATGTTAAAAAAGTAATAACAGAGCTCAATAAGTGACTGAACTCACAGGATGGGAGCCCTGTGAGTGCGTCAGCAGCAGCTCCAGTTCCGTGTGTGTCACAGTCTCCCACCTAAACCCCACCAGGGACAAGCTGGACATTTTAACACTGAATCACTGGTTTAGGCTGGAAGGGACCTTAAACATCATCCAGTTCCACCCCCTGCCATGGGCAGGGACACCTTCCACTATCCCAGGTTGCTCCAACCTGGCCTTGGACACTTCCAGGGATGTGGCAGCCACAGCTTCTCTGCCCAACCTGTGCCAGGGCCTCCCCACCCTCACAGCCAAGAATTTCTTACCAATATCCCATCTATCCCTGCCCCTCAACAGTGGGAAGCCATTCCCTGTGTCCAAAGTCCATCTCCAGCTCTCCTGGAGCCCCTTTAGGCTCTGGAAGGGGCTCCAAGGTCTCTTTGGATCCTTCCCTTCTCCAGGTGAACATTCCCAGCTCTCCCAGCCTGGCTCCAGAGCAGAGGGGCTCCAGCCCTTGCAGCATCTCCGTGGCCTCCTCTGGACTCACTCCAGCAACTCCACATCCTTCCTACACTGCAGATCCCAGAGCTGGGGCAGCACTGGAGGTGGAACATCCTCGCACCGAGGAGGAAAACCCACCATGGACCCCACTGTGGTCACAGCCCGGTCCTGCACCTGCCAGGACACACCAAGCCCAGGCTCCTGGGCCATCCTCATGCCCCTGGCATGTTTTTTGCACCAATTCCCATATTTATGCCCATTCACCCACCAGGGCATGAACTGACCCCCCACTCAAGCACAAACCAGAAGCTTCACTCGCACCTTTGTGTCAAAGCCACAATCCCCCCATTTCTCCCCTGTTCCAAACACAGAGGTGATATTTCATCACCAATCGAGCTGCAAAGCCAAGAGCTTGGGGCAGGGGGGGGATGTCTCTCCCACTCCCCCAAAAAAGTCTCCCGTGGGAAATTGGAGCCCTCAATCATTTGGATGTGAGCACCTCGGTGCCTGTCATCCATCCCACTCCACCTGTGCACAGCAGGCTTTGCTTTTCATTAGAAATAAAAATAACCCTTGTCAGAAGGTGTTGGGGTTTTTTTCCGCGGTTGAACGCGGAGACGGCAGATGAGTGTCGGCTGAGCCGGGGCCCCCTGGCAAGGCTGGGAGCTGGAGAATTTCTCTGGAGTTTTTCTAGGTTTAGCGAGGCGGAAAATAGACAAGGAGAACACAAAAGCAAAGGCCGTCACTCAGGGTAACTTTATCTCGAATTAATCCTGCCAAAACGTGGCAGGGAGGGGAGGGCTGCGAGGGGAAGGGAAGTACAAAATCAAATGTGATATGGGGGAAGTTCTAATCAAAAGGTGGGTTTTCCCATGGCCAGGGCAGCTCCAGCCCTCTGACACAGCTCCCTGGGTGCTGGATTTTGGGTTTTCTCCCACGTGCCAAGGTGGGTGCCCAGCATGAGGCCCTGGTGCTGCCTGGCACATCGCAGCACCCGTGGGTGAGGGATGCACCAGCACGGGCAAATTCAAGGCTTTCACCAGCCAGAACCCAATTCCAGCTCCTTTGTAGACCCAAAAGTTGGGCAGGGAAGAAGAACAGCCCCAAAAATACGTGTGTTGTGCAGGGCTGGATGGTGCTGGGAAATGAGGGGTGACAGCACTCACTGCTTGGAAGGCAGAGTGGGCTGAGAAAGAGCCCACAGGCACATGGAGATGGGAATTTCCATGGGAAATTTGGGAGCACACAGAGGACCTGGTCTTACTTCTCCCCCTTCACCGCAGCCACTCTTTGGGAATTCAATTTAAAAGCTGCACCAGAGAAAGACCACTGGATGCTTTGGCACCAGGTTCCACCCTGGGGATCTCCAGGTCCTCTTCTCTTTTTACCATCACTTTGTTTTCCACTGATGCTTTTATTTTATTTATTTCCCCTCTCAGCCGCTTCCAAACACCTTCACCCGGTTGCTATAGCACCTCCAGTGCCAGAAATGTCCTCCTTGCCCACAAATCTGACTGATTTCAACCCAAAAGAGGCTGGGAGGAGCTGCAGGCTCTGCCTTTCCCTCAGCCAGGGCCCCCCAGCCACTGGTTTTGGAGTGCAGTTTGTAGCTCTGGTGCCATCACCCCCCTTTCCCTGGTCCCTATTTTTACCTAAATAGTTTCTCACCGGGAAAAAACAAAAAACAACAACAAAAAACAAACTCCTGATTGCTGGAAAAGAAAACCTACACATCTGTCTGGGGCTAGCAAGGTGTTATTTTAAGCCAGATCTATTTTAAGGTGGTGCTGGTGCTGGGGGAAGTGAAGCAGAGGACGTGTGTTTACACAGGGAGCTGGAGGGGTCTGTGCCATCGAGCCTTGTCTGGCAGAAACACCTTGTTTCCAGCCCCTTCCCTCTCCTGGATTTTTTATCCCTGATGCCCCACATCAGTGTGGGGAACAGGGTTGGGAGCTCTGCCCATGAACAAACTGGGACCAGTGTGAGGGTTGTGCTGGGCTGGGGGTGGCTCAGCCCTGGGCTGCTGCTCTCCCTGTGCCTGTGAGATGCTGCTGTCAATGCCCACACTGGACAGATGACATCCTGACCAGGGCTGGGGAGAAGGTGAGCCTCAAATGCCTTGGTTATTGTAAGTTAACACCAGGGAAGTGGAGAACTGCAAAAAAAATCCCACCAAACCCCCTTCCCCTTAGCTCAGTTTTCCGGGATATTAAGACTGTCCTGGGATGGGGGGTGATGGTGGGTGCAAGGGGCAGCACCTGTGTGTCCTGGTGCAGCTGGAGAGACAGTGAGGGGGTGAAGGGGTGCAGGGACACATCTGGCAGACGTGGGTCTGCTCAGCCCTAACACATCTGGACAGATGAGCTTTTGGTCTGAGCTCCTCAGGCAGCATTAACCCCACAGGGGCTGCAAGGACAGGCTCAGCTGAGGAAAAATCAGCAAATCCCAGGGAGGGCTCTGCTCCAGCTCCCCATTCCCTGCCTGGCTGGGTGACCCCAGAGAGGAGCTGGGATGTGCACCCACCTCCCTGAGCACCTTTGGCAGTGGGTTATAATCACACCTTCAGTGAATGCTAAGCAGCCATCCAGGTACCGTGGACAAATGGCCAAAGTGCCTTCGGAGTTGCTCCAAGAGTGTCTGGCACGTCCGTAGGAAAATCAGCCAAGCCATTTGGGAAGCAGCCAGGTGGCAACCTGGAGCTGGACAGGGGCTTAAAACTCCAAAGATTTACAGCCCTCCTGCACTCTGAAACCCTTTTACATGATTAGAGCGATGGCCACAGGCCGTGTGTTGGGGTGGAGAGGGACTGTTTGTACCCAGTGTGCAGCCCTGGTGCATCCAAGAGTCATTCCAGAGAAAGGGAAAACCAGACTGAAACATCTATACAGAGACTGAAACCTCCTGTAAGTGTCTGGAGGCCAGTGAGGGCATCCTGTGTGCCTGTGATGGCATCCTGGTGAGTTGGTGTGACTGGTGCCTGGATGGGTGCCATGAGCACAGGCAGAACATCCCTGAGTCAGGGAGTGCCCTGAGTGGGTGTGACTGGTACCAGGATGGATGCTGGGAGCACAGGGAGGGTATCCCTGTGTCAGGGAGTACCCATGTGTTGCTGTAACCGGTACAGGGATGGATGCTGGGAGCACAGGAAAGGCATTCCTGTGTCAGGAAGCACCTCTGTGTTGGTGTGACTGGTACCCAGGTGGATGCCAGGAGCACAGGGAGGGCATCCCCATATCAGTGGGTGCCCTGTGTGTCGGTGTGACTGGTTCCTGGATGGATACTGGGAGCACAGGGAGGGCATCCCCATATCAGTGGGTGCCCTGTATGTCGGTGTGACTGGTTCCTGGATGGATACTGGGAGCACAGGGAGGGCATCCCCATATCAGTGGGTGCCCTGTGTGTCGGTGTGACTGGTTCCTGGATGGATACTGGGAGCACACCCAGCACATTCCCCCGTCAGGGACCACACAGGTGCCATGTGTGTTGCTGTGCCCTGTAGCTGTGTGGCATCACCTGTACAAGCCCATGCCATGCACAGAGTGCCCAAGGGTCAGGGCTGGCGTGTCCCAGCGATCCCGCAGAGATGTTTCCTCCGAGGTTATCTACAGGTCACTTCCCAGCATTAGCAGAGAAGAAAGACAATTTTTTTCGTGCCCAGTGACCAGGTTGAACTTCTCAAGCTGTTCAAGTGCCTGTGAGTGAAAACTTCAGCTCATTAATTAAGCCCAGAAAATTAGAAACTGGCCTAAATATAGCTGCCCAATGAGACTGGAAAACGAAAGGAAAACATCCTTCCAGCCGCCTCTCCCGCCCACCCGCCCGCGCTGGCAGGGAAATAAAAGCCAGAAATTCCCTTTCAAACTCCGCTTCTCCCGTGCACGAGCGAAGCGTCGGGGACCCGCGCGGGGGAGAAATTCCATTAGAAACAGAGCTGTTTGCAAGGAGGTTGGTCCCGGCTCCCATCCTGCAGGTCCCTGGGACGCGGGAGCTTCTTCCAGGATGGGGAAACCTCCGCTTTGCTGCGCGGTTGGAGAACGTGGAGCCGGTTCCCAGGGCTTGTGCTGGGAGCAGCTGGGAGCAGTGAGGGCTTTGGGGAGTTCTTGGGCTCACGAGGAGCCAAATCTCCTGCAGCTGCCTGTCAGCTTCTCCTTTGGGAGAGGACAACAGGAAAAGGGAGGGAAGGAAGGAGGGAAGGAAGATAAATTTCTCTCTTGAGGGCCAGCAGAGCATTAAGACCTCACCTGTTTGGCACAGGGATCACTGAGCCCCACATGGCACATCGTATCCAGCCTTAGTAGATGGTTTCCTGTTTTATATTCTGGATGTTTAACCCAGTTCAAACCAAAGCTTCTCTCCCTGCCCCAAGCACAGCAATTCCCCATCACACCCATGCACTCCAATGGGGCACAGACCTGCAAAGAGCCATCCTGGGAGACAGGTCTGGATTTTGTTACCCATAGGATCATGTTGGGGGTCATTTCCCTCTTAGATCCTACAGCACATGTGCACACACACATTTCCTCTGGATGGACTTTTCCCTAACAAGGCACAGGCTTCGTCAGGGAGCTTTGCTGGACCAAAGGCACTGGGATGGTGATGGTGAAGCATCACTTGCTCGTGCCCATAGGCAGCCTCAGCCAGCTGCCACCTCCTGGGAGGTGACACCACTGTGGCCTCAGTGCCCGAGCCTGGCCTTGTGCACGAGCTTCTCTGGTGATGGCAGAGCCAGCAGAGCAGCCAGGATGGAGAGCTGCAGGCAGGCTCCCTCCTCCTGGGATACAGGCTGCTATGGTAATGAGGGCTGGATAAATACCAGGCATCAATCAGCCATAATTCCCCAGCTGAGGAAAGCAGGGTGGTGGGATAATGACAGCCCTCAGGGCTGGATCTTCAGCTGCTCCATGAGGAGAACAGAGCAGGATCCCCTGTCCTCTCTGTGGTTCCTCCAGTTCAGCAGCCCTGGGTTGTGTCTTGCTGCACCACCACGTTCTGCCGTATGCCATCAGAATTTCTGAGCCCTTTTCTCTTCTTTGAGCTTCCAGGAGCCATGAGGACAAAACCCAGAGTGGTGATGGGCTGAGTGACACCCATAAACACAGCACGGGGGTCTGAGTGCCAGGTCTGGGGTGACTCAGCTTCCTGGTGACAGCAATACCTGAGTGTCTCAATTAGCAGCGGCTCCAAAGAAGGTGAAATGACTAATGACTAATCTCCCCACGCTGTTCCAACCAGTTTTGTTCTCATTTCATTCAGACAAAAAGCCTCTGCTGCCTGCTCTGGCCAGGGAGGAGCAAGTATAGTGATGGCAATGGCAGGAAGGAAGGTGGCTCCTGCTTATGCTGAGCTGCCCAAAAGGGTGGGATTTGGTGGGATTTGGGCATCTCTGTGAGGTGACCAGGCTGGATGGGGCTTGGAGCACCGTGGTCTGGTGGAGGTGTCCTGACCCATGGCAGGGGCTTGGAGTGAGGTGATCTTTAGAGTCACTTCCACCCAAATGATTCTCTCATTCCACAGCCCTGAGCACAGGGCAGGTGGGATGAGGCCACTGGAGCTGAGTGGGACTTTGATGTGTAGCAGGGAAAGGGATTTAGGACTGATTTGGCTCAGTCCTGCAGGGATCCTTCTATATTGAGCTGAAAGTGCATGTAGTGTAGAAGCCCAAGGGAAGAAAGGAGGTGAGGATAAAATCTTCCTCGTTGCTCCCACAGGTCCAGCTGGTGTTTGGGAAGTCACCCTGGGAGGTCCCCCACTGTGGTGTGGCTCCTCAGCAGCTTTGGGTCATGGTGGGGAAAGCCAAACCCCACTGTGGGTGTGAGTTTGGACCTTCCATACGGAGTGGGTTACATCTGCAGCGAGGCTGTTCACAGCATCCCACACAGCTCTTCCTTATTTAGCCCATTCCATATTTATCCCACGGGCTCCTCTCCCCACACCAAAGCCCATCTCAATCCAGCTATCACTGTGTGAACTCCAGCCCCACCGAGCAGCTGGGCTGGGAACATCCCTCCTGAAAGGGAACTAGAGGGGGATCAGCTCATGGATTATTTCCCCATGGAGAGATTTCTGTGTGTAACCAGTGACTACCAGCACTAGGCACAGGGATCCACAGCACCTGTATTTGCACCCAGCCAGGCTGAAGCACAAAGAGTCATTTTTAGACTTGGAAGCTCAAAAGGTTCATCCAGATTTTATAGCTTTTGCACTGCAGTTATGAAACAGTGACCACAAGCCAAATACCTCTGTCCTTTACCTTCCTGCAACACCGATGACTTTGGTGCAATAGAGAGCAAAGCTCAGCCTGTCATTTTTCACTGCAAAGACAGAATTCAGCCCATAATGTTCCTGATAAAGCAAAGCACCAATGACACAGCTGAAAAACATCAGCGGAGCAAAGAGCGGAGAAAACTTCCCTGGGCTTCCATATGGCATTGCTCCATCTTGGACCGTGCTGTTATTATATTTCATCCAGCTTTAGCTGCTTTCTGTGTTATCTGACGCGGGGAAAATGTTGATGGGAGGACTCCGGTGCAGACACTTGGATTTCTCTCCTGCCACATTTGTATTCTCCCCAGGACTGCGCCGTTTTCAAAATGTTTTGTTAAGTTAATTTGTATCCGCAGCCACTTGTGAATTTTTCAGATTATTTGATCTGTAACTGAACTAACATGAAGAGTAACTATTGTTCTGCAGGAGCAGACGGTGCCACAGCGTGTCTTACGTGGTCGGTGTGTGCCCCTCTTCTAACCCCAAATGAGGTCCCCAGGCACCAGCAATGCTGCTGGAAACCAGTCTGGGGGTGGCACTGGGAGCATCCCTGCACTGCTCCAGCCTGAGCCGCTGCTCTGCAGCCCCCAGGCACCACCACCCCCTGGAAAACCCACTGTAGGAGGCATCTGACTCTGCTGCAAATTACCCCGGGTGGTGACTTGTGCCTCAGACAATTGTGGCTCCTGCAGCCCAGGGAGCTCCTTCCTGTGTCTCATGGACATGTGTTTTTTGGAAACCCTCTGAGCAAGGGTAGCTTTGCTGGAGCAAAAACAGGGCTTGGAGCAACCTGTTCTGGTGGAAGGTGTCCCTGCCCACAGCAGGGGTGTGGAACTAGATGGGCTTTAAGGTCCCTCTCAACCCAAACCATTCCATGGTTCCATGAGCCTGGGTGGGGTGCTGAGCCTCGTGGGGCATCTCCTTCCTCTGCTTAACACCAGAGAGGGCTTTCAATTTTCTATATCGACCTTGGTAACACTCTGTTGTTTTTGGGCAGGGCTGAGTCCAAGGCCGGGGCCATCGTGAAGTCCTGGGCAGGTTGGATTCACAAGAGCTCCCTCTGTAGCTGTGCTTGAGGAAGAACTCGTTCCCCACTGGTTTGCCATGGAAAACAACATGTTAAGGACTTGGAAGGAAGGAGAAAAAAGGGAGCAAGGAGAGAGCATGAAGCTTGGTTTTACCCCTTCCTGCTGCTCCATCAGCCTTGCTCCCTTGGCACAGCCGCTGCGTGGGAGCCAGAATCCAGTGGGATGACAGCAATGGAAAACTTCACTTTAACTTGCATCAGAAGATGACTTTCTGCCTCAGAAAGAGCCCGAGATGGGGGTTTTGAGTGATTTCTCAGCTGCTGCTGAGACCTTCTCCAGGAGGTTATGGATAAGGCAGGCTCTGGAAGTCGGAGGGTTGATCACTCCCCACGACCGACCTGCCAAAACCTCCCGGTGAGCTGGAAATAAATGGGAATTAAACAGGTACATCCCCGTAGGGCGTGTGGGAGAAGAGGAAGCAGCAGTTACCACCCTCAGCTCGGGGTCATGGCACAGGCTCTGGGTTTATGGATCAGCACCTGCCCGTTCAACCGGCAACAACCCGGCATCGATCGCACCGCGCTCGTTCTTGGATGTGTTGGTTTGCCAGCCCTGATTTAAGGACTGAATTCAAATGCCATCAAGGGGAAGATCAATAGCTTTTTTCACAACCCACCAGTGACCGTGTCTGGGCACAGCAGCTGCAGCTCAGGCTCGCTCTTCACACAGCTCTTACGTGGATTGAAACCCAGCGGAAAAAAAAGGGTTGGAAAAGATGTTGGGAGCAAAGTTGGCTCCGGCACAAACCCCGGGCGTCAAGGTCGAGGCCAAACCATTGGTTCCTTTAGGTGATGGGAGGGGGTGTTGGGTTTCCAGGATAAAGATGCAAAAAATTCTTGGTGTTTGGAGGACCCACAGTGTGTCTGTGTGGACTGGATCACATTGTCATGGATGTGACTCCAAGTATCCTGGGATAGTGGAAGGTGTCTGTGTCCATGGCAGGGGGTTGGAATGAGATGGTCTTTGAGGTCACTTCCAACCCCAAACATTCTGTGATTCTCTGATTCCATGAAGATGGTGGCAAGATGGTTTTAAGATGTCATCATTCCAGTGCCTAAAGGGGCTCCAAGGGAACTGGAGAGGACTTTGGACAAGTGCATGGAATGACAGGACGAGGGGAGATGGCTTCCCATGACAGAGGGCAGGGATAGGTGGGATATTGGGAAGGAATTGTTGGCTGTGAGGGTGGGGAGGCCCTGGCACAGGTTGGGCAGAGAAGCTGTAGCTGCCCCATCCCTGGAAGTGTCCAGGGCCAGGTTGGAGCACCCTGGGACAGTGGGAGGTGTCCCTGCCCATGGCAGGGGTGGCACTGGCTGAGCTTTAAGGTCCTTCCAACCCAAACCATTCCCTGATTCCATGACTATTTCACACTGTGGCAGCACTGCAGAAGCCTCTCTGCACCAACCACTGCTGGGCTCGTGAAAAGATGTTGTCATTTGCTTTGGCAGATTGATAAAAAACCCCAAACAGGCAGGATTTGGGGCCCCATCTCCACAGGCTCCACGTGCACCTGAAAACTCAGCCGTTAGTCATGAGGATGGGCAGGAATTGCACATCCCTGCAGTCATTCACGGCTTTGTGGCAAGTCATGAGATATTTGGTATTTTCCTTCAAGCAAACAAAAGCAGATGATTAAGGAAGAGACGCAGCTTGCTCGCTTTCAGGAGGAAGACAGCTTGCAAAATGCAACTCTCAGAGCTTCAATAAAACTCCAGAAAGCAAATAAACAGCCTGGCTGAGAGGAGAGTGCTCCCGCTTTCCTGAGTTTTAAGCCAAAACTGGGATTTTGGGGGGTAAGGATGGGGATTACCTCCTGCAAAACTGGCACCAGTGAAATGTCAGGAGAGGATGGATACTGAAATGCCAGGAGAAATATGTATTGCAGCCCCAGACTGACTTTTCAGGCTGTATAGACACCAGAAACTTCCAAAGTGTTGAGTGGAAAACCATTTCCAAATGGGAAACCAGAAAGAAAGCAGCAGAATTTCAACCTTCTTCTAATTTTTTTTTTTGTTATTATTCTCATTTCCAAAGCCATTTTTGCCTAAGGCAACGTGTTTATACAAAATGCCTCACTCTCACAAGAAAATAATAATAAAGAAAAAGAACTATTTGCAGATGGAAAAATATTGTGTCAGAAATTTCCTGGCCACCTCTCCATTTCATGCCAATGTTTGAAGGGCTATAAATGAGTGTACAGCAGCAAATTTGGCCACTGAGATTTTGAACTGTGGTGTAGCAGCTCCCTATGCACAGGATTTAAACCCCCCCACTTATTTTAATACTTTTCCACACAACTATCTCTGTGCTATAAAATATACATGGAAGCATCGATTGCTCTAGTGATCAAACACCTCCCCCTTCAAAAATACAGCCCATCCAGAAATGCAAGTGTCCTAATTAAGAATAGGTTGGAGACTTGAATTGCAAATGAATCAATCCCTTCCTCCGAAAAAAAATAAAAAAAAATAAATATCCAGTCAAGCAAGACCAGAATGGGCTGGTTAATAATTGATATTTACATTTCTCCCGTGTCTGATCAAAGGATTTGATTGCATGACAAATGAGGAAATTACTGTAAAATATTATACATCCATTAGGAACAGAGATGCAGCAGATAGGACGTGGGAGCCCTGGTGATCCAGTGGTTGCCACCAGGCCCTGCGGCTTTTCGGGAAGGAGCTGGTGGGGAAAGAGGATATTTTCTGGATGTGGAAGATCAGCCATTGATCCCTGGTTTGTAGGGAATAATATAGGGAGAGTTGGGAAGGGGTGTCTGGGGCAGAGCCTGGGACTCATCCAGAAGAGGAGAAGGTGGGGCTGGACTTATGGTGGGCACCTTGTGGGTCCTGTGGGTCCCTCTGGGCTCCTGTGGATTCCTGTGGAGTCCTGTGGATTCCTGTAGGGTCCTGTGGGTCTCTGTGGGGCCCTGTGGATCCTTCTAGACCTCTGAGGGCTCCTATGGACCTCTGTGGGGTCCTGAGGGTCTCTATAGACTCCTCTGGACTCCTATGGACCTCTTTGGGGTCCTATGGGTCCCTATAGACTCCTGTGGACTCCCATGGATCTCTGTGGGGTCTTGAGTGTCCCTTTAGACTCCTGAGGAGTCCTATGGATTCCTATGAGGTCCTATGTGTCTCTATAGACTCCTGTGGACTCCTATGGATCTCTGTGGGGTCTTGAGTGTCCCTTTAGACTCCTGAGGAGTCCTATGGATTCCTATGAGGTTCTATGTGTCTCTATAGACTCCTGTGGACTCCTATGGATCTCTGTGGGGTCCTGAGTGTCCCTTTAGACTCCTGAAGAGTCCTATGGATTCCTATGGGGTCCTGTGGGTCCCTATAGACTCTTGTGGACCCCTATGGATCTCCACAAGGACAGGGGATGTGTCCCCATGAGCTTCCACGGACCCCATGGATTCTATGGGTTCCTATGGATCCCAGTGGGGTCTGTGGTTTCTGTGGGCTCCTACAAATCCCTGTGGGGTCCTGTGGGTCCCTATGGGCTCCTGCAGACTCCTGTGTGTCTCTTTGGGTTCCCATGAGCTTCCAAGGATCCCTAGGGGTCCCTATGGATCTCTATGGGCTCCTGTGGTCTCCTATGGATCTTTTTGGGACCCTATGGGCTCCTTTGGATCTCTGTGGACTCCTATGGGTCCTTATGGAGTCTGGGGACTCCTATGGGTCTCTGTGGGTCCCCCATGAGCTCCTATGGACTCCTATAAGTCCCTCTGGGCTGCTATACATCTATATTGGCTTCTGTGAACCCCTACAGGTCTGCACGGACCCCTACAGGTCTGTGGTTTCCTATGGATTCCTGTGGATCTCTAGGGCTCCAATCCTTGGAAATGGCTCTTTCTCACAGGCTAAAATCAGTTATAAAGGTCCAGGTGAAGGTTCCTCAGGCTGTCTCACCCCTTCCAGCTCTCAGGGCACCTCTTCCTGCAGCACAAACCATGGTGCCGAGTGCTGATGGAATTTTCTGGTGTTCCTGGGAAAACAGGGTGGGTTTAATATCCATGAGTTCTTTCCCAGGTTGCTACAGGCAGCCCCTTGGCCTGGGTCCTGTCACACAGAAAAACGATCCCAAATCGATGCCCTCAGGGAGTGGCTCCTCTTGGCCCTGGGACAGAAACCATCCCATATTTCTGCTGGATTTCCCAGGAACAGCTAAACCTTGGCTGGTGTGTGGTCAGTGCCAGGAGGAGCACGAGGGGATCAGGGAAAGCTCATGGAGCAGCATGGACACCCTTGGAGTGAGAGCACTCACGGGGTGGATTTGGATCCCTGCACACTCTGGGTCTTCAGGACAGGAAAATTAGAAAAAAACATTTCCTCCAATTATTGATTTTTCTTTTCCCTTTTTTCCCTCCCTTTTTCTTTTATTTTTTTTTGGTTGGTTTCCACCTTTGGATGGAAGGTGTTTCCATCTCTTAGCAATCCCCCATCACCCCTTCTCTGGATTTACATCCCAAGTGCTCCCGTGATGGATGAAGTGCCAGCCTTCGGCTCTGCCCTCACCAATCCACCCTTTTTTGGACTTTTTTGGACATTTTTCCAGGGTTTTTTGCTCATATGAACAAATGGTCCCCAAGGATTGGAGGAATCAGGGACATCTCAGACTCCAAGGGCCACCAGGAGGGTTTGGAATGGAAAGAAGTGCCAAAGTGGGGCCAGATGGCTCCGAGTGGGTGGGAAGTGGAGAAGGGGAAGGATGGGAAAGGCATTAAATATGGGGAATATATTAAATATGAAGAATATATTAAATATGGAGAATATATTAAATATGAAGAATATAATAGATATGGAGAATATATTAAATATGGGGAATATATTAAATATNAGACTATATTGAATATGAAGAATATATTAAATAT
>WEIV01026842.1:0-22440 GCA_013390005.1 Calyptomena viridis
CTTAAAACCACAACATGCAGTTATGAATTTATGTCAAGTTTATGTTGAAGGTATCTTGAACATGAGTAACATTTGATAAACATTTACCTCACTTAATTTATTAATATTTGTGGGGTTCTTTTCCATATTGAAGACAATGGGTATGACTCTCAAGAAAAGCTGTAGGTTACTTCAGTTCTGTACTGAAGTCCTAGCTCCCAAACATTTCTTTAATTCCCTCAACCACTAAGCAGATGCTATAAGCCAGCTGGTAACATCAGCCTGATATATTCCATTAGGGAGGCATTTTTTTCAGCTGCCAATAATTTTTGTAATCTTTAATGATCTGATGTTTAATACTTCCCTCTATGTGCCTGTTGCAAACGTTTGTATTTTTTTCCTAAAGAGAAGCTAGTCTCATGAATGGAGTCAGGAAAAAACTTTTGTTGACATTTAAAAAAAAAAAAAGCAACTAAAAAAGAAAGGAAAAGGTAGATAAGTTGTTTCTTGAAATTTCTAATCCTTCATGGTTCATAGTAAGATTTTGAATTTTAGAAGCACTTAATATTTGTTTCATGGTCAGTCTTTGGCTGTGCCCACAAAAACAGCCTACATTTTCTTTCAATGAATTTTTTTTATGTCAGTCTGCTGTAAAGCAAATCTCTGCAGAACCCTCTGAAAAAATGTCTGGTTCTCTTTCAGAGCTCTTCACAGAGACAATCTGCTACCACTATCAGTTTTCCTTTATGCCTAGTGGGAGAGGCAGATCTCAAGTTTCCAACCTCCCAATGATTTGTGTGGGTGTAAGCATTGGTCTGTGCAACAGAAAGACTACCCTTTTTCCCCATTTGATAATTTAAAAAGTTGGAAAATTACGTTCTTAGGAGATATATGAAGAGAATATAGATGCAATTTCAAGACATAATATGAACTCAGATTTAAGGCTTAGTGATCTTAGCCCTATTATGTATATTGATACAATAATTAGAGTCTTTACACCCCGGGGTTTTCATGCCAAAAATTGTGTTGTATTCATTACATAAAATGTATATATGCAGGACTATATAGCAAAAGAAGAATCCCTAGAAGAAATACAGGCCAGAGTACTGGAACATGGAGTAAGGAGGAGACATACAAAATATGAGCCATAGGTGAAGATGTTTCAAGAAATGGAAAGATATGAAGATAGAAGGAAAATACATATTTTGTTCTAAAGACATGTACTGCTGTGTACAGACATGCACATACCTATTTACTCCTCTTCTTGATTCTCTCTACATGGAGGTGATTACACAGCAGATATAATTGCTGTTTCCTGGTGACTTGAGCATTGGCTGTCCTGCACCACTTTTGCAGAACCCCTTCAATTCAGCATTCACTTTTTTTTCTGAAGGCTCTTCAAATGAAGATTTACACTCAAAAGCATGATGAAACAAATAGGGACAGTTTTCTTTCACATTATTTGTGTAAAATATGGCCATAGGGACAGAAAAATTACCTTAATCATGAAATAATGTCTGAGATGGATTATATCACATGTTTGTCTTCCTTTGGCAATGTTTTACTGATGTTCCCTTGAAAACCAGTCAGAATTTACATTCTCTGTCTCCATGCACATACACACATTATATTCAATTTTTCAGACTGGCTTTAACACAAAATCTCATTTTTAAACCTGTAGAATTATGGATACAATTTTGCATCTGCACCTACTTGGTGTAAATTAGGTCTCCTGAACAGGTAGCAAGACTGCACCCTAAATTACGGAGTTATCAGATACACTAGGTTAAAACATATCTCATTGATGTCATAGAAAGTATTTAATATATTTTAGAAGTCAGAACTTCTTCCTCTGTATTCTTTGACACCAAGAAGAAAGACAAATCCCATTCCTGGGAACAAACTTTCAGCCGTGCTTCGTCTCTGTGTCCCAGGCCTACAATGTCATTAAATTGGTTCCTCTTGCCTCTTATGATCCCTACTAAAAATTATATCTCTTCATGACATAAAGCAGAACCACATTGTCCTTTGCATTCTCCTAATGGAAAGGAGAAATCAGGGGCAAGAGAGACTTAACTGGAGCACTCTGCTATCTTGGTTGTTCTTGGGGATCAGAGTAGCCCTTTGTGTGTATGGATAACTGGACAGAACATTCCTGAGGCTACTCTAGTTTATGCAAGGTACTAGGCTGACATCTGGCTGTCTCCAGGCTCCAGGGAAAGATGTAAGTGGCTTAAAGCCAGTTTTGCCTGTTCTCGTGATGAGAGCAGCTCAGACAAATCAGAAAATCTGGCACTTAAGTATACAAATGATAATAATATTTTGGGGTAGCGGAATAAATAGATGCCAGGCTGAGCAAATGTGGCCCAATAGTGATGCACAAATAAAACCCCATCTGCTGGAGAGTCTCCAAGCCTTTCAGACTTGCACTTTTAGGTTCAAAGATTTTTAATAAAATAGATAGATCATCAGGGCAAGGTTAAGGAATGATAACTCAACTATGACGTGTATTTTGATTTCTTTTCTAAGCATGGCACTTCCAAATAATAACAGTAAGGTTTCTGTTTTCCTTCACAAATCTGCTTTAGTTTACTGTTTAGATTATAAAGCAGGGATGAAAAGAGACTGGTTGGATACTCCTGTACTCCTACCTCCTTCTTTCTCTGTGCTCACATTTCAGGATATACTGCCTTTCCAGAAAACTGCAACAAGAAAGATTGCAGTTAGAATATGCTGATTTTTTGATGTTCACTAAATGCACAGAAGGCATGTTGTACGGCACTCCTTCCATCTCAAAACCTCTCTTTTTTGGCCATTGACACATGCCACTAACATAACTTACACATATTTTGTGGTTTTGCTCTGTGAAGGAAGTATTAAGCTTTGAGACACTGTAATAAATTTGTTTGGTTTTGATAGAGATTGGCTGCCTGAATACTACCATTTTTATCAGCTATAAATTTCTCCAGAAGCTGGGACGAACAACCTTTCATAGTCAATTTTTACTTAAAAGACATAAATCATTTGCAATGATTCCTTCAGGAGATATCAGTTCTTTCTGCTGTGTAAATTTGTAAAATTGCATTTTCCATTGAATTGTATCATTATCCATCTGAAGAGTTCTCACAGTTAATCCACTGCAAATGTTTCAAATTTTAGGTGGGCTGGTTACCAACATACCTGTGTGGTGTTTTTCTGATCACTGTAGGATGCCTAGATGCAGTGACCAAAAGCAAATCTGTATTTCAAACGCAGTATTAGTGTTACTGTCAGAATTTCTTGGACCAGCCCTAAGATCCTGGTCATCCTGTGCTAACAGACCATTCATGAGTAGAGACAACATCAACATCTTGTGATTGCAAGTTGGGGCTCATCTACCCTTTCTGGGGAGAGAGGGAACCACATTGGGCTTCTGCCTTGTGCAAAACTGAGCTATCAATGAGAAAGCAATGTGAATTCCACTATTTCTGAAGAAGACCTGAACTGCACAATGACTGAGTGGTCAAGACTACAACAAGGTCATGATAAGGTCTGGACTTAATCCTAAATTTTAATCCAATATTGGAAAACCGTGCTCTCCTTTAACTAAAACAAAGGTTATTGGAAATATAATTTCAATTAATGTTGGTGAAACTGAGCCAGCTTTTGCTGCCACTCAGTTTCATGTTTTCTAAACTTTCTGTTTTATCCTTTCTGTAGTGCCTGTCATAGACTTTTCCTATCCTGGGGTGAAAATAATTGAGCAGATAGCAGAAGTATCAATATCAGAGCTAACCTCTTTTCTGTGATAAAATGGCATTGTGTTAATCTCTCTAAAAGAGAGTTGCCCCCCTGAGAGAGTCTGGGGCTGGTGTATAGTTAGATGTTTTCTCAGGGACCCTCTGAGGACCTTTGAGGCAAACTGGCCTTATCATTAGAAGTGAAACAGAGCAATGGTTTTAGATAGAAGCAAAGAGGGAATTTCTCATATTTAGTTTTTTATAATTCTTTCTGAAACTAAATGGAAGCCAAAGATATTCCCTGAAATTAATTCTGAAAAAAAACCCTGTTCTAACCCAGATACTGCCAGTTAACAGATGACAACCCAAAAAACACCATCAGTGAGTAGGACCTGTCCTATTGACAGCTAACCGCAGTGAGCAGGTTTCCTCACTGTGGAAGATGCACGGAGGATTCTTAAAGTAAATTAAATACTTGAATCTAATCTTCCATCTCTCTATTGTGTTATGAGTAGATTTAATCTTGATCTCCTGATCTCCTGACTTCTGGCTCAGTGTAGTTCACTTTTTTCAAGACTCTTCCTGATAGCCTTGTCGTGTGAGTGCACTGTCTTGGCAATTTGTGGAGAAGATAAAGCTTGATTTTTAAAATTCTGGTCTGCCCTTCTACACCTTTGAGTGGCATGGATAGTTACTCATCCTGGCCTACTTTCATGAAACTGACACTGTCAAGTCTGGGATTGGGCTTTTTGTATGATAGCAGAAAAGGAGGCCCTTTCATACACTCTGCTGAGAGGTGTAAAAACATCATCATCGTTCTTAGAACAAATACTTTTTTTCCTGAGCCTGCTTGGATAGCCTTGTAATGAGTAATTTACTACAGCTTTTGTGAGCTTTTGTGAGGATTTCACTCTGACAAACAAAAAGGTGGAATAGAAAATAACTATTTACACATCCACATCAATCTCTCCCATAAGAAGACAGGACTTTTGCTACCTAGTATCTCAGTCAGTGATTAGATGACTGGCATTATGACTACTGTGGTTGAAGGGTTAACATGACTATGAGATTCATCCTTCATGTCACACAGCACTGCTAAATATATCTGTTATTTGAGCTCATTAGATTTGCCAAATGTCTAAATGTTTCCCTGACTCCTAGCTCTACGACATCCCTTTGTCCAGATGACTCATTGATTCATGATGTCTTTTCGGCTCTATCAGTGGTAGCATTGATGTTTTTCATTATTTACTGACCATCAAGCTTTTTTCTTTCTTAAATTTTGCTCCTTTCTTCCTCCTGCATCATTGTCCTAGAGAAAAATCCAGTTTTACCCAAAACCAAAATTACAAAGAGCCAAATAAAATAGCACAACAGTGGCTGGCTGCACATCCTTTGAGAAGCAGGGTGTTTTACAGACTCACACAATGGCAATGTCATAAAGAAAAGTTAACTGGGTTCCTTTGTGAGCTGTGGGGTGACTTTTCTTCAGAATAAGAAAAACAGCTGTGAGACTTTCCAAAGTCACTCTCAGAAATATATTTTCACTAAGAGGAAAGAGAAAAAAAGAGACTAACAGAGAAAACATGCAAAGACACCCCTTGAAGAACAGGTGTTTCATGACAGGTCAGAGCAGAACAACCCAGCTGAAAAAGAGCTATGACAAGGCATAACATCAGCATGGAAAGTGTTCAATATTTTTCCAATCGCAACCATTGTTCTGCTTAACTGATGCTGGCAAACAACCCTACTGCAACCTTTTAGGTACAAAGGATCAATGAACAATTAATGGTGCTACTGGATACACTGTGATGCACAAAATAACTTTTATTATATTTCCAGGATGACTGTAATTCCTTCTTACCTTAGTGCTGAAATCAGGAGTTCTCCATTATGCTTATCTCTGTAAAGTAGAATAAAAACTTGGATCAAATCTGGTTGTCAGCATTTGAGGTCATTGTGAACAGAAAGAACCAAGGGCACACCCAGTGTTAAAAGAAACATATTGATTTGGTCTCTCTGAATATTTTCTGTCCAGCATGATGCACATGCTAAGCAAATCAGGAATGACTAATGGGGTTAAATGTGATCATCACCACTATCAAATATCGGCTCAGAGTTGCCCTTTCTGCACTAATCAGATTTCACAGTATTAGGACTAGAATTTGCTTTAATTTTATCTTTATCCCTTGAGGTACATCTCTGAGTTAGACATGGCAGTTGGAGCCATGAGGTTGAATCCTATATCCCACAATCATAATTTGGTGCTTTATCCACAGTCTAAGACTAATATGAGGTAGCTGTGAGTGCCTGAAACCAGTCATTTAGTGTCTACAAATCTGTTATTATTGTTGACAAGATTAATCAGTTAGAAAGTAACTACATGCACTGAGCAACATACAACCAAGAGAGTAATGGACCTGAGTAATGGACCTGTAAACCACTTTGAGCTGATCCAGGAATAGAGCAAAAATTAAAGCAAACAAACATGTCATAAAGCCTAGGAAATGCCATTTCCTAGGTATGTGTTATTAGCAGCTTACAGTCAGCAACAGCCCAGTATCTTCCTGGTTGTCTCTACTTCAGGGAGATTTCCCTCATCACCATCCCAGCCAGCACATATGAGGAAATAGAGGTCAGCCTAGGAGGCAAGTCTGTACAAGTGCATACCAGCCTTCTAAAGATGCAGGCCTCGATGTGTACTAGGTGTGAATTTTCATCTCTGCCTCCTACTGGCCCTAACTGCTGATGCAGTTATTCCTTCATGCTGAAAACTAGGATGCAAAAGGACAAAGTTCTGAAATTCACTGCTGTGTTGACCAGTCAGTTTTGATCTCTGCTTGGCCTTGACAGCACTCCTCTCTGACAGAGGAAAGTACTGTGCTGTTGGAAATTTGGAAGAGCAGTAGTTAATCCTATGGTCACAATTTCTCTAAAATCACTTGACTTCTGCCATGTCTGAAATGCTATTTTAGTGCTTTAAACTTCAGGCGAACTTCCAGCACAGACACTCCTATATCCCAGAAGGCTGATTTAAGTGCATATATGCTTAAAGCCTGGAGAAATGGTTTGCTGTGCCCTGGATCTATTGCATAAAGGATTATGGATTTTATCTTCACAACTGTTACTGCTCTTCACTCACAAACAAACTTTTTGAGGTTGGTGAGTTTATCTTGGTCTAAAAAATTTATTAGTTTTTGGATAAATGGCCTAACAGTACAATATTTAGTACAGATTATAGATATACGGAGTACTATTCAATCCTCCTTCAGCCTATTCTCAAGGTGTTATCCATGTAAAAAATAAGTAGAATATCTTCAAAAGTGCCTAGGTCACCCTGAGACATAAATCAAATTATTTCCAAGTGGTCATTCAGGCTCATGGCTGGCTGAGACTTCCACTGAGGTAAGTTCTTAAATATTTTAATTGTGACTGAGAAGTAGAGTCCTGGGTCACTTAGTTTCTTCTGAAAATTTTATCTGAGAACTGATGAACAACATCAGCATTTAACCTGAATTGTCCATCTGCACATACATCTTGATGTGGGCAGCAGCTACACAAAGAGAGGGATTAGGGAACCCAGGTACTGCTTTGCCTAGTACTGACTATGAAGAAACAGAAGAATGGAGTGACTGGTGTCACAATCTCTGGAATCCAGCTGCCTTCTGGCAAAACTGCTTTAAAATTGCTATTGGAAAATTTGTCTCTGTGATCAATATCTCTTTGCTGCTCACTTCCAAGCTGGCATTTTCAGCCTAGCTTGATGACAGTCAGGGAACTTCTCATCCTGCGTGGGGGAATTCCTTGATGTGCCATTGTGAGAAATAACGCACTTTGGTGGCTGAAGTTTCTCCCCAGTATCAGGATAATCAGTCCCTGGGAAAAAGCAGTACAGAACTGTCAGCTCTCTTGAAAAATAATTTATCATTGGCCATATTTGATGGTAGAAACAAAAGCATTCTATTCCTTTTAATCTTGACTTAAGTTTAACATGCATTTTATATCTTTCCCTCTCTGTAGGCCTTCTTTAGCATGAATCAGCATAAGGCTGCTGAAGATAATGGGATGCAGCTTCCTACTACCTCATATTAATCTCAGAGAGTAACAAATAAACACGTTGGAGGACTACACTGTTTTTAGAGATGGCATTCTTATCTACATGAGCTTAGAAATGAAGTACACTCTGATAGCTGGGACGTAGGAATAACTTCTGAATTCACTATTCACTGCATAACTATACTCCAGTTCTGAGTTGTAATTAACCAAAAGCACTTATGGTACATAGGGCTTATGCATTTGTTTGTCTAGTGTACACCAATTATAGTTTTTTCCATGATACTTTAGTTTTAAACTGCAAATAAAGAAATACTGTACCCAGAAGAAAGGGACATAGCACAATTTATATTCCTAAAGAATCTATAGAGATTGATGTTGGAAATATAGGTAATAAGAGAGATTTCCTATCCTGAAGAGCTGTAAGGACTAACTGGAAAGGAAAACTTTATTTTCTAAATGGTGAAGTGACATACAGCAAATGTGAGTCTTCCAGTGCCACAAACAAATTATCTGGGGCAGAGACAAGCACTGCCCACAGATCTGTCTAACACTGACACCTGAGCTCAAGGACAGTCCATCTTTTGTGTGTCATTTCTCTCCAGCCAATTTTCACTAGACATATTTTCACTCCTTCACCTTTTCCTTCATCTGATTCAGACGACACTCCCTCTTGCTGCCTATTTCTATAACAGGAGCATAAGGATGGCCATATGGGGACAAAGCTGAGGTCCAGCCAGCCAGAATGCTGGTAGAGGAGTAGCTCTTTAGTGGGATCAGATGTACTCTGCTCTTCTGTGTGATGTGATGGATTTCAATGAAGAATAACAGTTCTGTGCACACAACACTAAATCTAATTTGCAGACTTTGTTGGAGAGCTGATGGAGGAAAGGTACTGCCTGGATATTCTATGCAGAAATAAGTATCAGGTTGGCTACAAAAAGGAGGAAAGTGAGGGAAGAAAAGGAAAAAAGTTTGCATTTTCAAAAGGAGCTATTTTGGGAACTGTTTTGGCATATTTCCCAGTTTCTTGTCCTTGGTGTGTGGCAGTCAGTTTAATTAGTTTTTCTCTGTACAAATTCTGAAATGCTGCAATTGTGATTTGTGCCTGGTAGGTCATCAATTTTCTCCTGCCTATTTGAATGCACAGCCTTCTCAGAGCTAGCAAAATCATGCTTTATCACATGATTCATAGTGATTGATGGTCATCTTCCATCTGACATAGAAGGTGAGAAAAAAAGGAGGTGGATGTAGGAAATGCTATAGGAATTGTTGAGTGAAAGACAACATCCATTAAAAACAAAATGAAAAGATTATCCTTCAGTATTACATTAACCCTCAGCAAAGCCTCATTGTGGCAGATGTTCTATACCACCATATTTTGTCTCAAAGAGCTTGGCTTCCCATCACAATCATCAGTATTTAGCTGCCATTTACCACTAAAATCAACTTTCAAAAATCACATCAGTAAGCATGATGTGTAGTAATAACTTTGAGAATTTGGGCCATCCAGTCTTAAAGATCAAGGCAGGCAAAGGGCTAGGTGAATGGCACTGAGGGGTGGGCTGATTTGTCTTACGTGTCTGAGCAGAGGTAACTCATGAACTAGAGTCAAGAGCTTTTCAAGTCTTACAGCAGGAGTTACAGAAATTGTCCAAACACTATAGCTCAGCAGACAGGAGTTATGTAACATTACAGAATTACTTTTTTTTTTAAATTTATTTTTCCTTTGAAGAAAGGGAAACAGTCTTTTCTATACTGAACTCTCAGGCTGTCCCTATGGTGAGTAAGATTCCTTCTTTAGGGTTACCAGTTGATCTTCCTGGCTGGACTTTGCACCAAGACTTAAGGTCCACACGCTGCATGTGACATGAAACCAACATTGTAAGAGGACACCTCACAAATTCATGAGACTTATTTTCTTTCTAAAAGTCTTAGAAATAAGACATCAGTGGTAAAGCATAGACTCTGACTCAAGGTATCGACTACCATTTCCTACCCCAACAAATCCATCCCCCTTTCCAGTTCATCCTTCCTTGTATCTGTGCAGCCGTGGCCTTAAAAGTACCAAGGGTACCATTGCAGGCTGTTACTGCCAACACACTGTATGCTGATTCTCACAGGTTGCCCTTGTTTTGCCTTCTTTCTGCTGATTCCTGTGGGATTTTGCTTATCTAGTGTAATTTACTGCAGACAGCAATGAGACATCTAAGTCCTACTAATGGCAGACAAGAAGTTACATTCCTTGGTTATGTAAGTTCAGTGAAAATGTAAAATAATTGAATTTATCCCCAGACACCAGCATGTTTATCTTTCTGGCTAAGGCCTGCTTTCTCAGAACAGAAAGGAAACAAATTCTTATTATGCTGATGGAAGTCAGATTCTGTTTTCCATGTAAGCCATGTGGAGCAGCTCTTTGCTTTTGATGCCATATGTTTTCATGATCACAGTGATTTGCTTTGGTTTGCTTTCATTTACCTCCTAGAAATATGGGAGTCAGGGGAAATAGTAGGTGCTGTATTTGCTTCTTCATTGTTGATAGCTCTGTGTATTATTCAAATCCATGTATTCAAATCCCAGATGAGAAATATAATTAAGATATTGTTAATGTTGGCAATATATCACTCTTTAGAGTTCGGTTATTTTTTATGTATTATTTAAGAAGCCAGTCCTTTGGAATATTATATGCTTGGGAAACTCTCAGTTACATGTTTAAAATTAAATTTGTAAGTAGGTTAATATTGTTGTGCATTTTTTGTCTCTGAAACAAAGACTTCTTTAGCTTTCCCTTACAGTTTAAGCTGTTTGCTGAAGACATGGATCACACCAAGATATTCAGTCTGTTAAGTGGTGATCTTACTGGAGTACTGAAGAAGTAAAAATTCTGACTGTTTTCAGGGATCCAAGAACAAAACCCATATGGATGGACCAGAATTGCTTCCAGGTATAAACTGGCATATCTTAGCTCCACAGAGCTCATTTGGGACTTATTTATTAAAAAAAAAAAAAAGTTGTATACTAATGGAACATATTTATTTAATCATCCAAGTTTGAACAACAAAAACATCTCAAGTCCATCTCAGCTCATTACCTTAGTGTCTGACCACTGGGCATTTTGATATCATTACAACACCCTTGGGGAAAGTAAAGGGATCATTGCTCTTCTTACAGATGAAAAACTGAGGCAGCAAAAGCAACTGGGGTCATGTTCATGGTCACCAACAGGAAAGAACCCAGAGTGGAAGCCAAATCCTAGCACCACATGCATGCATGCTGTCTTATCCATCTGACAAGCTGACCTTTGAAATAGCCTTCAGATTAGGAGATACTCGTACTGAGCTGCAAGTTTGAGCCCTGGGTTTCAAGCCAATCTGCAGCATGAAAATTTCCTTGTATCCAGGTTTTTATTAGAGTTTGCCTGTTCTCTGTCCAAACCCTGTCAGTTTCAAGAGAAACCTCTTTGCCTAAACTATTTTTTCCGTGACTTTAAGTGAACACTTTGCCTGCCAGACATTGATCTTTGATCTGTATTTCCTTGCCAGTCCTTCAAAACAGTTGCTGTCACCATGGCATCTTATTTCCATATTGTGTCTGAGAGCGACAGCAATTATTTCCCACTGGAACTGACTTCAATGTCACTACACTGATTAATCAGCAAAGGTTACTATAAGGGAAAGTATCGGCCTTTTTTTTCCATTGGAACAGGAAAATGCCAGATCTTAACAGCACAGCACCTTGGGGATGGCTGCATTAGTTTTCCAATGAAAGGCTATATGCAAGTCAAACCTCCCATCCCCCATGCCTCCTTTCCACTTCTCTCTTCCTAAAACACACAGTGAGGTTTAGTATAAAGTTAATTCTATAACCCAGGGTTCTTTTTTTTTTTTTTAATGCTACTGACCTTCCATTTCCTTGTCAGTCGACACCAAGCAATTCCCCAGATGTAGAGAAAGATTTCCACTTTGAATATCCCTGAAACACATTTAGAGCCAAAGGCTTTATCATGGGAATAAAAGCACTGAGGTTCTCACAGCTGGGAAGATTTATACAGCTGAGCCTTACCAGCTTAAGTGCCTACAGACAGAAACAGCTGAGCTATGTATTATTTTTTTTCCTCCAACTTGCAAGGGAGATGAAAAGCACAGAGGCAGCCTGCAGATAGCTATGACAGACAAGGGAAGGGTAGAGCTGTCTGTCCATAGCTGCTGCAGTGGCATTTTTATCAAATAATTTCAGCTCCAGAGGTAAGGGGGCTGGAGCTGACCCAGTTGCCCTAGCCAAGAGGAGCCGCCCTTTCAGTTAGAGCATTCCAGACAGTGGCAGGGAGTCCTAAGCGTCGGTCAGGGAGGCAGGGAGCTGATGCCTGGTGATAAGCCCCAGGGGAAAGGTGTTCAGTGGAAGATGCGCTAAACTGAGTTCTCTGCACAGAAGATGTGCGATTTGCAACCTGTGTAAAAACAGAAGCCAAGCTGTCTCTCTTCTTCTCATCATAACAGCAGCAGTATTTTATTCTTAAAAAAGTGAAGGTAGGTCTTAAAGTGTTTAGTCTGCCTCCCACAAAACAAGTATTCAATGTGCTTCCCCTGGAGAAAAACAGGAAGAAAGATTCCCAGAGGCTCAGCTTGTTGTCCATTCACACGTGCTTACCTGACTGAAGCAACCTGCAGACTCCTCTGAGGAGTCTGTGCTGGTGCTGGCAGAGCAGCCCTGAGAGTTCAGCAGCCATGACAACGTGAGCAGGTCTGTGCCTCTGAGCATCTCTTGCCTCTGATGTGAACCTGTTGCCCTGCATGTGCACTGCCTCTGCTGTCAGTTGTCCTTCATGTCATCTAAACCCTGGAGATGTGGCTTCCAACCTATGCTGTATATGGCTTCCTCACATCTCTCATAGCCCTCAGCCATGACTAATTATTCCATCATATCCAGAGAGGGGGAAGAGGTCTAAGAACAGGAAGAGCTCTGTCTGCACGTGGTGCTATGTCCATCCAACGGGGAACATAAGATGCCTTCAGTGTCCGTGTAAACATGTCATGCTCCTTGTCACTCCTGATTTTCCCACCTGGACAGCCTGTGGTCCACTGCTTTTCTCCAAGTGCCCAGGAGGCTTGGGATCCAGCATTCCTTCAAGTACATGTTCGCTATGAGCCTAGGGCCATCTTTTCCTTATTATAAAATGAAAACTAAATTACTTACATCTTTAGAAATGCCAATGAGCCTCTTTTAAAATAGAAAGAATGTTCCATATACTTTTAAATCATTGGAGGAGCAGAGTTGCATTTTCTATATGCTGCCAGTGAATCAGCATGGGAGGAGGAAAAAAGAATTCAACAAACCTGGATATTGATTAAAAATGTCTTTTCGTAATAGGGAAGAAAACAGAATATCCTAAAATTAAAGGATCTGTAAAACAATTTAAAAGATTGTACTGTCAGTAATAATATATCTAGTGACTGAAGTGCTCAGAAATAATCAGTGTCTATGCTTGTCCAGCCTGAGGGACCTGATAGGGGGTCTAATTACCAGTAAAGAATCTATCCTTTGAACACCAGGTTACTGTGAATACTCAAAAATCGCTCTTCTGCAAAACTTATGTCACACGCTAGTCTGTCAATATCCAATTGTTGTCTTATTCTTAACTGTAATTTTTCTTGGGATATGGACTTCAAACAAACATGTAACAGCTGTTAGTCATGTTGCTTAACACAAGAGCCACCCCTCAGGGTCAAAACAAAAGTCCATTTACCTTAATAACCCATTGCTCACAATGACTGTAAATAAGAAAAGAATGGGGTCAGTGGGACTAGACACTAGGTTCAAAGGCTTTTCATCAATTTATATCTTGTGAATTTATATAGAGCATATAGATGCTTTATGTTTGCCTGCGTCCTTTTGGTAGCTCTCTGATAAAATTTTGACTGCCCTTGAGCACTGGAGGGATGTTTTATTTGGAATTGCACTCAATGATTCGTGGATCTTTACCATGACTGAGTAAAGCTAAGGTAGAACCCATTATCATGCAGATATAATTTCTATCTGTACTATTTGGCATGTGTATTGTAACTGCCATTTTTTCCCCTGTCATTCAGTCTTATGACATTTTCCTATTACTTTCCAGTTGCTTCTAGATTTCATTACATTACTTCATTTGCAGTTTTTGCCACATAGCTCTTTATCTTCTTTTTCTACTGCCTTTTATGTGCTTTAAGAGCATAGATCTCTATGGATTTCCACTGTGAGCTTTCTTGAGTTGTATAAATTTAACATTTTTCGCTATCTTTTCCTTTCCATCTTTTAAGTTGATTCAGACTGTGATGATGGTTTGTTCCTTTGTCCTATGACAATTTACTTTTTTCCTAAGATTGTACTGAAGTGTCTCATTAAAAGCTTTTCTAAAACAAACTTCATCATTTTAACTGAAGCATCTTTTCCCCTATGCTTGACATCTCTGTCCTACCCACATCTACTAATTCAGCTCTTGTACTTTCTACTGATTTGCATGTGAATTATGTCAAAATTTATCCCCGAACCCTTTTTAAAGGTGACTGTGACATTTCCCATCTTTCCTAACTTTGACAACAAATCTTATTTATGCAAAAGGAAGCAAACTTCAGCTCAGCTCAGCAATTTCACAACTGAATTCCTGAAACCTCATGAATGAATGAATGAGTGAATGAATGCTGTCAAACAGAGTCTAGTTTCTTCTATTTTGTTCAATTGTTCTAAAAATTCTTCTAACAAAACTTCAGTATCAGACTATCCCTCAGCTTGACATCCAGCAAAATAGCTCAACAAAACAACCTTTTCTATACAAAACAGCAGCAGCACATGGACATATCTGCAATGGACATATCTTCAAGTGCTCCCTCTATTACTTATTGGTAGAATCTAAAGGTTTTGGAGGGGAGGATAATATGGACTAAAGACAGAAAAAAACACAGATTAATCTAGGCTTATTTTTTGTTGTCATGTTTGTATGATGGCCCAGAGAAGAGTGTTGCTCCTTCCTTCTTTCCCTCTGTCATGTCAGCTTACTAGTGCTTTCATCCACAAACACTTCTCAGGCCTTCCTCAGGCTCCAGTGACCTCTGTCTTCACAACAAGGTCAAGCCCTGTTCTTGACCTTTCCTACAGTCACCAGGAGACAGATTTTTATGCCACAGAGGCACAGCTACTTGCAATCCCAGTGTTAGAAAACAGCAGGCTCAGAATTTTTACAGACAGGAAAATGAGAGAAGTTGTCCTCTCCCTCTAATGTTTCCCTATGTTCCAATTGAATCAAGATACATCTGATGGGAACCATAAGAGAAACAGTTTAGGGATAGAGAAGAACTACAGCTCTGTCTCACTGCAGCAAGCTAGGGAGGGGAAATGATGACTCATTTTAGGATTGGGACCAGAAAGAGCCAATGGTATACTGAAAAGAGGGAAGGGAAGGGAAGGGAAGGGAAAAAATCGGAAACCAACTCTGCGGTAGGTTTCTCCATAATTTTTACCTCCTGTGAGTGACTGAACCTTCCAGTGTAACACAACTTCACTCCTGAAAGCGTTTCCCTCCCTATTCAGAAATTCTTGTTCCAGACAGACAAGATTTATTCCATTGAAGAATACCTTTATTGTAGGTGCCAGATGCATTTTTGTACACTATTATGGAGACTTTTGCTGCCTTGCAAACTCCAGCTGCATATCCTCAGCTTGTAAACTTTGCTAGCTTGCAGAAGCCCAGACTTTTCCTGAGATGCAAAAATGCTCTGTGCTACTCCTGTGTGACCACCAGTGTTCTCTTTGGCTTTGGGGATGTCTTTCTCAGCCTCTGCAGACACTTAATACAGGAGGCAGAAAAATGGGAAAACTAGATTAACGAGAGGTATCACTGAAAAGCCAATGCCTGTAAAAAGAGATGAGAAACTGCCTGTCTCAGCTAGAGACTTCAAAGGGTAATGACACTTTTAGTGATCGTAAAACATGTGATTTCTATTAAACATTTGGAAAATTGTAGGGAGGACTGAATTAAGTTCTGGAAGCACTAAAAATTATAAAGTTAATATTCCCAGGATTTGGTAAATGTAGCTTTGTTTATGAGAAAGAAACAATATTTATCATTATATGGTGTTCGTAAATTATGCAGATGCAAGGGAAAATGTTAAGGTTCTGAGTCTTTGAGACCTGAATAAAATTAACTTAACTCAACTTAAAAGATTACTAGCTGCTTATAATTGAGAATTTGTACAGGAAAAACGTACAGCCCTTGAACACTCTGTAATTTTGTGTCTATGAATGCAACAGTAACTATACCTACACACTCTGTTGCTGTTTCTATGTATGTACGATACCTCATCTGTGGGTTTACTTTAATTGTGAAACAATAGGGGGTTTCCCTATGACTTTCTGCCTACCTCCAATTTCTTAAAGAAAGAATACTCTTCAGAGTTAAATGACATTTTATTTTACAATTCTGTTTAGGAAGATGTGGATGGGTGGGTGGAAGAAGGAAGTGGTGACTTCAGGTTACCTGTCATTTCAAAAGGGTTACTCCCTCATTTTGTAGTAAGGATACAGTGAGTCAACAGAAGTTCTTAGGTAATTCCAATACCTTCCCAAACCTTCAGCAGTGTCAGAAGCCAAACTTTGTCTTCATTAACAAAGAGTGCACTGCAGTATGAAGGACCATCAGGTTGAGAATGGAGGTCAGCACTAGGAACTGCCTTGTGATTTGGGAGGGCCCTGCGTTGTGACCACTTATCTCCAAAGCTGGTTGCACTGTCTCGCTGTGAGAGTATATTCTGTAGGGACTATGGGCAGGCCTTATGGTCATCCAGAGAAGAGCTGAAATTTATCAGATGGGTATTGCCTATGATGGTGATGTTAATGGGAGAACCTCAAACATTACTCCATAACACCATGGAACTAATGAAGATCACCCTGTTGTAGTCCAGAGTTCATTTCAGCAATAGTAGGATTACACATAGGACAAGGAGTGGGAAAGCATGCAAAAATATTTTCTCAGACTGAGAATATAGGAAATATGTGCTCGTGAATTTATTTTATATTAAATTGTTGGCAGCAGTGCATTTTGATTTTAGTTAGTGCTGCAAAGGGATTCCTTCTGTGTCCCTTATAGGTCTGAAGCTTAATGTTAAAGTATCTTGACTCCAGGACATAAGACAAAGAATGTCATTGTTTATTCTTTGATGGTCTAAAGCATCTTTTTTTTCAGGGATCTCAGTATGCTGTGCACACATTAATTAAAGTCCATAGTACGACTAAATCAGTTGCTATTATTCCCAGTTGATTGATGGAGAAGCTGAGATGAAGAGAGATTATACGGTGCATTTTCTAATGTGGCAGTATGTGAAATTAGACCCACTAAATTCATGGTTCAGCAATTAAAAGGAAGCAATATGATATTTTTCACATATACTGAAAAACCTCTATGTTCTACTGAAACAACATTAAAAATGGTTCTTTGAGACCTTGGTGTCACAATACTCAGAGAATTGCAAGGATTTTTTGGATGAAGGAAAGCTAGTCTGCACGCCCATCTTCAGCAGGTGTCTCTGTGGCATCAAGTTCAGGTCTAAATTCAAATATGTCCATGATTCATGGCTATTTGGATCTATTTCTTCATTTGAAGTTACTTGAAAAGAAAGGCAACACCCAAAGCAATACAGGCAAAGTTGAACCTGTGAAGCCAGTAGGTACTATCAGGCAAAACATAAACCCAAACCAACTGCTACAAGAAGAATCAAAGATTTCACTGGTGAGCATGGAAACCGAATCACATACCTTCATCATATTTTATAATGGAAGAAATTAACTGGATAGATCCTGGTCTCACTCCATCTCTAATACCTAAGAAGTATTTTTAAAAGCTTCAGTGAAAATTCCTGACCAATTTTTGTCTATTTTTATACAGGGTGAGATTTTCTTAAATGAGTAAGACAAAACTTTCTCAAAGGCATATTTAATCCTGTTTTTTGAAGAAACAGGCTTTAGGAGCTCCTTCTTCCTTGTCATCAGATCTATGCACAAATGCAGCTTCCTTCTTTTTCTCTGGTTCCCTGCTCAAGTGAAAGAGTTACTTGGCTGTTGGATGACAGTGTTACTCAAACCATTTGAAAACAAAGGTTTGAAATAAACTATATTTGAGCTATTTGCTATTTTTTCTTTTGCTTTCTCATCAGGCTCCAGCATTGCTGCCTTGGGTCTCCAGCATCTCAGATCAGGGCCCTTCAGAATCCTTCTGGAGCCCTGGCTCAAACTCCTGTTCTGAGAGAGTTGGTTCAGCACAGAGTAGAGCAGCTCCAGCTTCCAGACCAAAGTTTCACAAGTTTTGCCCGCTTAGTTTGGGAGGACCCAATGGCCCCACCTCCCGTTGCAAGCAGTATGGTACAGAAGTTGAGCCAGTGGATCCATACATGCAACCAGAAGATTTCAGCTGCTCAGGGGCAGCAGAATGGGACTTCTTGCTGGCTGCTTTCTGATTGTAGAAGCATTGCTTCCACTGGATAATTTAGAATAAACTGGTACGGAGAAACATTTAAGATCTGAAGAGAAACCTGACTCATATTTACAATTGCTATTGCTGTCAGCTGAACAAATAAAAAAATCTGTTTAAGCTTAATAAACAGGATGTAACTTGTTAAGCCTTAAAAAAATACCTAAGCAAGCTGGTCTTTCGAATTCTATTTCTGTCTTAGCTACTGTCTTGCTCTGTGACCTTGGCATGCAATTTCCCTCCCTTCTCTCTCTGTTCTGCCTCCCACCACTTTTCTGTCTTGGCTATTTATGTTTTCTTTTGCTCCTATTATTCAAGTTTATTTGTTCTGTCAATTGAATCCATTCTATTATTTAGGGAAGATTGTACTCTAAAGTATTTTGTCATCCAAAATATTCCCTAGAATATCAAAATTGAAAGTAATGGAAAGTAAATAAACATTTACAAACCATTATTTCCACATGGAACTAGAACCTTATTATACCTGGCTGCCTGACAAGTCTGTCAGCCAATAATGCTTACTTCTCCCCATGGTTGGCTGTGCCACAATGCTCCTCTGAGTCCTTTTTTTCTGAGTCCTAAACGGATATCCTCTGCAGTGCCTGGTACCGACATTAAAGTTTCATTTTTAAAATGACCAGAAGGTCCTCAGATGGTCCCAGTCTGCATCCCGTGTGCAACAGTCTGAGATATCTATGTTTGTAAAGGCAGAAATCCCAGCACAGGTCAGAGGGGCACCTAAATGAGTTCCTTCTATAGGACACTTGAGTCCGAAATGTTACCTCAGACTTTCCACCTCTGATACTTCATGATTCACAGTCCAAAGCTGTTTCCTAAACATGTACTACACAGTTATCAGGCTGAGTACCAAGGAAATGATTCACTTTCCCCTTCCGAAAAGCAACTGATCTGCAGGGGAGAGGAAGAGGTCATGGCTGCCTTTTACATTGTTCAGTGCTCAAGACACAGGGAGATCTGCATGCAGCTCACTTCAGCCTGACATTTTTAGGGTCAGGTCCTAAGCACTGGGATATTCCTATTCACCATCCTTGTGTACCAGTATGCAGGGAAAAAAAGGCAAGATTCAAAGAGCCAGAAACAGAGAGAATGAGAGATGCTCTCCTTGTGGCTTACAGATGAGTGCTTCTTGGGCAAAAATAGTGTATTCTGATCTGTGTTACCAAAACAGCTCAGCTGCCGCCTAGGAAGAGACATTAGACACAATTAATAAACAAAACTCAATTATCTCTTTTTCCTCAAAGGACTTTTAACTGCTAAAGCATAAAACATGCTTTTTACTCTTATTTCTGGGGTGTTGGTTGTTTTTTTATTTTTAAACAAATGATTCTAAAATCAAAGTACATGTTTTGGTCTAAACATCAGATTTTCAATATGTCTGAGCAGCCCTGCCTCATCAGTGACTCCATTAGCAGTCAGTTCCTGAATACAAGTGAAATTTACACTTGCAATAGAGCACCCAGCCAGAGCAAGATGGTAGCATCTGAGGGTATCTTACATGTTATAATGACCAAAATGTATGCTTCCAGACAGAGAAGTGATCAGTCAGGGTTTTGTGGTGTCAGCACCATAATTCTATTAGCAATTTACTTTAGGTTACTTATTTTTGTTTCAATATCTGATAATCTGGTATATTCAGTCATTTCTTCTGCAAGTGACTGTCACAGATGAGGATGGTGACTTCTCTCAAGAAACAGCACTGAGTTAATCAGGCACACAAGTCAAAAGGCAATAGATAGGCCCAACTATTCTCATTCCCATGTGAGCTCTTTAGAATTGAAGGATTTTAGATGTCTTATGCAGTATGGTCAGTACAAGAGGACCCAACTCATCTTTCGTATGAATTGGAAAGACCTGGCTTGTTTCAAGCTAACCTAGATGCAGAGCACGCAAGGTAGTGTTGTTGGAATTCTGTTTAAAGTTAGGTGAATACATTAATTATAGATTGTATCTTAATTAACACTGGTTCTTCTTTTTTTAGAAAAAAAAAGTAAAATGCTAAGGATTTCACTGTTAGGAGTTTGATACTAGGATAAGCAGGGATGGCTGCTGGTGGATGCAAAGTACTCATCATCTTAGGAAGGGTACTGGGAAAAACTATTCAAAGCAAGTGTTTCTTGTGCAGTCATGTTCCCCAACACTCTCTCTGCTTTTGTGAAATCTTTTGACAACTTTCCATTAACCTGAGTTGGATTTTTGTCAGGTCCATACAGAAGAAATTAAGGCCTTCTATTTCAGGAAAGTTTCTTTGCAATTACTGGTCCAGAGGTTTTCGAGTTATTGTGTACTGGACCTTTAGGAAGTATCTACCAATGAAAACTGCATTCACCAATAACTAATTAATTATTTAAATCTGCTATAGTTTTGTCCACGGTTCCAGTAAAAGATCTGCAAATCGAGCACACTTGCCCTTATCTGTTAGCATAGAGGGACAGCAGAAATCTGTCCAACTAGTGTAAGCTGCTACTCTATTATCTTATCTTATCAAATATTTTCACATGTAAAGGGCTGAAGTCTTTAATATTTTATACAATGGAACAGTCCTTTACAGGAATGATTTAGAGTTCAACATATGGGGCACCTCTAGCTCTCAACCCGGTGACATGATTTGTGTTAATCCAGCATGACACAGCTTTAGAGCTTCACAGTTACAATGCTAAAGTTGAGGATTAAATCCTCTGAAGTAAAACTGCAGAGAAGGAGAGAATCAATATCAAGAACTGAGTCTGGAAAGTAGGCTCAGGGAGACCTTATCGCTTTCTACAACTACCTGAAAGGAGGATGTAGTGAGGTGGAGGTCAGCCACTTCTCCCAAGGATCAAGTGATAAGACAAGAGGAAATGGCCCCAAGTTGCACCAGGGGAGGTTTATATTGGATATTAGGGAAAATTTCCTCATGGAAAGGGTTGTCAAACATTGGAACAAGCTGCCCAGGGAAGTAGTGGAGTCACTATCATTGGAGGTATTTACAAGATGTGTCATTAAGGGACATAGTTTAGTGGTGGACTTGGCAGTGCTGGGTTAATGGTTTGACTTGATGATACTACAGGTCATTTCCAGCCTAAATGATTCTATGATTTTGTGATTCAATGATTCTAACCATGTCAAATGACATCAGCTGTGAATGCATCTCTGTATTGCTTTCCCACACCTTGTAACCTGTGTTCCTGAAAATTCTTGCAAATGCACTGGTCAGGCTGGTGACAGCTGATGGCTGTTAGTTTCTGCCATATGGATCACAACTGGAGGCTCTACACCTTGCTAATGACCTGTCTTAGCAACAGTCTGCCTGAAAAGATGAAGAAATGGAATCTCCCAGCATTTGCTGTGCTAAGCTTTTTGTTGGCAAACACTTGTTAACATATGTCACCAACTTTTAAAAGCTGTGGTTTATTTATATGTTAATTTCTGCAACACTTGGGGAAAATATTTGTTGATGCAAGAGCAGTGTAAATAGTCAAGTGTTGAGAGCTGTTGCCATTCAAAAACTAATGAGTGCTAGCAAATAAGAATCCAGAAAATCTGCAGTATGAAGGGCATCTCCTTGCATATGGCTCAGACCAGTTCCACAGAGATCTCCATTGATTTCACAGAATCACAGAATTGTCACAGTTGGAAGAGACCTCTGGAGATAATTCAGTCCAACTCCCCCTGCTAAGGCACTGCTAAGGGTCACCTAGAACAGGTGACACNTGGCTCATCCACCAATACACTCAGCTGAGCTGCTCTCTACAGGTCAGACTCCAACCTGTACTGATAGCTGGGGTTAATCCTCCTCCGGTGCAGTACCCTACACTTGTCCTNTAAATCCAGGTCAGTTTTAAATGTCTCGAGAGAGGAAGACTCTATGACCTCCCTGGGTAGGCTGTTCCAGTGCTCTGCCACCCTCAATGTAATGAAGTTCTTCCTCGTGTTGAGGTGGAACCTTTTTGTGTTTTAGTTTATGGCCATTGCTCCCCATCCTGTCCCTGCAAAGAGCACCACTGAAGAGTCTGGCACCATCCTCTTGGCACCCACCTTTGCAATATTTATATCCATTATTGAGAGCCCCTCTCAGTTTTCTCTTCTCTAAGCAGGCCCAGTTCCCAGAGCCACTCTCCATGAGATGTTCCAGTCCTCTAATCATCTCTGTGGCCCTCCACTGGACTCTTTCCAGTAGCTCCTTGTCTTTCCTGT
>WEIV01026842.1:34179-63321 GCA_013390005.1 Calyptomena viridis
GAAAGCACAATAAGAGTGCTCTATTTCAGCTAGATAAGCAGCCACAATGCAGGCTGGCATGGTTTCGGAGGCGTGTATTACATAGTAATTCATTGATGTGAATGTCAAAGGCCTGGCTTCACTTTAAAATGTTAGTCTTTTGTTTCTTACACTCTCTTACCTTTCTGAGACAAATAGTTTTTTCCCTTCACAATAATTGTAGTCTCTGAAAGTAGCTCCCAGACCACAGAAACTGAGAAATACAAACCCTTTTGAGTTGGATGTGATGGACTTTTTCTTTTCCCCTGTTTTTCCTCCTACAGTTCAAAGATAGTAACTTCATGTATTTTCCTTCTTGGCATATTTATTTTATCTGTAATAGGAGGTTAAGCAAAACTTGGTTTGTCCAGACTACCACTGCTTCAAAGACTCAATGGCAGCAGAACATAAAATCCTTATCTTATTTGCCTTTGCCAGTAAAGAGTTTGTGCAGTCATGCTAGCTAGTGCTTTTATGCAAGTCTTGGGACCATTTACACAACAATCACAAAATGTGTCTCTTTCCAAACAGTTTCTCAATGTGGTTACATATCCTAGCCATTACTGATGTTCCTGTTAGGATTCTTTTCGATTAGACAAGATGCTACATTCGGATGGATTTCACTGAGGCTGGTTGACTTTTGAGACTTCAGGAATCTTTTGGTAATAAGTCTACTCCATCCTACCTTCACTCTACTCCACAGAGACAGTGTGACAGCTTTCACGTTGATCACATTCCATGAAAAGGAAGAGCAAATCGCAGTGATAAATGTGAAATATCTTCAATGAGAGCTGTAGGATTTATTAGTTTCCTTTTGAGACCAGGCCTACAATGAAATCTACAAAATTCAGAGGTGACTAAAGTGACACAGAATCAAATTTGTCATCTCTTTCTTGTACCATTCATCCTCTCTTTACTGAAATTTGCTATGAGTCTCATTTGTTTTAACAATCTAAACAATCTAGTGCTTTTAATCAGAGTAATAATCCCTTAAACTTTCTAAGTTTGTATCCTTTTTTCCTTCCTGCTTCCCTTTCTGAGAAGTCCTCTCCAGGTACACTTGTGACTAATTGTACCTTCAGTACCAGTGTCATGCTTAATAATCCTGTGATCTGGCCTTATCTTTGCACAAATACATACTCCTTACCATCTGCTCATCAAATGACCATCACCATAAGATGGAGTTTCATGACCCAAACAAGGATGCACATGTGTTATTTCGTGCATTAGAGCCGGTCTCTGAAATACGACATAGAGAATCACATAGAGTTTAAGGGATCTCTGGAGATCATCTAGTCCACTCCCCTGATAAAGCAGGTTCATCTAGACCAAGTTCAGCAAGATCTTATTCAGGTGTGTTTTGAATATCTCCAGAGAAGGAGATGTCATAAATTTGCTGGGTAGCCCAGCTCTCTCAGCCTTTCCTTCTGGTAAGAGAGATACTCCAGTCCACTAATTGTGCTCCAGTCCCCTAATTGTCTTTGTAGCCCTCTACTTGGTCTTTCTTGACCTGTGGAGTACAGCACTGGACACAGCACAGTGACCTCCCTCTAACTTGCCTTTGTCGAACTTCCTTAGGTTCCCCTCTGCCTAACTCTCCAGTCTGTCCAGGTCTTAGCCCAGCCCACTCCTCCCAATTTTATATCATTAACAGAAGGTATTTGCTGATGCAACACTCTGACCCTTCATCCAGGCCATCGATGAATAAGATGAACAAGACTGGATCCAGTACCGTCCCCTGGGGATGCTACCAGCTAGAGGCATCCAATTGGACTCTGCTGATAAAAACACTTTGAGCTCTGCCATTCTCCCAGTGCTCCATCCACCTTACTGTCCACTCATCCAACACACACTTCCTGAGCTTACCTATGACATCTTCTTTGAAAGTAAGCAAAATAACTTACTACTCTCCTTCACTATGCACTAGCCTAATGTTTGCAGTTTCACCTGTGAGGAAAAACTGGACCTAAGAGTTTGTTTTTAAGTCTGTGAGTCAGTGAAAATAACCCCATTAGTATAAGCAGGCTACAGATTTGGAAAGGAATTCAAATACACACAGAGGGAACTGCAATTTGAGCAGTTTCTATTCCTACAAGCACAAAACATAACAACCATGTTAGCCATGAAATTAAACAAACTCCACTATTAACCTGTCTGTGAGATGATCTGATAGTCTGTGTTTTTCGAAGTGTGAAAGCAAAAAGCTGCCTTTGAACTAGAAATCAATGGAGATAACATTTTGCTTTTCCCCGAGAGAGCCTAGACCTCTGACTCCAGAACTGAAGCTGGAGTCCTGGTACTGGAAAGTCCTTGACTGGTGGTAGCAAAGAGAAAATCAACACCTGTTCAGTCACAAAAAGCACACAGGCCTGCAGCACTGTTTGTTAAATAAGATCAGTTAATAGTTGCACAACGGAGCTTCAAAGCTTCACAGCACTGTTAATGAAAGCTTTGTAGGTGCTGTGTACTCACCGAAGCCTTGGACTTTAGGTTTGATATTTTCAGAAGTAAAAGGAATAGAATTGCTAGGAAATGAGCACAAATGTTGATGTCCATACCTGATCCCAACTTTGTTTGCATCATTTAAAATTATTTCAAACTGAAAGAAAGTAGGTTTAGATTAAATATTAGGAAGAAATTCTTTACTGTGAGGGTAATGAGACACAAGAACAGTTTCCCCAGAGAAGCTGCGGATGTCCCACCTCTATCAAGTTAGATGGGATTTGGAGCAACCTGGTCTAGTGGAAGGTGTCCCTGCCCATGATAGGGAGGTTGGAATTAGATGATATTTAAGGTCCCTTCCAACCAAAACCATTCTGAGATTCTATTATTCTACGACTTCACTAAATTGGTAGAGCAGATATCTTGGGTTTTAGGTACAAGAGCAAACCTTGGGTTGGAATCTCAACCCTGACTAAGTCTGACGTTTGTATGGAATTAGGCCTCTGTATTATAATTATATGGGTCACTCAGTCTTAATTGAGCCATTTCCTCCAGACTCAAGTTGATACCTCATCCATTCATATGCTAGGCTGTATTGAAGGGAAGGTTTATTTCAAAAGACATTTCTCATAACTCTTCTTCTCAGAGGGTGCAGCACAATAAGCTTTAAAAGGTCTGCTCTTTTACAGTAGCATTACAAGCTCTTTAGCTCACAAACTGAAATATGTAAGATTAGGGAGACAATGTTGTGTATTTCAACTAAGAGGTTATAGCTCAGAAACTATTTTCCAGCAGTAAAAAAACCCACAAAACTTTTAAAAACTTCTCACACTGTTAAACCTTCTTTGATAGCATTTTCCTACGATAGAGTATATATAGCCTTAATTTTTCAATGTAGGTATATATATGTATTTATGACTATATATGAGCATCCAAAAATTTTAATTTCCTTATGTTTTTATCTTTCATTTTTGTAAGGGTGAACTGAAGCATCTTTCTGGAACTCCAGTTTAATCAAATGGTGCTGACACTATCAGACTTATGAATGAAATTGGCTTATGAATGCCCCCTCTCAACAATCTTCATCTGGTCACTGTCTTCTTTTTGCTGAGCACAGGGTCATGCTGGAAGCAATGAGAAGCATTCGATACTCATAAAGGGTACATGCAGGACACATCAGTGCAATACAGATGCCCACATTACCTCTGGATGGGGTCTCGAAAGGCAACTCTGATAGCCACTCAAATGAGGATATGAGTGCTGATGAATCTGATTTTGGGATTTTACTACTCCCTGGCTCTCTGACAAAGGACTTTTGCACTAAGCTACCAGACCGTGAATGACAGCAGCTGAGCTGTAGGCACTATGTTCCCTTTCAGCTCTGCACAAACTCCCCACCCTTCAGCAAAGGGGTAACAATGAGCAGCTGAGCAGGGAGTAACTCTTTAAGATGCTGCAGCCATTTTCTTGCTTGCAGGGCTCTCTTGCCTTTTCAGAGCCAGCTTATATCCTGATTAACACTGCCTCATGTCTTTCACAACAATATTGATGACATTTAGCAGAAAATACTATTCATGTGTGTTCTAATCAAGTCCACCTAATTTAAGCCTGTATCCTTTTACCTCTACTGAAACCCAGAACCATCACTTCTCTTCAGGGTACTGGAATTTCTTGTAGCAGAAGGTTATCTGATGGTGTCCTTCAGAAAGACTCTTCAAATTGCTTCCTTTATCCTGAGTCCTTCTGCAGTGCCAGAATTTTTTCAGCATAGTAAAAATATTTCATTCATCAGGAGCTTAGTCATCTGATTCTTGATGCTGATGCTGCCTTTCAGAACAATCGCTGGCTGCCACTTGGTCTGCTGCTGTGGGAGAGCTGTGCTCTGTAATCTTTGTGTTTCTTTCTCTCTCTCTTTTTAATATCCTTGGCTTTATCGTGGGAGTTGATTTTTCTAAATGTCCACCTGGTATGTTTTCTCTTCATTAGAAATGAAGACCAGCTGTTAATTTGTACCAATGTCACTGACTTCAGATGATAATTAGTTCAAAAAGGATGGGAAATCAAAATGTATTCCACCATGCCTAGAGGAGCAAAACTGTGTGGGGAAAATCTATGTCTGGACAAAGTAGCTGGAGGGCACACTACCCCTTCCTTACTGTGCCTTTATGTATCTGCCTTTATCTTCTCTTGAAATGATTGACATGACCAAAAGACCCTGGGGGAAAAGATGGAGAGAACAAGAAGAGTCCCACAAAGCTGCATCATGCATTAGCTGTGAATAAAACAAAGTCAGGGAGCACTGCTCTGATCAGCTTTACTCCATCCTCTCTGTCCCTTTAGGGAACACTCAGATCAGCTACCAGAAGCACAGCGACAGGTAAGCTGATCTGCCTTTGCATGTGGAGAATGATACAGACACAAATGTAGAGTACTCTGATCAAAGTCTTACATGAGGGGAATATATGGTGTGGAGTAACCCCGGGTCTGCATTTTTCTTGCTCAGCTCTGTGCTGAGCACTTTCATGTACATAGGACAAAATTAGCTCAAAGAGTTTTTGCATGACTTTATTTTTCCCTAGATTCTTTTTGCTTGGAAATATTATGATCATGAGCATAATTGAAACTTTGGATAGGTAAGGACTTCATGGAGGTTTCTTGCTCAGGATATTTATTAACAGCAGCATTGTTGCTACATCATAGTTTCACAGCATCACTTAGGTTGCAAAAGACCTCCAAGATCATTGAGTCCAACCTTTGACTGATCACCACCTTGTCAACTAAACCATGGCACTAAGTGCCACATCCAGTCATTTTTTGAACACCTCTTTCTCCGTTTGAGGGGGGGGAGACAGTTGAAACAAATTAAAAGTGAATCCAATATCAAATTGTTCGAGACTTTGAGTATAAGGATAGAAAGGATTTTATTAAAAACAAACAAACAAACTATACATATGTATATATATTATGTATCGAAAAACAAAACACCCTTATTCAAACAATGTAAGCACTCAAAATCTAAATTATGTATCCCCTGCGTAGGTGAAGACCCAGGGCTCCCCCAGGGACTTCCTGGGGCAGAAAAAAAAGGGAAAGGAGTGGATTTGGGAACGCATGGGGGACAGGGCTAGGCTTTGGGGACCCCAAGAAAACCCAGTGGAGATGGGAAGAGGGTCTCACTCCCACCCCTGGGATTTCTGGGGGCTCGCGGGGGGTNCACGGCCGGCACAAGCCACCAAGCTGCACCACGTGGGGCACCGGGCCTCCGCCACACCACTCTCAGCTCCACAGCAGCGGCCTCTGCTGCTCCTGCTTGTGAACAAAAAGGGAAAAAGTTTTCCTTAAAATAGAACCATAACAACCTCCAGTGATGGTGAGTCCACCAGCTCCCTGAGCAGTCCATTCTATTGCCTAACAACTCATTCCATGAAGAAATATCTCCTGATGTCCAACATGAACCTCCCCTGGTGCGGATTGAGCCTACGTCCTCTCATCCTGTCACTAGTTTCCTAGGAGAAAAGGCCAACTCCCAGGTGGCTATAACCTCCTTTCAAGGAGTTGTAGAAAATGATAAGGTCATCACCCCTTAGCTTCCCTTTCTCCCGGCTAAATAGCCTCAGGTCACTCTGTCACTCCACATATGACTTACTCTCTAGACCCTTCCTCAGCTCTCTTGTCCTTTTCTGGACTCGCTATAGCACCTCCATGTATTTCTTGTTCTGACAGGCCTAAAACTGGAGACAAAAGTAGAGGTGTGGCCTCACCAGTGGTGAGTACAGGGGGAAAACCACTCCCCTGGTCCGGTTGGTCACATTATTACTGATACAGGCCAGGATGCCATTGGCCTTCTTGGCCACCTGGACACATGTGTTGATCAGCACCCCTAGGTCTTTTTCCAGTTGGCCACTTTCCAGCTTCTTTTCCCTCAGAACTGCATGGGATTGTTGTGACCAAAGTGTGTGATGTGGCACTTGGCCCTTTTGAAACTCATATATTGGACTCAGCCCTTTGATCTAGCCTATCCAGATCCCTGTAGAGCAGATTGACACTCCTATACAAATTAATGTTATCTGCAAAGTTATTGAGGGTGCACTTGATCCCCTTGTTCAGATCACCAATAAAGACATTAAAGAGGGCTGAGCCCAATATTGTGCCCTGGGGAACACCATTAGTGGCAATGATGTGGCACCATTCAGCACCACACTCTGGGCCTGGCTGTTCAGCCAGTTTTTAACCCATTAAAGAATGCACCAGTCCAAGCAGTGGGCTGACAACTTTTCTGGAGAATGCCATGGGCGACAGTATCACAGGCTTTGCTGAAGTCCAGGTAGACTACGTCCAGTGCTGTTCCCTCATTCACTAGGTGGGAAGTTTCTCCTCTCATTACAAAGGACTTGTCCAAAGTCTCCTTATGTCTCCTTGTCCACAGCCTCCTTGTGTCTCCTTGTCCATGGCAGGCATGTAGGCCTGTAGCCATTGCTTGGGACCAGAGCATCAAAGATCACATATATTGCACTTAGCCTCTCACAGAAAATTTGTCGTTTCTTTTTTTTTCTCTTGGAAGGTGGGCCTGAGAAACACTTGTGCACATTGTGTACAGGACTGCGTGTAACACGGATTTTGTGGCAAGCTTTCAGCAAATTATCATCAAAGCTATTAAATGCCAACCAGCTAAGCTGAAATTATTCTAGGTCAGCTTAGTGGTCCGATGACAATGTCTCTCATTACCAAACTCATACTGATATAGATAGTTCTGGGGCAAAATGCACTATTATTGTTTTTTCCGGATTTTGTTTTTTCTGATAAAATTAATGAGAACTTGAAGAACTGGAGCCCATACTAGGGTTCTTGTCAGTAGTTTAGTTCCTCAAATTGGCCTGATTTTCAAAGCTGTTGAAAGGGCAACAAATCTTACTGAAGCTGATTAATATTTTGAATATTTTGGCAAGGTTAAATGATTAACAGAGATATGCAAATCACTGATGATCCAAGATAACTCCTTTATTTCTGCTTATACTTCTGACAAGAGATGTCACTGTGGAAAGGAAATGAGTCACATGTTTCTAAAAGGCCAGGAGAAACCAATTTCTGAGCAGTGTGAGTACATTCCTGGTAAGATCATGACAGGAAAATTAAACAGAGTAGCAGATCAGACATGAAGGCAGATGAATGGCAGTATCAAAACTCATTGCACAAAGATGGGTTTTCCCTGTGATGCGATGAGCTGTGTGGTTCTCACAAAAACCTTTACAGCCGGGTGGATGGCTTCCTGATGCTTTCTCAGAGCAAAGCAAAGGGAATAATGTGGCATTACTGTTATTATTATATCTTTGGTTACTGTTAGTCTTGGAGACTTAATTAAAGACTTTTATTATTAATTTTTACATCTGTATATCTTGCATGCCATAAATGCATACACACATAGTTAACATCCAGTGTTCTTTATCATGACTTTCTTTCACAGCTCTCTCACGGTTGTTTGTTCTCTCTCCTGCTTCAGTTTCTTTCATGGTCATGTGTCTGTCTGTCTTTTCTTGATTCTCTAGATCTTTCTAAGAACACTTCCATACAAGGAAAACAGTATCCAAGCAACAAAATAGCTAACTCTGGTTGGTTAGATCAGTTTTGCCCAATGTGGGTCACCCCTGTTAATACTTGCAAAGGCCTGGCTCCTACCTTGATTACAGCTGTCTTAGCACCATTGGCCAGGTCTATTAATTTGTTAATAAAATTTAACGACTTTACACCAACAGAATAATACTGTGGATTTCCTCCTTGTGTAATGTACATATTCACTCACATACAGAAACTGATTTGTCGCACTTCCTCCTCATGACAGAGAAAGACTACCTGAAAGTGGTAAAACTAACTGCTAGTTTTCCAAACCCCAGCAAGTTATTATTTGCCTATCCAACCCTAAAGAACATTAAAAAGTTTTAGATGTTGTCATTACCGTGTTGGATGACATAATGAAAAATTAAATTTGGAACAACCTGTTATCATCAAAGATGGGACAGAAAACTTGCTTGCCCTAAAGTCTGTGGGAAATTTGACACTGAAATTAAAAACAGAAACAATTCAACACTACTTTTACCTTCAGATATGCTGCCTGCAGGTTCCCTTGCCCAACATTACTTTATGTGTTTTCTATACATATTGAAATCATTACAGTCACTGTTTTCCATGCAGAGACCATTACTGAACTAGGCACTTGCTTATGTACTCATTTAGGTGTCAACTATGTTAAACCATATTCTTTTAGTTTTTGTTCATAGAATTTTGTTTTTTTTCCTGTTTTTTATATTTTATCCCAAAGTGTTCTTTATATTTGCTTCTGATATAATACCTTCAGCAGTCCACACATTAGAAGGAAACATATGTCACTTGTATGAAGAAAAGATTTTTCAAGAAAAGACAATTATTTGAAGCAATACCAACAATGTGGTATCTAATTTCCCTGGCTAGGATGCTTTTCAAGTGATGACCCTATGGGTCAAATTTTAATTCAGTGATTCTAGCGTAAATCTGAAAAGAGTGAAGCGTGTCTGGTCTATGCCCTGACCTAGTGATAAAAGTCCCCTGAAGTCCATGGAACTGAAGGAACAGAAATTAATTTCTTCTGAGTTTAGTGACATTGCCTTGGATTTACATCAGTAGAGCTGAAAGCAGAGTCATTTAGCTGAATACTGCCAAGAGGAAAGATCATGGCGAGCTGCTAATATTTGTTGCTGGAAACAATCCAGGAATGATACAGAAGGCAGATTTTTAGAAAGCTTTCAAATCATCCTCTAGGCACACTATGTGGGTCAAGGTACTAGGCAATAATGGAAGTCAAATGGGTCTTAGGCCCTTTTCATCCTGTCTGATCCAATGATCCTCCAATTTTGGTCATTTTACTTGAGCTTCTTGAATCAATTTCAGGCCAGCAATGAAGGCAGGTTTAGGAGTGCCTTAAGAACCAGCCAAGCTCCAGATATCAATTTAAATAAAAAAACTATATAAATATATTCACTTTTTCTGCTTGTTGCAAATGCTTGGCAGATTCTCACATAGAAACTAAACTGTTAACAATCCAGTCTGGTAAGGTGCTGAATACAGGAGACAAGAGCTGTCAGCTGCCAATGTGCAGTAACACGATGGCTCAAACTGTAAAGCTCTCCCACGGTCTGTTCTGAGAGACAAAGCAGATTTCTGTGATACACTGGTTTTGCTAAGGAAACTGCTTGTGGGCTGAGAAATCAGCACAGAAAGGAAGTCAGGTTTCTTGCTCTCAGAATGCATACAGGCTTATGTAATTTTACAACCAACATATTTTTTTAGCAGCATGGAATTGAAGAATAATCCATCCCCAAAACTGTTGCCTGAACTCCTCTCACTCTCAAGGGTAGATCTTGCATCTAGTGCAGACAATCAGAAAGTATTATGACCCTTCACAGGAACTTGGAAATCACTAACAATGCTCTTATAGGATGGCTCAGATGATCATTCTCAGTCTAAACAAAACATCATCTGGGGGGAATAAAAGGTATGTAAGAGTGAGTGTATATGTGTAAGAATGCTTATGCATGGAAATTTTCTTTCTGCCTCTCCACTGAAAGTGGAACACCTAACTCATATTTTTGACATATTAAGGTAATACTCTGGTAAACTATGAGTAAATTCTGTTACTATTTGGTTAAATTATCCAACTTGTTTCAGGTTATGGATGGATATATGTTTTTAATTTCATGCCTGTTCATTTATCTTTTTTACCAGTAGTAGTGGGTGAGTGTTATTTTAGACAGACTGTGAGAGTGGTTTAAGGAATTCATATAGGTGGTTGTTTAACAGTCACAAACCCATAATTCATATTCCAAGGAAAGTACTGCAGCAACATTGTGCTTTCTGCATGCTTGCTTCTATCAGAAGTCAGTGAAATTTAGATGTCTGGTTTGAAAAACAAAACCCAAGTAAAGCCCTTAAATTCCTATTCCAGAAGATAGTTGAAGTTAATCGCTAACAAATATTCCTCTTGAAGTCTATGGATATGAATTTCTCAGATGAAGCCTCAGACATTGACCCCTTTGTCAAGGTGAACTTAATCAACCCAGATAATTTGTTGTTTATCTGATGGAATGCTGGAATNGTCATGCAGACTGGTCTCTATCTATTACTTGAATCGCTGTCCCTTTCATCACATATCTTACAAATTTTCCCGTCATGAGATTTACCTCTTAGAACACAGTCTTAGCATTGTCAAGGAAGGAATGACAAAACAGAAGATGATCCAAATAAGACAATAAATTTGACAGCAGACAACAACAAAGATATTTGTTTCTTATCTCAATATTTCTTTTGCTTTGACTAATTCTCTCATCTTTTTTTTTTCTATCTCTTTCCCAAATAAAATTTCTGGCAGTGCACATTGTAGATGACATGAAATCCCCTGGCAGAAATTACCTTATTTAGCTTTTCATATCCACACTGTAAGTTTGTGTCTGAGATAGTTATCCTGTTATTGTCAACTCGAATAAGGTCAATAGAGTTGAAAGTGTGATTGATCTGATCAAAAGCTTCTGTCTGCTCTAGGATGAGAAGAATTGCATCCTGAAGTTTTCTGAGTTTATTGACCTTCTCTCTACTAACTATGAAGAGAGCTCATGGCCAGAAATTTAGATATAGAAGTCCGCACCGTAGTGATATGTATCCCTTCTCTCCTGACTCTAATGGACTGTCAATCAATCCCTTAATATACACATATAATGGGGCTCTTGATCCTCTATTTCTTTTTTTAAGACAATGAACAAGCGATTAGACCCCTATGGGTAATGTAACTCTTTTTCTGTGTCCACAGATGTACTGCTATGAGTCATTAACCTTGCAGCTCCTTTCATCATTATTCAGACAACAAACAACACTGGACATGACTTAAAATTTTCCTGTATATCTGTTGTGAATTTGAAAAAGCTTACTCATATGAGTTTTATGAGTGGGAGGCAGATAGCTTCAGTCCATCTTTAGCAAGTAAGTTCATGATACAGATACCTCACCTGGAAAATCAAGAATCTTGTGTTCACTTGTCTTTTCTTCATAGTGTCTGGAGGTAGCTTAAAGCTTCTCCTGTTTGCTTTTGATTTTTTTTTTCATTATTTTTATAGGCATTCCAAAGTCTTGCTGGACAGCTCCTTTTCCAAAATGCAGTAGTAGTAGAGGAAACAGGAAGCAAAAGAATGTCCTGCTCAGTATAAGGAGTCTTTTGTTAAAAGGAAACTGGGTTTTCAGTGTAATCTACTATGGTTTGAAGAAGACCAGAAAGGTACACTATGTCAACCATCTGCTAGTTAGTGCTACCTTCTCCCTCCATTTTCTGTACTCTTTTGCCTTCATGGGTTTAACCTAGTTACTTTGGGAGTTTGTCAGCACTTTAGCCAGACTCAGATGAATATCTGCTTTTTGAGACTGAATTCACTTTTTAGTTACATGAAGTCCTACTCATTTGTGAATGCCTATGAGATAATCTTAACATCAGCACCGAGGTTTGACTTTACGTAAGTAAATAACAATATTTTACCAGTTGGAACAGGAAGAGCTGTGTAGATAAAACACTGCCTCTCTGACAGTGGAAAATTTGGTGGACTAGCTGTGAATTTTTGTTTGAACTTTGAGGAATGGGATATAACATAGACAGAGGATGAAGTATTCTTAAGCATGGAAAAGCTGTGTCATATGTTTTCAATTTGAAACATGACCATACATGTTGTAAATGCAAATGAGGCTGGTGAAAGTAAAAATCTTCTCCTTTCAAGAACTACAAAATTACATTTTGAGAAAAGATGGTTCTGTTCCACTATGAAGTGGGTGCTGGACATACAATATGAAAATGTCATAAAAATTTCCAAAATTAATGACTTTGTACTGTGAATGCTCTTAACTGAACAAGTTACATATATATATTTAATAGTACATAAAGCAGGGACAAAACTGTGCCTCTGATTGTAGTACATAATCCACGACAGGCCATATTTGGAGAAAAGGTCTGGAGGTCAAGTCAGAACATGTCTTTAAGTTGCTATTATTAATCAGCCACTCTGTAAGTATTGTTGCTATATACTTTCCCAGGTCAGACTTCTATCCTCATCCCACGGAAACACAATGTCTGGGTGGACTGATGGATTGCACCACCACAGTGGCTCTTACAGAGAGTGTTACGTGGCCACTCAAAAAGGTTCCACAAAATCATGAAGATAAAATACAAGAACTGCATGTCTATATCTATGGGAAGAAATTAAATATATAAAGATATGAGAAAAAAGATTACTGAAGTAGATCTGCTGATGCAAGTGTAGTGTGACTGAAGAGAAATATACCTTCTGTGTCTCTAGGAAGGTGTATTAGCTCAATACAAGAGCCATATGTGAGTAATAAACTATGATCTTAGTTAATGGTTAATTGAAATGATTAATCTTCTGTTACCTCCCTTATCTACGACATTTTTCCAAAGTGATCTGACAATATCCTTTTTTTATATTTAGAGAAGTCTTGTATAAGTATTCTTTGAGGAAGATGGTAAACTGCTGATAAGAATGATGGCCAAATGAACTTTAAAAATTATTGAACAGTTTAGGTCTTCTGTGAGAAGGTGTTGAATGTATATACATTTTAGTTTCTGTGGCTACTTAAAACACTGCATGAAAAATAAAAATAAATTTAAAAAATGAGGCAGTGACCAGCTGTTCATTACTATTTTATTTCTTATTTTTAACAGTATTTCAGCTGAATGAATCTATTCTTCCAGCCATTCGCTAAGACAGCTTCACTGTGATAACAAAATCATTTTTTTAATCTTTGGTAACACTAAGTTTTAGAGGCAAATAAATAGCAGAAAGATAGGAAAAATCATGTAAATATGATGCTGAAATGAAATCCACAAAAACTTTAAGAACTCAGCACTTCTGATGCTTTTTGATGTGAAATAGCTAGCAACCTTATTTTTCCTTGCTGCTCAGGTGACTGAAGTAGTAAAAGTTAACTCAGACTTACATGTTGTTTCTGTCTGCATTATTGTGGTTTTGGAAGGAAAAGACATGACAGCTATAAAAAACCTAAATCTCTCCTCCTTTCCCAAGTTTTTTCTTTACAGCAACTGTTAGCACTTAGCACTAACTGATGATGGATACATTTCACCCAGAAAATTCAATTGCCTACTCCTGCTGCTGCTATGGTTACAGATAATGACATAACTTCTTGTTCTGGTGGTGACAAAGGTAGTAAGGGTTGTTATGTTCGGTCAAGACAAAAAGTTACAAAGTCAGAAAGACTTCTCTGAATACCAGACTCTCTGGTGGCTGGGTAACAGTTGAAGCAAAAGTCCTGGATCTTCTCTCTAGAGAAAGAGTGAAACTGTAAGATTTTCTTTATGTCTTTTTTGACAATTTTTAAAAATACATATACATGTCATTTTTAAACATAGCTATCTGAATATTTATTTTTTTTAATTACTACCCCAGAATAAAGAACACAACATTATTGGGAAGCATGGTTGAATTCAGATTTAGAGGATGATTAGATCCAGTCCCACTCAAAGGCTTCCAACTTAAAAACCAAAGCTTTGTGTTTCTCCCAAAGCTCTGCCTGACTCCCTGTTAAATCCATCTCCTCTGCTTAGGCCAATCACAGATCATCACACTCCCTGGATATGCCTCTGTCACCTCACAAAAGTCTGAGTTTTTAATGAGATCTCAACCCCTAAGGTCAGATGATTTTACCTATCTGCAATGTTAGCATGATACTGACACTTTTTAGTATTTTATTTGAGGTTTTCCAGGAAGATTTCTTGCAAAATAGTAGTAACCATAGTAGTACACCATAGTAGTGTTTCCGTTTAATCCTTTGTATTGATAGGTGATGCAGGAGAAAAGTAAAAGGAAAATGTATGTATTTTTTATATTTTTTATATTACTTTTATAATATCTCCTGCAAATCTTAGTTTTTCTGTCCTTTGCAGAACCTAACAAAGGGAAGGATTCAGCCTGGGTATAATGTTCCTTAGGCCTCCATTTCCAGCAGCTCTCAGCCCACAGGGAGCAAAAATCTATGGGCCAGAATCCTCTCTCACTGACACTGGCATACACTTGAAGAGCAAGCCAGCAATGTCAACACAGTTTCACAGCAGTGAAAATGATATGAGATCAGTTTCATTAGCTGTTTCGGTTGCCTTTCAAGGAATTCAGAGATATTGAAATACACTTGCTTAGTATTTCTACATATTCATGCCATCCATGAGGATTTTCTCATCATGTTCTCTGATAAGGACAATCCCAGATCAGGTGCCATGCTTCATTGTATAGTTTGCATTAGTCCCAAAAAAAGAGATATTAGAAAACTGTAGAATTAGTAGTTAAATTCAACACTGCTAAGTGCATTTGATCCAACACCGAGTCCCAATATGCAGGATAAGTGTTACAGATAAGTTGTGTTGGCAGCTGAAATAACCAATGGATGGAGCAGGTGCCTTACAAAGTGAGACTGGAAGGGTTGGCATGCTTTACTTTGAAAGGAGGAGGCTGTGGAGAGGGAATCATGAAAGGCTGAAAAAAGTAAATATAGAATCTTTTTTCACCACCTTCCACAATACTAGGACTGCAGTGTCATTCATTAAAACAAGCAGGATTGATTTAAAACAAGTTAAAAAAAGAACTTCTTTACATAGTGTAGTGACCTTCTGAAGACAGACAGCACTGTCAACTTTAGAAAGAGATTAGGCAAACTCATGGACAACAGGTCAATTAACAGAGGCAAACCAGCAAGAATGTGCTCTCTAATATCCCTACCTGGTTGCTGCAGAAACTGAGGAAGCATGAAGTGATTGGGCCAGAGGGTCCAGATGTGTTCCTGGTATTGCATTTCCTCATGCCTCTGGAAGACAGAAAATACTGAACCAGGTTGTTACAATCAGTAGGGATTTTCTTTTCTTGTAATATTGTCACTCACAATATTTTGTGATTTTTTTTATTCAAACTGGCTTCTGTAGTCCATTAGATTGCTCTTTTTATGGCATACTACATATGGCAGAGTATATGCATTGTATGCTCTGGGGTGCTGCGTAAGAGCAGGAATGAACATGTAAAGTTTTCTGGGACAGTTTGGAGGACAGCATGGGGAAGAAAAAATGACACTTCTCTGTGTCATTCAAGCAGAGTCCCTCCTGCAAACTGTCTAGACCCACAGGCACACCCAGGCTTTGTTCTAAAGGGAACTCATTGCTTCACTGCAAAACAAATTTCAAAAAATAAAGAACAGTTATGAAATTTATGAAACAGGCAGGGGTAGTCAGAGAACCAGGACACACAACTGATACTCGAGTTGTCTGGTACCACGAACATAACTGGATTAGGTTTCACCTATACTTTTAGCTAGTGTGCTGTACTGAAAAAGGGTCTGGACAACTTCCAAAGTGTTAGAGTCAACAGTAGGAGCCTGCACGAGGTCACAGAGCTGGCTTCCATCCCCATTTAGTTCCATGGGCCAGCACTTGGTTAAAACTAAGGCCTCTTTTTTTCCATTGTCCTTCATGGTGTTGGCAATGAATAGGCTCCTGGAGTTGTGGCTTCAGGGGACTATTAGGGAAAAGAAAAACGTGTCTCATACAAAACTCCAGAACTAAAAACTATGGAAGTTTAAAAGACTGATGAAGAGAAGGTGTTGAGATTTAATTATAGACTTTCTCTATGTACAGGGCAGAAGAATCAGAACGAGTTCAGGTGGAAGCTTCATCTCCTTCAAAACAAGCATAGTAGAGTCAGACTGATGCTGGTTTTAGTTGCTTAAGCCAGAAGGAAAAGAAGACAACAGGGAAGGAACCCTATATGGGAGCACATGATGTCCTGTTCCTGGTTTTTCTCAAATCCACATGTTCCTGTGGCTATGGTAAAAATGGTATTTGAATGACTGGTATGACTTAATTGTGTACACAGCTTTGCCAACATTGCCAACATACTCATTTTTATATAGACTCTTTCTGCCCTTTACAAAGACAATTCTTTTCACGATCTTGTGACATCAGAAACAGAAGGATTTAGGCTTTCATGACATTATCCACTTTTCTGTGGGATTGTATGAATATAACATCTGCAAATAAACTTGCCTGGGGACAAAGGTTTTTCTATTAAAATTTTCTATGAGGCTTCAAAACCTTCAGCATTACTGAGGCTTGTGTTGTCAGTTGACTCATAGAAAAGTCAGGATGAGATTAGTTGCTTTCTCATATCTCATTTATTGCTCTATTTTTCAGACTGCTGCTCTCCTAGGTCATGGATGACAAAATGTGTTTCAACGTTTTTTGGGGGGAAACAGCTCTGAATGTAGCATGCTGCATATGCAATCCTAACCATGCAGCTCCTGACCCTAGCCAAGTAAAAATTGCAATGTAAGGAAGCCTTGATAGATTGCTCTTCATTTCTCTCTCTCTTTTATAGTAAAAAAACTTTCCATCTATAATGATGATTGAATCTGTAAAATGGTCTGCTTCCTTCCTGTCTTTATAAATAGTTTCCTATTTGATGTGTATTTATTTTCCTTTTTCTTTTTATGTTTGAACGCACTTGTCATTGTAAGAGTGATAATAACACTTTGCTTGAGTAACAGAAAATTGTGACATTTAAATATAATTCCTGGAAATATTCAGTTATCCATTTTTGGGGTGCAGGTGGTTATTTCATAACAGTAGCCTGAAGAGAGACCACAGATAAATTTTGTCAATTTTGACTGAGTTCCAATTGGAAACTTCTGCTAAATAAAGGCTCTTGAAGTGGAACTCAGTGAGTGTGAACTGTTGCACCCTCAAATCAAGATAATATTAATGTTAATTTCTTGGACACTAAACTGTTTGATATTGTATTGTATATTTTCTAGCCTGTGTGTTAGAGAACAAGATTCTACCCCATCTGTATTTGAATGTTTATTGCAGGCTATTTACTAAAAGATTTATTTCTATCTCAAAGTCATTTATACCTTCACTCTTCCACACCTTTTGGATATATTGCTGTGGTTGGTTGACCCAGGCTGGATAACAGTTGCCCATCAAAGCCGCTCTGCCACTCCCCTCCTGACCTGGACACAGGAGAGAAAATATAACAGAAAGCTCATGGGTCAAACAAGGAGAGATCACTCAGAAATTACTGCTATGGGCAAAGAGATTCGAGTTGAATTTATTACCAATCAAATCAGAATAGGATAAAGAGAAAAAAAAAGCAAATGTTAAAACACCTTCCCTCCATCCCTCCCTTCTTCCTGGGCTCAGCTTCATTCCCATTTTCTCTTCCTCCTTCCTTCTGGTGGGGCAGGGGGATGAAGAATGGGGGCTCAGATCAGTTCTTCACACAGTGTGTCTGCTTCTGCTGTCTCTTCAGAGGTAGGACTACTTACACTCTCTGCCTGCTTCAGCATGAGATCCCTCCCATGGAGGACTGTCCACCATGAACTTCTCCAACGTGGGTCTCCTTCCCACGGACTTCGGTTATTCATGAACTGCTCCTGCATGGGGCCCCATGGGGTCACAATTCCTGTCAGCAAACCTGCTCCATTGTGGGCTTCTCTCTCCATGCGGTCACAGGTCCTACCAGGAACCTGCTCCAGTGCAGGCTTCCCACAAGGTCACAGACTCCACTGAGCGCTCACCTGCTCCTGCATGGGCTCATCCATGGGCTGCAGGTGAATTTCTGTTCCCCTGTGGACCTCCATGAGCTGTAGGGGTACAGCTGCCTCACCATAAGCTGCACCACAGGCAGCAGGAGAGTCTCTGCTCTGGCACCTGGAACACTTCCTTCCTCTTCTTCCTCACTGACCTGCGTGTATGCAGGGCTGTATCTTTCACATATTCTCACTACTCTCTCTGGTTGCTGTTGGGCTGCAGATTTTTCTCCTGTTCTTAAATACAGTATCCCAGAGGTGCTACCACTGCCACTGATGGGCTCGGCCTTGGCCAGCGGCAGGTCTGTCCTGGAGCTGGCTGGCACTGACTGCTGGACATGGGGGAGACTTCAGGCAGCTTCTCACAGAAGCCACACCCATAGACCCTCACTACCGCTATCTTGTCAGGCAAACTTGATACATTTGATCCTGGTCTAGCAAAAGAGATTTATTCAGGAACTGTGAATTTCTTCATATGACCACAACTTTCCTGTGCAATCATTCAAGAAAGTGATCGGGAACAGGTATCATGTTTTAATAGCAGATTTTATATCTGAGGAAAAAATTTTCAAAGCGATTTTTTAAAATTAATTTCTGCATGCCATATGTATGCTTATGAGTGCTTCTAAGTAATTACACAGGAATTGTGATTTGTTTTGTGCTCAGTGTGACCCATTTTGTGCCAACAAATGCTTGCACTTGTAACTGCCCATTTGGTATGCACAATAAGACGTTTCCACTTCTCCAAGTGTATTTGGGAGAATACAACCAGGACCTCTCTGAAACAGAACAAATTAAGCATGGCAGAGTCTTTGAAAAGACGGGCTTTCCATGCAAATTTATTGAATCTTGATTTCTAGGACAAAAGCGGCTTCCTTCTCTGGTTAATTCTTTATAAATAATTTAAAAACTTGCTTATTAGCTCTAATTTATGTCTTGTAAACCTGGTGAACAGGTGTTTTTAGCCCTTAAAACCTACAGAGGAGCAAGTTCTCTTTTATTTACATTTTTAATTGCCCAGTTGTCACAGACAGACATGATGTGGAAGTGATTCCACTGATTAATTTGGTTTGACATTTTGATGCCTGTTTCTTTCAGAGCTCCATGTTATTTGGCTGATCTTGACTTGTGCTGTGTCGTTCAGCAACACATACCTCCATTTTTTAGCTACTACTTTGCTAAAGAATGACGTTCAACCTGACTATCTAGTTTCTTATACGTATCTGTCCATAGCTCTCCTGGCTTTTTCTTTCTGTCAGCAAGGTCAAATTCATTCCTCTTCTAATTATATACAGTACCTACTCAAATCTCTTCTATTCAAGCATGTCAGCTGTTGAAGTAATTATATTAGTGTCAATGTCAAAGAAAACAGTAAGAAAAAGGAGGGAATAGAGGTAATTTAAAGCTTTAAGAGGAAAATAAAATGATTCTTGCTGTCGCTGAATGCAGTAAGTCCACTCAGACATTATAGTTTCAAGTGTTAAATAGTCTGGGGACCTGGCTTGAATTTAAGTTAGAAACACTAGTATTCTTCACTTTTCATTCTTTCTTATTAATGTTCAGATGAAAACCATAATGTTTTCACCAAATTCATTACATTCAGGGAAGGAGCTGCATGTCTGAAGGAGCTTTGCCCACTGAAGTTATTGTCTTACTTTAGGATTGCTTAGAACATCCCAGAAAGGAAATAGTATAGGAGATTGTATGAAGTGAACCATTGTCACACCCTGCTGATGAAAACATAGTGGATTACAATTAATTTCCTATTTGCATTCCATCTCTTCCTTCTTCAGAGAAAATACATTGAGAAGTTTATTATGTATCACAGTTCAATTTTAAATTTCTACATGGTCTTTGCTTTTTGAGTGAAGACTCTGTGGTTTATACTTTATACTACAGGTCTTTCTTTAGTGGTAAAAATCCTCTCATTTAGTAGTGAAAAAATCTTGGGTATTCTGATTATTTTATGTGTGCCTATCTTAGTATCCTTTTCTTCTGGTGTGTGTAGTTCCATGCTCTTCCTTAAAAGGGCACCAGGAGGGAAATCTTGTTCTCAAAGGTAGTGTTTTATTTTAGTAGTGTTTTGACTGACATCTTTTCACATGTCTTCTGATTTGGGTTTACATTGACTACAGACAGTCAACATAGTATTCAGTACTCATTAACCCTGCAGATGTTAGTCTGCAAAGCATCCTAAGACAGCTCTCCCAGCAATGAATACTTTCTGCTGTTATGTACCCTGGTTGTTCATCGTCACTAGAGCAGTCCATACTGCTCTAATCTGTAGTGAGACCTGGAGGCTGACTGAGCTTTCTCAGCTGATTTTGATGACATCAGGAGCAGAGGAAAAGACCCATATTTTTCTGGTTGATTTTACACAAAGTAGAGTTAAATGTTCATTGTGTGTTTAATCAATTTTGGCAGTGGCATATTCTGCAGTTGTTGTTATACGTGGTGGCCACAGTAAGAAAGCAACGCTGTTAAAGACAATGTTTTAGTGCTTTGATTTTTGCAGTCAGTTACACTTCACAGAAATCAAGTAGCAATGGAGCCATTGTCTTTGCTATAGGTCAATAAAACAAGAGATCAATGTTTCGACATTCTTTCGATAAGTCCCTTTCTTCTGTTGAAACAGAATAAACTAGATGACTGCATCTGACTCCCTCCTGCATCATGAAGGTGAGATAAATGATCATACCAATAATCAAATTTTTTAAATTTGTTTTTAAAACTAGCTAATATACTCCTGTTCATATTTAAAAGTCATCTATGTATAAGACAGACATTTTTCACTTATATATTTATTCACAGAGGAATACCAACCAGGTACAAGATTTGAAATTTTTTTCTGAACTCATCAATTTCAATTGGAAAAAAAAGCTAAGTAAATTGAAAAGTTTCTCATTTTTAAGACAAAACTGATTTTTACTGTAAAATTTCATTACAAAATTGACTTAATTTTACTAATAAAACCCTCATATAATACGCTGTATATTTCAGGTTGAAAAATATGTTTCTCTTTTTTAGTCTAAAATTTTTAAAGGTGAGGATATTTTGTCTGGGGGGGAAAAAATCAATCTTTTTTGAATTCTTTCTGGTATTTTCTTTCTATATATATATATTTTTTTTTTTTTTAAAGTTTCTTATGCTTCCTAGAAAAAACAGAATTGTTTTTGCAGGTTCAGCCTTCTGTTCCACATAGCCTTTTACATGAACTTGGGTTTCATTTTTAGGTTAATTGGTCTGTTTGGAGGATTGCATTAACTTCTATGAAAATTTGTATTTCATGATGAAACCAAATAAAAAAAAAGTGATGAAGCACGGGTTTGTATTCACAAACTACAATGAGAAAGAAAAAAACCAGATGTGAACTGAGCTGGAAGAAAATTCACAGCTGACATATGCATAAAATTACATTGAATTCAAATAAACGAGGACCTGAAGGAAGCCTAAAGACAAATCTCGCCAAATCAGACTGATCTTTATTATAAACATACTCTTATGAGCTAATAATGATTTCATTCCATGTTTGAGGAAGTTGGGATTGATATTTTGCAACAGTTCAAATGTCAGGCTTGGGCAATTTTTGATTTGATGCAATTTGGAGGACTGTGAACTTGGCAGGGATGGTGAGCCCAGCATAAATAGCACCAGAGCTATCAAATCTGGAAATTCTCTATCAACAGAAACTATACAAAGTTCAGGAACATAACTATCATATTCAAATTGTGTCAGTTTGTCCGTGAAAGCTCTAAGAGAAACTATATCATTTCCTGACATTAAAAACTCACATTTGAGTTCTTTGATGATAGCAGAGTCAATCGGTTTCAGAGTGTTTCAGCATTATGGCATTCCTGTAACATGAGGATATGTCATTAACGCTGTAATAAAAGAACCAGGCTTGATGAAATTTAACCTTCTAGAAACTCTGGAAACCAAACCATTCCCATATTAATACTTGCTTTTTTATCTAGCAAGGTGTATTAGAGGCTAGATAAGTTGTTAGTACCAGGAAAAGAATTCTACTTCTTCATTTAAAAAAAAAAATTAGGTTTGTAGGTAAAGGCTTAACATTTGTATTTAAATTCACGCCTGCAGAAAACCTATACTGTGATTCCTCCAGTCCAAAAACATTCCAAATACAGACTTACAAATGTAAGACTTGAAACCAGTCCTTAATACCTCAATGTTGAATATTTCTGTTTTGTACTGGATATCTGTCTGCAATTTTTATTTTATTGTCATTTATTTCTGAGTTGGTGCCTTTAGTTACAAGTTTTTCAATAATCAAAATAAGGCAAAGTAACAGTTATTTCAAAGTAGTTTGGAATACAGCAAATTTACATGCAATTTTAAGAGAAGGTAAGTGGGTGCATGATCTACAGCCTGACTTTAGTCTTCCACAGTTTTATTAATCTAATCAAGTGTTCTAATATTTAAACTTAATAATTTCATAGCAATTCACAATGTGTTATCAAATCAATTAGGAAAACTAGTCCAAATGCATTCAATCACATAAATGAACATATATTTCCATACTTCCGCTTTGTTTTCTTTGTATGGTGTGTCTCAAATAGATCTCTTCACATCTGTACAAACATATTTCTAAAATTCCATATTCTAAGATATTTAAGTCTATTACTGTTTATGCAAAGCAGTATGTACCCTTTCTGACACAAATGATCTGGTCTATAATTGTACCATAAATTTTTAATATGTAATTTTTTTCCCCAAACAATTGATCTCAATGGGATAACCACTCTAACAAGGTTTCTAATCCCAGTTCAAGAGAGCAAACTATTAGCCTAAATTTTCTTCTTTATGCCTGACATATTTCATCATATAATCAGATTGTTTTTCTTTAAATTAATGTTGTCTCCATGCTGGTTTTCTCTATTTTCAGGTTTTAATGAATAAATTTAAACTCTGACTCACAGGTTTTTAAATTGGCTGAAGGAATAAATGTATAGCTACATTCATAAACATATATCAAAGTGGTCAAAGACTAGGCTATATATTCTACCTTGATGTGTATGTAAAATTTCCATTACTGGTACTTGAAGATAATGTGGGTGTTGTGAGGGCAGAATATATTCCAAGCAGTACCCTGTAAAATGTTTTTTCCCACAAGTCTCATTTTTCCTTCTTTGTATGTCATTTGCTACAGTAACAGAGCATTAGAATCTGAATTTTAGGAACTTTACTGAAAGCAATAAAAAAATTTATGTCTTTATCACACCAAAAAGATTTTGCAAGATTACAATTGATATATCTGTACTGGGAAACCAAGAATGGCAAAGGAACAGACCAAAGCATGTTTAGCCAAATGTGGACCTAAATTGCTGACGCTGATGTTTAAGCAGATGAAGTCCTCCCAGTTCCATGGTTAGGGCCATATACAATAATAACAAAAAAAAGTCATAGTTATTAATAATGTTTCTGGCAGCAAAGGGACTATGGCACCATGATGGTGAAGGAAGATGTCCGTGTGGCAGAAAAAAATTTATTATCCCTGTACACAGAGTGCAGACCAGACAATTGAAAGCAAAAAGTAGATCATGTTGGAAATGTTTTTCAGGATATATAATGCTTATCACGAAAAGTTAAATAGAAGTTCCTCTATGTCAGTGAGCTGTTCACAATTTTTGTTACAATTAATTTCATATAAAACTTTAAAAATTCCTAGTTTTTCTATATGCTTCCCAAGCAACACCTCTCTGGGCTTTCATCCCATCTAGTGACAGGAGACATTGAAGTCTTTGCAGGTTCAGGATTTTATCTGTTTAAGAACCAGAGGTAAGGCAATTCCTTTATTTTGTTAGTATCTAATGCTTTTCTTACTTTCAATGCCATTTTTTGTGCCTTCAGTTCTCTTGAGAGAAAAAGAGTGAGAATGAGAGAAGTGTGTGAGACTGATAAAGATGTTCCCCTCACAGTGAAAAAGTCAGTGCAGAACATCTCACAGCCCAATTTCAAGAAGTCAGTTGTGTTCCCATTCATGCAGAGATGTCTGTATAGCACAGTGATGAATTAAGTGCTAAGTAACTATGCTTTGCCAAGGAAAAGGGCATTATTATTTTTCCCTGTGAAATGGGTTAGAGGAAAATTAATTAGAAGAAACATTTGATTAAAACAGAACAAAGTAAAACAAACCACACACAAACAAAAACTCAAACAACCAAAAAAATCTCAACCAACCAAAGCAACCACCCCACAAGCCAGTAAGAACTAAATGTGTATCACTGGTGAGTACACTCAGAGCTCCCTTATTGTATGTCCTAGTCATTAGTAAGAGGCAGTAGGATATATACTTGGAGAAGGTGGATCTAGGTTCCAGGTAGCCACTGTCTGCAGACTAGATACAACTGTAAAGTTTTGAGTAGCCTAAATACATATTTTATCCCTTGACTTCTAACCAGCTTCAGATGACACACACATCTAATTAATTACTTTTCAAGGTAAACAATTTTCCTATAAATTGATAATTAATAATATCTAATTAGAAAGAGAAAGAAAGGAAGTGAACTTAAACACGTTCTTTAAGATCGGAAATGATCTCTGGTATTGAAATGCTGAAGCACTTTGTCTGCATACAGCCAAACGTATGAGCTGAAGTTACGTTGGTTCTAATGAGGCTTCAGGCTGTGGTTAAAAATATGCTGTTATGTGGTAGTACTGGGTAGCTTTATTTGTTAAAAGCACATAAAAAAGATTACTAACTTAATTTAAGACTCATCTCTACAACTCAAGTAGATGCAACAAACAAAGAATTAAAATTGAGGAGAGAAAAATAGAGGTGCTGGTAGAAATATTGCAGTACTGTTTCAAATGCTACAACAAAGTGCAATGCGTGCAGGCAACAGTGGAAAAGGTACTGCTACAACAATGGAATAATATGATCTATTTGGAAGATATGCCAAGGGAAGATGGCATTCTGATAGAAAAGGGTAGATTTGGAGGAACCAGTAAGAGTTTTAAACCAGAACAAAAAATGCCCATATAATTTCTTGGGACTATGTGTTGCTTTGGTCATTTTGTTGTGCTTCCTGGGAATTAAATGTATTTTGCTTATAATAGATAGACCTTTTGGGGCCTTGTAGCCTATGTTTCCTCATGAAATCTTGGTCTACTAACTGTGGCATCACTCTCCAGGGCAACATGTGCAAAAAAACTCCAATAATCTCTTGTCTACAGTACAGTCATATTTCATTTTGAAAATTAAATTAAGATATTTCATACAGAAGAAACAGTTCTTGTATTCTCTTATTTGTGAATTTCATGCCAGAGTGCTCCCATTAGACATCAAATGAAAAACGTGTCCAAGAGATAATGTGTATATTTTTACCCAATATCTCAACATTGTTCACAGCTTGAAGCATCACAAAGTCTTAGTGTCTTTTCTGGGCAGGAGACAAATGTTATGGGCAGTTCATTGTGTAAACTTGGACCAACATGTAAACCTTCCAACATGCTGAAAGGACTATGCTGGGTTTTTATTTATGTAAATAACAAATTTTTGAATTGGTGTGTTCAATCTCCAAAGCTTATGGAAATAGGTAACTTACTTAGATGATGTGATGCCTTTTACTGGATTATAGTGTATAATATCTGGGCAAAAATATTGTTTTAATGAAAACAAAATATTTCAACATCAAGTCTGCACTGACCAACACTGATTCCATTCAAGCAGCATTTTCTTACTCTCCTTTAGAAAGGCAGTTTCTCCTTTAGAAAGGCCTCTGTCCTACCCTAGGACAATTTTTTCAGCACAGAGCTAATTTCCAAGGATTTATTTGCAAGGCAGGAGATATCCAAACCCCACACTTGTTTCTTTGAGCTGGTTCATCTCAATGACTTGTGTTATACTTTAAAAGTCATGTATTCATCAGAATCACAACCCTTGGTAATTCATTCCAAGAAGGGAAAGGCACTGTGTTATGCCTTCAGCAGATACTCCAGTAGAGTATGATGCAATAGCTAGAAGAATCTTTACTAAGACCATAACTATAACTAAAATACATTCCATATTCACTAGTGTGGATCTCCTTGGCTGAGCTATGGGGGAAAAGACCATCAAACAGATAAAGTCAGCAGAGTTGGTGCTAGGGGAAATTGGTACTACAGAACAAAAAAAATTCTCCACTGCTATGCACTCTGTGACATTTTGTTGGATGCTTTTAGCTATGTGTCATGGTTTGACTCTGGCTAAAAGCCGAGAGCCCACACATAGATCTAAAATTCTCAGAGAAGGAAAAAAAAACCTCCGACTTTTGTGATAAGGATTACAAGCAACTGTTTATTAACTACTTCACACAAGCAAAACAGGCTCTAACTTAGAATGTTAAGAGTTTACTACTACAACTACAACTACNTGGTAAAACATGCTTATTCCACCTTGTAAATCTGTCCACAGTTTGGACTTATTTTGCAAGAACATAGAATTTTCACTGTAAGTATGTCTACAAGAAAAATCATGGTTTGAAGAAATATATTTTGCCAAACTTTTGTGTTGAGCAGGGCATGGAAAGGAAGAGACTGAAACCATTCAAAATAAACTTAAGAAAGACTTAGACCTTGTCCACTGCATATGTGCACATCTCACAGCATGTTTATTTTAAAGCAAGGTAGTCAGAATTGGACACTAAACATCTTGCATTTCTCACTTGCTCTTTTCTAAGTTTTGGGTGCATGACTTTGCAATATCAGGGTTCTTTCAAAAGGATGTCCATGCATGAAGGAGAAAGAGGTTAATTTCCTAGGTTTTTAATAAATTAAAAATGAGAAAAACAAAACAGAAACTCCAAGAGGTAGCAACTGACATGCACATGTACGCTTTTAGGCACAACAAACTTTATATCCACTGCACACAACTCTTGTCTCTTGAGTTAGTTTTGTGACTCCTGGGTGATGTTCTCATGCTTCCTGCTGAGTGGCACTAACAGATACGGAAACATGTATTTTCCCAGTGGAGTTGCACAAAATGCTTGCTGGTAAATGTGAGGTTTAAGAACTGGGGATCTTTAGGTACATCTGTTCCGTTTTCTCCAAGTGGTACCTGTCCTAGCATACAATGCCACGCCTAACTTCTAAACTCCTTCTAAGCTGGATTTCCTCCAGTTCACATTGGACTGTATTCTCCTTCACAGAGCCTGGGCTTGGCAATCAGCAGGGGAAACACTGAGTTCACACAAAGAGAGAGGGAAAAAAGAGAGACTTCCTGGCCTCAAGAGCTGACAGCAGGCAGGAAAACACGACCAGTGCAGAAGGAATGTCTAAGCATGCAGCTGCCAACTGCCTCAGGTCTTGTATGAGCATGAACAAACTCAGGGTCTTTTTGAAAGGCTACAACTAAGAGGCAGAAATGGCATGCAACACATCCTTATTCCAGATTTCACTTTCCACCTGTTACATTTTGATTCTCTACCACATAACACAACATAGTGTTATGTCAACAAACTCTTAAGATTTTACTTTTATTTGCCTGAGAGGAACAATCACTAAGTTTTACCTGAATGTCTTTCTGCGAAACAGATGAGGTATGTTGAGTGACAGCGCCTTTAAAAAATCAGCCTAAAACAGATACCAAGTCTGGAAAATTTTAGCCTGAGTCATTACAGTTTAACAGAATTTTAAGACACTGGAAATCAAAATTTATTAGAAGTGTTGAGAAATTTTAAATTTAGATGCTGTTGCCACCTCTATTAACAATATATGTGAAAATTCAACAACTTGCTACAGAAAATGAGAGTCATGTATTGGAATGTTTTTATATTAATATGCATATGGAGAGAGAGAAAATAAAATGCTTCTTTCCCTATATTTTTAATGAGACAGAATCATATGTTAGAAAGAAAAACAGGCATACTTAAGAAATTAAATTGAACAGAAATAAGAACAACTCTGGATTTATACATTCCCTTGACAAATCTCTCAAGTTTTTATGACTGTATAATCCAGCTTCTGTCACAGTTTTCTGCCATGGCATCTTTCAGATGATTGGTTTTGTGCATAGTTATTAGTCTGATGCTACTAATCTCTCATTTCTGCAGGAATAAACTCAACTGCTTCTAACTGAATGCTTATAGTTTCTTTTAAAATTATCTAATTCACATGGCCTAAGAGGAAAGTGGAGGATCCAGACTTAAAGACGATGTTTGGTCTTTTGTACATGCCAGGTGGTCTAGAAACTGGAAGTATATGGGCAATATTTTCCAGTTTTTTCTGGAAGATGACTAATAATATTCAAGGGTAGCACTTTCTGTTAATTAAGACAAACAATTGCTGAGATTTTCTTCACCTGTATTGGTAGGATTAAAAGTAGTGCATATAGGCCAACCCAGTTTCCCCATCTTTGGAGAGGGTGTTTTGCCCCTAGAGGGCACAGGTTTGTATTGCAGAAGGGTTAGCCTCCCTGTGGAACCGCCTTTTTTCCATGTTAAAAAAAAACCCGCATGTTAAAAAACCGCATTTTTCCATGTTAATGCCTAGAGGAGGATCTAAATGATTTATGAACACCAGGTGCCCAAGTCAGGTGGCTACACCTAAAGGAGATGTACTCCCTGTCTCTAATAATTGTATCTCTTGCTGCAGAGGTGAAGCTTATATAGAGATGAATGTTTTGCTGTCTTCTCATCAACCACTAGCAGCTCAGATTTATTTAATCTTTCCTTAAGAACAAATTCTGAACAAATGTGACAGTAGTTAAGTTGGTCTCCAACTATGAAGGGTCTAAGTGAACACTTGTTCTCTGAGTCTTCTCTTTAGCATTTTGTGTTTTTTATCACGAGATGTTCCCAAGATACCTACTAACATCAGCATAGCTGAACGAAATTATCTAAACTTGCTTGTAGACTTTGTCCAAGGCTTCAGCCAGAAAAAAAGTGATGTGAAGACAACATGAGTAAAAAGTGTGCTTTTGTGAGTAAAATCCTATTTTTCAGGGTGGACAAGTCTTGTAAGGATGAGTTTGTTCTTAATGTTCCTATGAAGCAACCAAAACATAGTAAATGCATGAATATT
>WEIV01026842.1:73247-121251 GCA_013390005.1 Calyptomena viridis
AAAGGATGGATTTCCTATGTAATGTTTTTTGCTGCCTTTGTAAAAATGTGGCCAATTCATGTGTGTCTGGAAAGAATAGTTTTCTACAAGCTGAGACATTGTTAAACATCAGGGGAATCAGTTCCCTGGCTTGACAGAGTGGCCGTATCCCAATTGTGAACAAGGACACCTGTTACCAGAGCTGCAAGATGAAGCAAGACTTCTTTAGAATTGATCCTCCTTGTATCTTACTCCCTGGGACTGTTGTAGCAGTAGCCATTAGCAGTAGCAAATTAGAAGAGATCAATTGTGTCTTCTGTCAGAGTTCCTTCTGCTGATGCCACTGCTGGGACTGAACCAAGGGTGTGAGAGGAGATGAGACAAACTCTCCAGTATCTCTGTCAGGGGGAAGAGATAAATCTCACTAAGAATGCGAGAACATTAAAACTACATTGGAGATTCATCCAGAAAACAATCTGGTTGACAAAATCAGTGTATACTTTACATAAAAAAAAGTAAATTAATTTTTGCCATCATATTTAATTTTCCATCCTAGTGTGTGACATAGTACTTCACAAACTAGAACATCTCTCAGGTGAGAAGTGTCTCCTCTTTACAGCACAATTCAATGTTACTCTCTTAGGAGTGAAAGAAGAAAACGGACATTCACCTTTCAGAATTTCAGGGAAAACCTGATCTGCAGCATTTGCTTCTGATAGATGGAGTTTTGCCAGCTCATCAAAGCTAATATCCCTTCTTCTGCAAATAAATGCCAAGGGATCTTTAATTAGCTGAAATGATCAGCAGTCAGGACCTTGATTTTTCACTTAATCTGAAAATAGCACAATGTCCCTTAGCACATTGCTAAAACATTGGCATTGTACCAATGGAGAGAATATAGTGCCAATTACTAAATCATACACTTCCTGAATCTTCTTCTATATTTCAGATTGAGTTAATTTCAACAGCTGGAGAAGGGCATTGTATTTTCTACAGCTTGTGGTAAGGGAATTCAATCTTTCTTTGAAAATTATTTTGTAAGGCTGTTTCAGAGCTTTTGGATTTGTTCACTCGAATGTTAATACAGCAAACTCTAGTGGTCAGTATGGTGCAGTGGAAAAGAGTAAAAAAGGCAGTCCCAGCCTATCCTGTGCTATGATTTATTACCATCCACAGGTGAAACTCGAACTCCACCCTTTGCACTGTTCTTGTACACCACTGACTGCTGTTTTCAGTATAGCTCTTTAAAATAACACCTGCACCAACAGTGAATAAAAACTGAGCAAGATGTTTGCAGAAGTCTCAATGAGGTCTTCTCAAATCTCTTCATGTAGTTATAGGACCACTGTACTAGCAACATTTATGAGTGTGCCTGCAATAATGCTCTATTCCCACAGCTCCCAAAAATAGATGGGAAAGTTCCAACCTTGCAGATCAGCTCGTTCTTGCTTTAGGTACTAAGTCAAAATTAACAGAATTTAACAACTTCAAATCATGCTTTGATATCTCTTTGATATCTTTGATATCTTGAGTATCTTTGGTACTCATCAGTGGGTCACGGTAACATAGTAAATGCTGAGATGAGTACTCCTTAAAACAGTTAATTCCTACGTCCTGTAGGAAAGACATCTCAGTGCCAGCAAAGGCTATAGAGTGGGTGCAGCAAGGAGCAGAATGCTGTGGTGGAATTGGACACAATGGGAACATGCTGCCAAGGCCAAATTCACGACTTTGCACAAAGACTTGTGACCCATTTTAGCAGAGTTCTGTTTGGTTTTGATTTTTACTGGCAGTGCTAAAGTGAAAAAAGAAAAGAGGGCTATAATGAAAGCCAAATATTCTGGTCTAAATAAGTGTAATTCTGCCCAAGTCAACAGAGTGAGACTGGCTTAATTCAGAGCCAGACATCTATATAGATAGAAAGTAGCTCTCTCTATATCTATAACGTGTCTCATGGAAGAAACAGCACTAGGATGTCATGTCACTGTTAAGTAGAGTCTGAATGTGATGATTCCATAGCTGTCTTTTAGTTCCTTATATTCCCAGGCTGGACAGTGCAAGACCAGTTCATTCAGGGAAGGACAAAGGGTGAGGAGTGTGGGGGCTGATACAGTTTCCACCTAATTTGCTAGCTAACAGCTTGCCCCTGTTCTCACTTGCACTGCAGTGTGGGGCCTGTTTCCCATGGTTTCTGACTCCCAGCACAGGTGTGAGCAAGCACACATTTAAATTTCTTAATGCTTCTGCTCCACCTTTGAACAATTTCTTCCCATGGAATCCCACTAGTGCCAATAAAGTTTTTTTAAGGATATCCTAAAGCCTCAAAGCACCGCTGTGAGTAGAAGAGGAAAATATTTTGGTGCCCAATTTATAGACAGAGAAATGGAATTTCTTAAATTACTTCCTCAGCATCATTGTAAAACTAGTATTACATGAAGAATGAGTTAGAATGAGAACACAAATGTTTTGTCTTCCTGTATTTATTTCCATACTTCTCTTTCTTTCAAGAGACTCTATATTATAATTAAATTAACAACAAATATGATTAAAATAATTGGTTTGGTTAATGTTTTCTGGAACATTATATAGAGAGACTGCTTTCAAGTAAGAGTCAACCTTTTCTTTCTCTTTCTCTTTTCTTTTTTTTATTTTTTTTTTTCTGCAGTAAGCCTCCATTTCCTGCTTTCTTTGAAAAATTGTACTACGAATTATCAACAAGAGGTCACATATTCTAGCATTCAGCAGGAGCTGCCAAACCTGCAAAACGTGTTGCTCTTTAAAGTAACATCTTGCGTGTTCCATTTCACACATGGCCTCTGGAGCTAGTAGGTCATGCACAAATACAATGGTGGTCTTTCTTGACCACAAGAGTTTCTAAATCACTGTGTTTTGCATTCTCTCTATCTGTGTGACTTATTCTGGTCACGGACCTTTGCAAATATTCAGAATTTTGCAACTCACACCCCTCTCCCCTCAAATGTGAAATTAGTTGGTTCACAGCTCTTTGCAGGATTGTATGTAATTCAGTTTTGGGTTTTACTAATAAATAAGAAGATGGTTTAGTGATGGACTTGGTAGTGTTAATTTAGCGATTGTGTGATCTTAGAGGTCTTTTCCAAGCTAAATTATTCTATGATTTTGCATCTGCTATAGGTCATATCGAGTGTCCATCTAGCCCAGTGGCCTCCTGCAAGCAATCTCCATGCAAGGAACTATTGAAGAAAGTGAGAAAAGGACAAATACGCCAAGCCTCTGCAATATCCCATCTTCTAGGTCAAATGAGTAACTATGCAGTTTTCTGATGTGAGCTATGCAGCACCCAGAACCATAGATATGGTGAAGGAAGGTTATAATTGGGGGTAATTTTGATCAGTATTAACAATATGTTTTCAGTTTTTACTGTGTCAAAGCTGGACATGGAAATGATTGATTGGCTTAGAGGAAAGAATGGAATTCACCAGTATTCAGGCCCCTCCTTTCCATGAGGTTTTGTAGGTACAGGGGATTAGTGACTGGAAGACTAGAATTGTGAGAAGTAAGAACATCTGTGCAGATTAATAAGAACTACAGGGGTTTTTACCCAGTATTGATATATGCTTAAATCTTAAGGTATTTGCTAGCCCAAAAAGAGAAAATGAAGACTTGCAATTTTTTTAACTTCAAGTTATTAATTTCAACAATGCACTTAAATGATAAAGAAGTCACTACAAATTCCTTTTTGTTCAAGGACTTCTAACACCCCTTTTTCTGAGGATTTATATGTATAAGTAAGTTTTGACTACACACATACATCTGAGCACTGAAAGTTCCCACACAGGCCAGTGTTGATCCTGGTGTCTTGTAGCAGTTTGCAAGACTGGTAACATTTGCAAAAGAAAAGGCACATGGACCCCAGCAGATTGGTACACTGATCTCTTGCTTTGAGGTTTGGTGTCAAAAGAACTGAAAAACTTGTTAAAAATGCAAGTGAAACCAAGTCTTACTTGGAACATCAAAGCACCAAGGTTTGGTCTATTCTTTTGCATTTTTTTTCTTCTGCAATATTTAGTGCTACATATAGAGGAAAAGTTTGCATGATGTTATTGCTAATTCAAATCCAGTCATCAGATCAAACCGTACATCTGCTATGCAAGTGTGATGACGATAAGATCATGAAAATGCCATTTAGGGTTTTTCAAGCTGTATGCACGTTTTTTAGGATTTCATATAGTAAACTATAGATCCACAGAGGGACTTTCGTGCATTCACTCTAACAAAGAAATTGTCCCCAGCACAAGACTTGTACAAGGTCTCAAATGATATCAAGGAAAAATTTATAAAAGGTGTGTATTAGAGAAGCTCAGATCTGTTGAAACTCCAGACACCTAGTTTTAAACCAAGTAACACAAACAGGGTAAAATTTTTACCCATGTATTGTTACTGAAAATCTGGATTGACTTCTTGTAAGTCTTTCAGGAGATAAGACTATTGATCTAGTAATCTGATTTCCTTGTAGTATTTGATTTCCTTTACATCTCTCTTGATAAAAGCATGTATTTCAGAAAGGAAGCCCTTTATTTGAAAACTTTCAGTTGAGAAGAAGTCATTGCTTCCTTGTCAAAGTACTACATTTGTTCAGCACCAGTGCTGTTCGAAAGCATCCATTATTTTTCTTCTGAATTTCTTCAGTTTCAGTTTCTCTTACAGTGACTTTACAAAGGCTTCTTTGGACACAAGTTTTCTCCCTACAAGAAATTCCAGGTTGGAATTGTATTCTTTGTCTAAACAGTTTCTCTATGTTCTTTCTCAAACCAGTTTCTAGCACCACTCTCTTTCATCACAACACAAAATGCTTCTACAGTATCATATCTGCATCTGTTCTTGTTGTAGAAAACCAAGAGGAAGGCCTATCAATGTTCCTTAAAAACAAGAGGCATCCTTCTTGTTTCTTCCCTGACTTTCCAACACAATTGATCTTCTGAGTTGTTAAAGCACCATTCAATTGCTGAGTAGCCACATTTACGATAACCCATAAGTGAAAACCCATAAGTTGTACTTAGCAGCTTGAGTTTTCAGATCCACTCTTCCATCCACAGGAGATTGGATTAAGTAGTATGGGCTGCAGTTTTCTCCTCTTTGCTTTGGAAGGAGCAGTGCTACTTTTCAATCTTCATTTTTTCACCCTTATTTAAAAAAAGATATGCAGCAGTCCTTGAATAGAGAATATCAGCATAAACAGGTCCTCGGAGTCATCACAATGCTCGACATTATAGATGTATAGCCAAAGACCTACTAATGATTTAATTTCTATTTAACTGAGAAAAAAGAGAATATTTTTAAGCTTATACTTCACCTTCAAACCAGTGGGATAATAGTCTCCTTGAGAGCCAAAAATTGTAGAAAATCTTTTAAGTTTAAATTTCTTTTCTATGGTAGTTTCCTAGACAGATCAGACATTTCAATCCTTTTTTAAGTGTTCCATCTTTTTCCTCTGACATATTGGCCAAACAAAGGCTCATGAAACAATTCTGAGTTTACAAACTGATCAAAGAAGTTGACTGATTTTTTAAAAAACAGTTTGTCTGTAAGATGCCAAACTGGCTATAATTTCAGTGTAGCTTGAATAGTTATGCTTGCTTAGAGAATAGAAGCTGAGTTTTGTGTTTGATCGCCAATGAATTTCAGGTGAATATTTTACAATTTTGATGAATCTTGAACATTTTTGCTAGCAATAATGCCTGAAAGATATTAATTTATAACTCCATACCATGTTGGCTATTTACAGCATATAAGTTTTTTGAAATCCAGAATAGATAGTGTGATCATCTCTGATATATGATGTGAAATAATGGCATGATGCTGAGTAATCTGATTGACAACCTGAAACAGTCAATCAAGTACATATATATATCTGTGTTTTTCTCTTTAACATCCTCTTGCCTTCAGTCTGCCTCAATTTTTAATGAGGGAATACTGCATTGCAGCTTAGATAAAACTTAGTTAAAAAACGTGAGTAAAATTTTGTCATTAAAAATTGAGGACTGGATTGTTGAAACACTGGAAAAATATGTATAGCTTTTATTTAACTGTTTTGGTTCAAAACTCCAAAATAAAGCATGTGAGTTGAAAATAAACCATTTGATTTTCATAATTGCAGTGCTTTGCCTACTTAGTTTAAATAAAATTTTGATAATAATAAATTTATTAAGAAGTTTCAAGCTGCAGTGAAACAAGTTGTTCTTCACTGAGTTCATTTAGCATCAACTGAATTTCTTTTACAAAGTTATTCCTTATGATTTTTTTTATGATGATTCATAATAAAATTGTCAGAAACTTTCAAAACAAAAATGAAATAAAAACCTAAATATCCCCTCATCTGTAACACTGAGAAAATTTATCATGAACCAAACAATATATGTTTGTGTCAGGTTATATCATGCAAGAGAAACAGATTAAATGTCCAATGCATAGTAGTGTGTGGGTATTTGTGAGCAAGGAAACTATTAACTCACCAAGTACAACTGCTTAATGAGGTTTTTTAAAAAGCCTATTGTCATAATATTTATCATATGAACTGGTTTTGTTCACACATTTTTTAAGAACTGTTTTTAGTATGTTTAAAGTTATTTGCTAATGTATTTTTAGTTTTGAAGTACAATAGGTTTCCTCATACTTTCAAGATCTATGAAACAGACTAGCATGGAGTGTTTTAGTATTGACTCTGGGCCTTCTCTTTTATTACACATATCCTCTGTATTCAGGCTTCTATGTTGAAACACTTATAATAACACCACTGCTTCTTTTTTTGAAGTAAAAAACCACGGCACCTAAAACATAGATGATTAATCCCAGCACAATCATCCAGAACACATCAGCCAGATGCTTATGGTCTTCATTCAGTCACTGGAGAGAAACCATTGCCTCTAAAAGACAGGACTGAGTGTCTAGAAGTGTAGATGGGGAGCTGCTCAGAGTTATCAACAGCAGATGGCAAGGAGCATGTGCCCATTGCACGTCCCCATGACTGGGGACTCACTACTAGTGCCCACAGTCACTGCAGCCCTCTTCTGAGGTTAAGTAACCTTCACAGTAACATCCCTACTGAGTAGAAGGGGATGTGACACCAGGCTCTACTTCTTTCATGGTAGCTTAACAACTACTACCACTGCTGCTGTAAATAGGAGACCTTTTGTACACGGGCATGTGGGTGTATAACTTCAGCATCTTGGGCTGGCCTTCACCACCAGGCTGTTGTATATTTGGGAGAATCAGAGGAAGCAGAACTACTTTCCATATCTTTTGTTGAGATTGATTACTCAGATATCCATGGACAAGATTTGAAGCAAATGAGAATTTGTCAGGGGTAGGGGTGGAATAGTGTTTAGGTTCATCTGAGAAGAGGAAAGCATGGCATTCTGGTATCTGAAAGTTTATACATCTGTTAGAGTTTGACTCCAGCTGAATGCCGAGAGATCACACACTCATCTAAAATTTCTCAGAGAAGGAAAAAAACCTCGACTTTTGTGATAAGGATTACAAGCAACTGTTTATTAACTATTTCACAAGCAAAACAGGCTCTAACTTAGGATATTAAGTATTCACTACTACTACTGCTCTAACTTTGAATATTAAGTATTCACTACTACTACTACTACTAAAATCAGAGCTTAAGAGTTTAAGAGTGAGAAGTTTGACAGATGTTACCTTTCTCCCCCCACCCCTCCCTTTAAGATCTTTCTCCTTCCCCCAGCAGCTCAGGAAGATGGGAGTGAGGGGGTTACAGTCAGATGTTGGCTCTGCTGCTGCTCAGGAGAGAGAGAGTCTCACCCCAGCTTTCCTTGTGGGGTTGTCTCCACAAAAATCTGTGGATTATACTGACAACAGCTTATTCAGGTATTGTCACATAAGTCACTTTACCATAGGTGCAGTCATTCAGATGCTGCTTGGCTACTTCAGTGTAGCTTCTTACAGGCCACCAGTCCTCCCAAGAAATGCTGCTCTGCTGCTCCAGCGTGGGTCCCTTCTTCCCACAGCCTATAGGATTCTGTCAGGCCCCTGCTCCAGACACAGACATCAAACGTTCCACAGCCTCTCTCCTCCAGCACTTCTCTGCTCCAGCGTGGAGTCTCCCAGTCTTTCCACGGGTTGCAGGCGAATCTTCGCTCCCTATAGGTTCCCCACAGGTTGCTGGGGCCCTGTTTCAGTGTTTAAGGCATCTTCTCCTTCCCTCTGACCTTGGTGTTAATCAAACTTCTCACTCTCCTCTCTCTTAAGCCGCCATGATGTTCTACCTACCCTTTTTTTTTCTCCCTCTTAAATATGTTATCACAGAGGTGTTGTCGACTGACCTTGGGCTAACTTACAGCAGAGAAAATTCCAGCAGCTTCTTAAAGAAGCCTCTCTCCTAGTCCCCTCAGCTATATTCAAAGGGCAAATGAGGCTGGAGAATGCAAGTGAGAGAACGGAATGGAACGGAACAGAATAGAATAGAATAGAATAGAATAGAATAGAATAGAATAGAATAGAATAGAATAGAATAGAATAGAATAGAGATTAGAATAATTTCACTTGAAAGGGAGCTACTGCCTGACCACTTCAGGGATGACCAGAAGTTAAAGCATATTATTCAGGACATTGTTCAAATGCCTCTTAAAAAACAGACAGGCTTAGGGCATCTCTCTAGGAAGCCTGCTTCACTGTTTGATTATACTCCCAGTAAAAATCACTGGACCTCAGGGAGAAGCACGCAGCACCTCCCTCTTCCATTCCCATTCCCCTCCTCGGGAAGGCCCTCAGGCTCCTCTTCTCTAAACTAGACAAAGCCAGAGCCCTCAGTCACTCCTCATAGCACACACCTTCCAGCCCTGTCACCAGCTTTGCTGTGCTCCTCTGGATGCATTTAAAGACCTTCACATCCTTCTTAACTGATGGGTCCCAGCACTGCACACAGGGCTCCAGGTGAGGCCTCATCAACACAACACAGTGGGATAATCCTCCCTTTTTCTCAGCTCATTGTGACGTTTAATGCACCCCAGGATGGGGTTTGTCCTCTGGGCAAACTGCTGGCTCCTGGTGAGCTGCTGCTGATCAGCACCCCCAGACTCCTTTCTGGAGGACTGATCTCCTGTCACTGCTCTCCCTGTTTATACTTATGCACAGTGTTATTACATCCCAGATGCAAAATATGGCATTTGCTCTTGTTAAATTTGATCCCATTAATCATGGCTCAAAGCTCCTTCTTAACAATAACCCTCTGCAAGGGGAATATCTCCCAGTTTACTGTCATCAGCCAGCTTGGTAATGGTGCATTCAATTATCTCTTTGAGTTTTCTACTCCTTCTTCTTGCATTGAGGAATGAATCCCTTTATGTTGCCTTAGCATATTGTGATTACTGGAGTTATATTTTTTCATATGCATGAAATGAATTGTTAAAATTAGCCATGTAGTGGTTCATGTAATATTTGGGACAATTCATGAATCATTTACTAAATGAAAGTAGAGTACAGCTAGCTTGTTCTGGAACATACCTGTGCCCTGCTATTTCAGGTAAATCAGTTTTGTGATGTAGTTTGCTGGACCTGTGACACCTTGGAGAAACACCAGTGTCTTGGTTTGAGCTTAGTAATGCCTTCTTCTTAGAAGAATCCTAAAGTTCCTTTTCCACAAATGACTTCTTTTTCTTCTTTCTGTGAATTTAGTGAGAATTTAAGATGGGAATTTTCTCCCTCCATTACAGTTTTTCCATGGCATCTTTGCACATAACAGTGTTTTGGATCTGAAAAAAAAAAGATTTAAGAAAAGACGTGAGGAACATGACAGCATGACTATTAACTTCTTTTTTGTTAGGAAGCAGTTTGTTGTACTCAAGATCTTCAAAACAAACAGAAAGTCAATCCATTGAGAAAGGACACGTAATAAAATCCAAATCTCTCCCCTGCTTTCCCCAGTATAAATGATACTATTGCCTACAGAATAACAATCTGGATCTTAATATGGGAAAAAAAGACCCCAGCACAGGAAATGTATGTTTCTTTTGCTCAGTTCAGACACTTTAACAGAAAAAGATGTTCAAAGTCTGAACTGATGAGTTTCTTTGGCAGCGATTATTCCAGAACCACATTTCATTGAGTGGTGTGGGGGATTTCCTCTTTACTTCCTCTCCAGGCTTACTCATAGATCCCACAGATGCAGATCTCTCAAATGACAGCTTTTTTTTTAGCCCTTCCAAAGCTCCAAGAATTTAAAGATTCCTTTTAGAAAAATAAATTTCCCTTTTATTGTGACTCAGACTTATTCAGTCTAATGAAGCCTATGCAAACACACATGCAGCTTTAAATTAGTGTTTGTGAACAAGCTCTGTTTCTTTGGTTGTTTGCTGAGACTTGGCAGTTTGGTTCCTTGAGGAAAAAAGAAAGAGAGATTCGTGTCTATTTATGGCTTGATTTCCAGACATGCTGAGTACCTCCTGTGGATTTTGAGAGCTGTTCCTCTGAAAATCAGGTCACTGATGTGATGCTGGAAGGAGAAAGCACAAGGAAAAAGAAGGGCTCTGATTTTCAAACACAAGAGTTTATATGTTTTGGGGAAGAAAAGAAAATAAAATTAATAAATAAACCAGATTTTAAAGGTCTTGTTTGGAACTAGGACTGATCTCCACATTTCAGAATGAGTTCACAACTGAAAAATGCCTGTGTGCACAAAAGCACTGACAGTCCCCTATTTTCTAGCATAAACAGAGTATGTTTTGCTTCTCTCCTCAGCTAACTTGCTAATAAATCATTAAAAGCTTTACCTGTTATTGCAAGCCTAACACTGGCTGGAGGGGCTGCTCTCCTCCTGTCTGCCTCAGCTGCCTGTCACTGCCTCCAGCCAGAGGTTCCTGTCCTCTTGGCGTGTTACTGAGCAGCTGCTCGGTGAAAGCAGTCACTTCAGTTAGTTATTCAGTCTAAGTAAACCAGCTAATACATTTTAAAAAACAGTCCTTGACCAAAATGCAGTAGGCAGTGCACATGTGATCTGCTCAGCTGTGGGATCTGACCAGGGTGCCATTCTTCACCAGAGGTAATTTCTTATCTTACTTAGTTTTAAAAACCTCTTTTTTGATCCAGAATTTTTTTCTCTGTGGCACCAGCATGAAAACACCATGGCACAGAGACCAATTGTTATAAACCCAAACTATTAAAGATTTTTTAAAAGTAATGGTTTCCCAAATGTATGATAGTCAGTTCTTAAAGCAAACCTAAATTTAAATCCCACCTATACTACATATAATGCACTTATCCATGTCTTCTTAAGCATTACAGAAATCGCATTTAGATCGAAGAATTTACTACCTCATCACCTGCTAAGACAGTGTTAAAAGTCAGATTTCCTAAGGTACTTAAGCTCACAAAAATGACAATTTTTTGACTTTCAAGGATATTATAGTTTTGGTAAGTTGTTCTGTCTAACATATTTCCATTAAAAAAAAAACCAACAAAACAAAACCCAATGACAAAAACAACCCATTTTTTTGGATATAGAGCTTTTTTAAACTTTTTTTTTAATAACTTGAAGATATTAATAAAAATGTGATGATTTTATACATTTTCAATGCAATTTAGTATAGACATATGCCTGTAAAATAATCCTAGTGATTTCTGTTCTTCACTAACTCTGAGATGCTCCTCAGTTTCAATGGGAATTGAGTATTCAGACCCTCCATTAACTCTAAATTCCACAGTAAATATTTAAATTCTGAGACTGCTTTTGTAGGTCAAGTTCCCTTAAATGGAACTGAAACAATTGCTATCAAGGACAAATGTTGAAAAAAAAGTGCTGTAAATTGGATAATATAGGTCTCCCTGCAGGACAGATCAAGGCCAGTAATTTCATTGCCAGTAAAGGAAAATACTACGTGAATTGTTATTTATTGATTAAGAAAAAACAAACAAAACAAAACAAAACCAACCAAACAAAAAACACCAAACGCTGAAAAAACAAAAGCGGCTTTTTTCTTGTTGCCTGCAAATATGCAGTCTTTGGGATTTGGCACAAGACCTTAAGTGCATAAAACTGTTTCTGAGTGTCTAACCTGCATCCTAGTCCGGCCAGGTGGGTTTGAAACAGAAATTACATGAGACAAGGGATGAGTGGAACAGTAACTCTTACATTTCTATCACCTACAATATAACATCTTCTGTAGCCTTTTTAATCTAGGATAATAAAAATAGTACAGAGATGTCTTCATGGAAGTTGCTTGCAAAGCTCCTTAAATAACATTATGAGAACTAGAAAACCTGCTCATGAAAAAAGAAGGGTGAGATAACTTAAGACAAACATTGTCACACTGAAAAGCAAATTATATTGTAAGATTGAATAATCCACCTGAAATGTTCAAAAGCTTCAAATATTAAAGAAGAAATTCCAGTAACTGCAATTTAAGCTAGATATACAGCCTCTTTAGACAGCTTAAAAAATACAGCCTCTATGGATATAGAAAACTTTAAAGATTATTGTTCAAGAGCATCCACAGTATGTCAGAGTGGTCCCTGCACAAAGAACTCTCTTGCAGCATACAGCTGTACAGAGGTCAAAGAAGGGCAACAGCAACAGGGATTTACTATGCATGATATCTTACAGATGTAGCAGTCTAAATAAGAAGTCAAATAAAATTAGTTGGGGGAAAATGACTAGTGTTTATGCTTAAAAAGACACCAATATCTTGATCTTTAAGAAATAAATCAGATTTTAGCTACTGATACATTTCAAACCATAAATTACTTATATCTGTTTATTAGCTGAGATGGTTTTGAGCCAGAATATGAATTTCTTCTGGCTTCAGTCATTGTTTGTTTTCAGAAAGACTTTTGGCTGACTGGGTGACTGATTGGTAAGCATGAAATGCAAAATGCATGTAATGACCAGCTTAGAAGGGCTGGGTTTTCCTCTTGGTTTTATTCTGAGAGGCTATGTGATTTTGGACAACTCAATACAGCTACCAGTGCTTTTTTTCTCTTGAAGATGAAATTCCAGATGTTTTTCTTCAAATATTTCCAGGCATACAACACCTGGCAATTCTGGACTTCCAAGCAAATCCACTTTGTTATCCAGTTTTAGGCAGAACTCCAGACAAAGCCAAACACATCTCTCAACCCAGTCAATACCATAAAGCTATCAAGAAAACACTTGGATTCTACTTTATATCTTAATATTAAGTAAATAATAATTCTTAAAAATGTTGTTCTCCTACTGTATTTAGAAATATGGCCAAATAAAGAACACAGTTCAGGCATAAAGACTGAAAGATGTCCTGAGACTGTTTAGATCCAAAACATATCTCAGTTTGAGAGTCACTGTTGAGGCCTAAAAATAGAGGACCACTAAAATGATCATGTCTTTCCTAAAGTCCTAAAACTTTGTCACACTTCTTGAAATCTTTCCTGCTCATGCATTTATTGTTCAGGGTGTATTTTATTATTAAGTGTCGAACCTCTCAAGTAAGACCTGAAGTCAGGTTCAGGAAGCCGGATGTAAACATACAGAAGAGAGAATTTTCCTTTTTATAGTATATATATTTAGTATCTCTCCACCTCTCAGAACCTGTTTAAGGCCTGCTTTAATCTTTTTTCTTTTTTCTTCTTTCTTCAGCAAGGATGGGATTCTGCATCTTAATACTTGTGACTTGTGTAGTTAGATGGACTGCTCTGCTCATACTAACACTCAAACATCTTTATATATCTGCTTTTGAAAATTCAGATCTACCAAAACATCTACAAGAAATCAATCAATCCAAACTTGGTGTTATACTTCTTTTCTTCAGCTGAGTTCAAATTGCATGCTGTTTATTTCTCTTGTCCATGCTCACTGCAGAGGAGTTGGTAAAGGTCCCTTCCAACCCAAATTATTCTATGATTTTATAAATCTTGAACAGTTAAAACTGGCATGGTATTTTTTCAGGCATAATATCTGTGGTTGGTAGAAAAACAAGCAGCAGACTAGCCTGCCTCATCCTGAGCAGTGAAACAAAATGTTATACACCATAGTTTGGGCAGGTGCTCTATGTATGATGAAACAGTTCTTCCTGGATCCTTCCAGGTCAGTCCTCCTATGTCAGCTCAGGAAAATCCCATCATTTCACTGCATGGCCTCAGATACCCAACAAGTCTTGTTTCTTCCTTAGTATAGCACAGTTGTCAGTCAGAGAAAATAGTGCTAATCATTATAGATGGTTATATTTTTTCTTTACACATGCTGGTCGTGATCGGAATAGTTAACCTTGTTGCTACTTGCACTGAGATCACCAGATTTCACTTAATGCTCATTGAAAAACAGGGAGATAGTTCCAATTTGTGTTATATCAATCTCTGAATACTCAGGAAGACTTTTGTGTATAAATTACAATCTCTTCAAAGATATGTTTACTTTAAAAGATCCTGGGACAGCACTACTGTCTTAGCAAACCTAATTAGAGCAGGTCTAGACACAGGCAAGAAAGTTGTGATTAAACCAAACTAAACCAAACCCAACCTAAACCTTTCAAATGCACCAAGATCTTAAAATGGGAGTAAGGGAAAGAAAGAAAATCTATGAATCTTAGAATTGGAGCAGGAAGTTTTGAGGAGTTTTTTTTCCTCTTTTTTTTCCAATTATAGATCCAAAAAACATGGTTTGAGTTACTTTTCTTCTAGAAAGTAACAGACAGAACCGCTTACACACTCCCTTGGCTTGTTTTCTTCTTGCTTCTTATCAAATTTTCAGTGCAAACCCTTCCCCTGCATGGGTCCCACAGTTTGAACTACTTATCTACAAGTGGTAAAATATTTGCTGCTTTGAAATAGAGTGATATTACCCACTCTCTCCACCCACAAGTCTATGGGCTCTGAAAACCAGTCAGCCAATAAGACAGGTTTGTTTGTATGTCTTCAATCTCCTCGCCCCCACAACAGTCTACAAAAAAGAAAGGATGAACTGACCTTCTTTAACTGAATAGTGATGTCATGGTTCTTGTTAATAAAGTCTCAGGGGTATCGTGATTGCAGGACTTTCCATTAGAGTTTCTTTTCTGAGACTTCTCCAAGAAACAAATGTAATCACCTCATGTGTTGCAATGGAAAAGTCCCAGAGTACCACTCCAATGTTTCAAATCAGGCAAGCCTAGAAAATTAAGAAAATTATTCTCTGTGTTTTTATAGTGTTTTTCTGTAGTAGTTTTTTACATTTTTCACTGTTTTGCAGGAGTTCCTGATGTTTTTTAAAAAATACTGAGTTGTTGGATAGGAAAAGGAAAAAAAAGAACATAAAATTTTACAAAATAAAGGGAGAGTAAAGCTAGAAATAACAGATTTTATAAGGTTCTACTACACTGTTTCATTTTCCTATTACTGCAGGGAATAAGAACTCATACAATCCCCTTCACAAATTGAACAAACTCCACCCTCAATCTGCTTCAATTACTTTGTTCTTATTTTGGAAAAGTGTTCAAGTACCTCAGTTCTGTGAATAGTAAAAACCTTATTGTTACTAACCTAACATTGTTCAAAACCAGTTTTTGACTCTGTTATTTCCAAATGACTTTCCACATTTTACTAAAACAGTTCATTGTATTTCCTATAAACTCCCTGGTTTTTTTTTAATTTTCACCTCTTAAGTGTTCTCATTTTCTTCTGCATTGATGCTCTTTCCTGACTTCATGTCATCAGCAAATTTTATTAGTCTCTTATTATATTTTTGCTATAGTTTCTTACAAAAATACTAAGTAAGATGCATTTCAAAACAATGTCTAAAGAAACTCACAATTTTACACAATCCATGAGTTTGGGCTCTTCATCTAGTTCATTACTGGATTTAGGATTAATTTATTAATTTACTTGTTTTCGAGTTTAATGTATGATTTCCCATGGGACAATTTATAATGTTGAAAGATGAATAAATTTAATCTATCAAATTTTATTAATCTAAAAATCATTCCTCATTAAAAGATATGAAGCTACTCTGACTCAGTCTGTCTTTAGTAAATTCAAGTGACATCTCTTGCATGACTTTAAATATTTATTCTACAACACTGCATAGCTAAGATCAAGATAACTTTAAAAATTATTCTCTTACATATTTAATATTTTCTTACAAAATCACTCTCAGGAGAAGAGTTTTAAAGAAGAAAAGTGGTGTTTGCCAGTGATGTCTAACAGCTGATAGTAGAATGGATAGGGGACCTCATCCATAGTATGTATAAGTCAGCTGGAATCTTTCTACTGATTTAGCAGTCTTCAGATCAGCCTTACAGTAGTCTAGAAAATCACTACGTCTTTTTAAATTTTATTATCAGCAAAAACTTTGTAGCTCAGCTCCTCAGACAGACAAAGAATACATATGGCCTTAGAACAGATTTTGTTTTGCTGGCTATTTAGTACAAAATTTGTTCATTATTAGTTCTAGCTAAAAATTTCAATATTAATAAGGGATACATTACCATCATAAGTTGATGAACTGTCTAGTCTCAGAAACCTTCCATCTTTAAATTTTGAGACTGTAATATCAGAAAATGTTGCTTCTGAACAAAATATGTAATACGAGATGATAAATTCTTATGGAGCAGTCGTAACAATAAGAACACTTGTTAACAAAAAATAGTTATATATTATTATAGAAACATTCAGTACCTAATGCAATTATTTGGGCTCAGAAATTGATTTATAGCTTTGATTCATAAAAACACTGTCATGTGCTCATATTTAGAGCATTTAGGTACGTGCATAAGCAGTGTTTTGAACAGGCATGTTTCCTTCAATTTTGATGGTAGGAATTTTGTATTGCTCTGTTGAGTAGTTAAGGCATTAAAACAGTCCATAGTCAGAAGTGTCTTGAATCCTCAGCACTAGTGAATGAGTATATGTTTGAAATGTCAAGTTCGCCACATAATTCTAGTTACGAAACCAAGCTAAATATAAATCTGTAAATATAAATCTATAAATCTTAGCCTTCCTTGTTGAGAGGAGGTGAGTAAAAATCAGGCACAAGTTCTTCAGAGAAAACACAAGTTCATGCTTCATGGCGCTGCTTGGTTTGCCTGCCTGTGTCTTGTACTTTGGCATGATTTCCAGCAGGGTTGCTGCTGGTCCATCTGCCAGCTCCCAGAATTCAATGAGGAGGTCGTTTAGGTCCTCCTCTTTCATAGCTTGCCAAGACCTCAGTGTGTAAGTTTACCTGGGATAAACTTTGCCTTCAGGCTACAAACAACCTATTTCTTTTTAGTGTTTTAAATATTTCAGCGACCACTTTTGAGAAGTGCTCAATAGAACAAGGCAGATTTTTGTGGAATGAAATGGCAAATGAAATGCAGGTAAGAGTTCTGAAATCCTAGATGTTTCCACTCATTCTCAGATCCAGCTACGAAGCAACAGGTGAAGAACCAGCTTGTTACTTTTCATTACACTGACACTAATTTTTTATTTTTAGCGCATGAGGAAAGTGTCAAAAAAAAAAAGGATTAAAAACCAAATTTCTCCATCTAAGGATAATTTAATCACGCGTGCTAATGTTATTGATGCACATTTCAGTAATTATGGGAATCAACAGGGATTTGCACTCCATACCCTCTAAAACTAGGGAGAGGACTAAATCCAAAGTAACAGGAGATGGTGGTGTCTTGGTTATGCCAGGGGAAATATTCTGGTTTAGACTGAACAACATTCAATAGAAAAATACATTTTTCTGTTGGATTGTCAACACTCTCTAAAATCCATTTTCTGTGTAACTGCACTCTCCCATACTGATGTGTACATTCCTAGGTCATTTTTTTCTAAGATGCATGAAAAAATCCTCTGGAAAATATCAGCAGAGGAGTGATGGAGGACAGTTTTTATCTTTGCACTTTGCAACAAAATATTTCTAAACTGTACAACTTTCAATCTTGGTTACAGAAATAAAACCCTCAGTGAAATAAAAATAAATACTGTGTATAAGAAGTTTAAGAAAAGTTTAATGGATAAATCACAAGTCTGAAATCACATTTTACATTTCTTTACAGCAGAAAAAACTTCATGCGTGCATGAGTGTTTGTTTTCTTCCTATTTGATCTCCATGTAAGCTCTGCTTTCAGGTTTTTTTCTAAATTGATATCTCTACCAGACTGCTAGATAAAAAGGTGGTAATCACACAACTCTGATTTTAAATTTGGTTGTAAGACTGGTTAAAAAAAGATTATTTTAAAAAAAAAGGTAAGTGAGCTGGTATTGCACTGTCATCTTCTTAATGCAAATCAGTCAAACCTCTACAGATTGACCACTTGAGCTTAACCTGTTGTTTATTGGAGTTGACATATCTCTTTGATTGATTTACTTCACAAGCTTGAAAAGCTGTATGGATAAGATCCTGTGGTTCTGAGCAAAAGCAGAAAAGAATTCCACTTTGCAGATGACTGAAATCCTTGAAGCTATGTCTAAAGCAATACATGTGACACTACTTCTTCATGGTTTGGATGTGAGCCCCACCACACCCAAATCCCTGCTTACCTATCAGTCTATGTGACTTCAGGATCTTGATTGTATTGATCTGGCTGTCACAGACATCCTTTGCCATGCAGTCTTGCTCCCAAACAGATCAAGCACCACTATGAGAACAATAATTCTTTTTTTCAGTCCCACTATTCCCATTGTTCCAGGAAACTCTCTCCTCTAGCAATTGGAAGCTTGCAATTGTTTTTCTGCCTTGAGCCATGCATGGTCAGTTTTCAGTTATTCAGAATCATGCTGACATGTTTGTATAGCTTTAATAATCAATTCTCTTAGTGAAATATACCCTGTTGCATTAAAAGGCAGAAACTACATTCTTCTCAGCATTAATTTTGACATACTAAGCAAGCCAACATTTCCAGACTCCTCTTACAAGTGAAACTCTCTCTTCACTTCATTATTGGTTTTATTGGTTTCCATGAATATGTCCTATATTTCTGTAAAAAAAAAAAACCACAAACTCTGGATGTACACATGTGTCCAGTATTTCTGTCTCACTTAAATCCACTGTGTATTAACTCCAATCAGGCCAGGTCAAAAAATATTAAGTCTTTTTCCAGGACACACTGAGCTCAGTTTTGCTTGGCACAGCACTTCCCAGAAGTGTTACCCCTGAATAACATATCTTTGGATATGTCAGACTTACTGCTCAGATATTAAATATGTGATGTGCATGTGTACAGCAAGTCTGAAGAGCTGCAAAACATTAAATTTATTGCATATCTTTTCAGTGCACATGAGCCAATCTAGGAAATTTGTGTAGAAATAAAGTCCTCCCTGTCTTAGTAGCATCTTTTGCCTGTTTCCAACTTGAATGAGCAGAAGTGATGGTGACTGAACACATTAACTATGTGCACTATACTTGCAGCATTTCACCTAATACAATTTTGACTCACCTTTTATTTGACCAAATCCCAGTGTTGTCTCAGAAGCCTTTGAAACCAATCAATGCACAGAGATCTCTATTTCTGTGTCATATTCAACTGAAAGGCAGACAGTTCATAGCAAAAATTCTTCTTATTAATATCTGGTGTCCAAATGAACTTCTGATATTCTCGGCTTTCACAACATGGTTGAGGCAATTTCAGATTTGCGTCAGTATCAAATTTCATTAAAACAGTTCAAGTTTTTGCAACAAGGTCACTCACTGAATATATTAAACAAATTACTTGTTCATATCTTCTTAGACAGTCCATTATATTTTTGTATTAGTTCTCCAATTTGACTACTCTCATCGTGTGCATCCAAGTCGTTGCAAAACACTTTCTAAATAAAAACCCAGCTTGATCCTCCTAAGTGTTTGGTATCATTTGGTCTTGCCAATATAAATAAATATCCTACCTGAACTACTTTTGAGTTTATTTTTTAAATTGCCACTTTGCTCCAATGGGACAAAATTCTCAGAAGATGAAAAATTGAGCTAATGCCATGGTATACGACTTGTACTTTTCATAGTATGGATGAATATGAAGTGAAACTAGTTTTTCAAAAGTCTTTTTCCTAATATCCTTGTATTAGTTGGTGGAATGTTTTTACAGTAATAAACTTTACCAGATCTAATAGAAAGACACTCAGTAGATGAGAAAGGTTAGAGAAGTGGGTCACACAGGATAAGACTCTCACTCAGAAGTTCTTGTTCCAATGTGTGTGACTTTTGGTGAGTCAAATACAAAAGTTTGGTTTTAAAGGTTGCTACTTCTATGATTTACTGAAAAGAGCATTTTTAGTAGTAGACAGAGAGCACTACTTTAGTAATGTCTCACTCCATCCAGCTAGGCTTAAGTCACTTAAGCACTCTTGAACCAGTTCAGTAAACATGGTTTTAATAAAAGCAAGGATTGGACAACAGCAAATCAGTGCCAGAGCTTGGAAAATAACCCAGGACTACTGGCCCTCAAGTCTATGTGCTAATTACGGCAAATATTTCCTCTCTCATCTAGCAGTTAGGATTGCAAAAGATGCAAAATGAAAGTGGAGGGTTTGTGTGTATTTTACTAACCTGCATCTTGTAAACATTAGTTACAATTGGACTTTTAGAATAAATTCCAGATTGCAGAGATTGCTGTTCTCAGTCAAATTCTTGTCTGATTCATTAGTGGTTTTTGGGTTTTCCTGGCTTTGTATTAAGGGAATTACATCTCACTGAGTTGTGTAACAAGGATTGAGAACTGCTCCTTGGCTAAAGCAATGCTCACACAAAGGTACTCAGCCCCAGTAAAGCTGCTTCAAATCTTCCAACTAAACAACAGTACTTTTCTTCTGCCTTCTCCCCCACCTCCCCCTTGCCTGTGAATTGTGATTTATTTGCTCCAATTCAGTCCTCCTCATAGGACAGGTTTTCTTCAGGATAAATGAAACACAGTCTGGATGTCTGAGCCTCTGTTGGGCTTTTCCATAACAGTCTAAATCAGTGCTTTCAAACTGTTTTCACTTTGTAACTCCCTGAGTATCTTCAAGGGGAGGTTCAAGCCTCTGTGTAATAAATTTAAGCATCCTGAGAAGACTTCCACCATGGTCTAGTTGACAAACTCTTCAGAAGACCTCTGGAGTTGCAAGCCAAGAATAGCTGGCTAGACCCGAGGTGAACTTGAATCTCTCATCTTATATGTGAACTTATATCAATCTAGAGAATTTTCAATCCAAGATTTGGAGATGAGGGAAATATTTCAGTGATAACTTTTTATTTAAAAGCCTGTCCTCCATTAATGCTGTTTCCATTAAATTAAACCTTTTGCTTTGTCGACTTATTTACAACCACAGTGCTAAGTTCAGAAATTTCCAGTTATATCAAGCCTCTCATTTCTAAAAACACTCATTACCTTCTGAGCTTTTGAATTTGTGAGAAGACGAGTGGGGAAAAAAATGAGATACAGTTCAATTTATAGTGAGACAGAAGAGCCCTTCCTTTCTTAGATGATGCACCTGTGTGAAGAAAACTGAGGGAATTTTCCTATTTTCTGGGTATGATCATCTGTCACACAACCAAGGCAGCATAAGTTGCTCACCACAAGCAAACCTTTGATTTCCACAGCCAGGTGGAAATGTGCAATGGTATTTCTCTGTACGTACACATACAGTTCTGCCTTTTTGTGGGTGAGTCAATACCTCTCTGTGTTTTTCTAAGGTTTTCTCCCACCAAAAGAGCAGATGAGTAATAAATGAATTCTGTCATGGGGAAATAGGGTGGTGAGAATATCTCTGTCTCAGAGAAGCCACAAGCTAGGAAAGGAGAAGACCTTGTAACCAGGAGTAAGGAGGGAACAGTTGTTTCCTTTTCAGGCTGAAGATTTTTTGGGATACCAATCACATGTTCTCAGATGATAAGATAATTCAGAAAAGTTTTGGATGTTTCTGAAGACTAGAAAAAAGTCCTACAAAACAGGACTTTAAAGCTGGATTATTGTACAGACCAAGTTATTTTCAAAAGATCAATGATTATTTCTGTTCCAATGTATACAGATCAAGAAGTCTGATTTAAGTCACTGTTTTTTTAATATGATAACCTGGAAGATTGTTGCGGTCGCCCCCCAATCACGTCGGGGGGCACCATAATGTCGCGGTCGGGATGGCCAGAGTGACATTAATCACGCGTGTGCTGCGTGTTCAGGGGTGCCGAAATGTAACAATTTATTGTTTACAGAATAGACATTTAGACGCATCAGAAGGTTTGCATATTCTAACATAATTGGTAGAGAGTTATCTAGCTACTTCGCCATTGGCTAAAGGTACAACACTTGCTCTCTGCTCATCTCAGCTGCCCCTTCTCTCTCCAGGCATGCAGAATTGCATGCCTATCCGTGACAGAAGATTAGAAATTTTCTTTTTGAAAAGTAACTGTCAGTTGCACTGTCACATAAGAGTACTGGTACAAGATTTATTAGTTCTTCAGGAGATAAGGAAGTCAAATTTGTCTCAAATGATATTGTTTTTCCTTTCTTTTCTCATGAAGTCAGAGGTTTGTCTCCCTTTCTGTACAAAGTGACCTGAAAAGAAGTGGAAAGTTGTTTTCTGCTTTAGACATGACTTTGCAAACAGAGGAATCCGTATACACTGCATTACATATGCACATTATAAATAGAGCTTATTCTGAGTTTTAGGGGATGTACTGTTCTGAAATCACTCAGGAACTAATGAAAGCTATCAAAATGATCAATGCTTTCAACAAAAGACATATACCAAAACTCTGAAATAGTCACCAAAACCTGTCAGAGAAGTCATTGAAGTTTTTTCATCTTTATGTCTACAGTCTAATGAGTTTTTGAGATATCTGTCTGTTACACAACTGGTGAAAGCTCCTACGTGTGACAGGGAGAAATTTATGTATTCCTGGACCTGCTAGAGCAAGAACCTTCTTTGTCTGATACAGATACATTCTTCTACTTCCTTCTAGTTAGTTTTCATGGACATGGTCATCCAAACCTCGTAAGATATTAATGTATTTTAGAGAAATTGAAATAATTTTTATTTCCATAGCCTCACCTTGCCTCTCTCATTCATTGCACACAACTTGTCCACACCAATGCAAATCTCCACAGTGAACCCTCAGAGGCTCTAAGAAACTCAACCATGAGCTCTCAGAGATCTCTTTAGCAAAATGAGAGTAATAATGCCCAGGGATTCACCTCCATACAGAAGTCCTGAAGAAAATGGTTATTTCTTCTCATGATGACTGTGAGGTTGCTCACCAACACAATGGGTATGACATAAAAGCCTCAGTAAGAAAGATCTGCACTGGTGTAGTCCATATATGCACCAAGTGGAGACATCCTCCTTCAAGACCTATGTGCGTCGATGTTTTTAAACATTTTCGGTGCCACTCGCCTGATAAATTTGACTGACAAAAGAGTGAAATTTTTGCTATGTACAGTGCTAACACAGTCTTCAGCTGTGCATGTGTAACTCAGCAAGAGTTACAAGGATTTGTACAGTGTGAAAACAAAGTTGTAGGAATCAACCAGATCCTGCTTAATTATTGTCAGCTGAGGGCAGAACTAAATGATGTCAAAATGCCTTTATGCTGCCCACCCATATTTATCTAGTTGAATGCTGCCCATGCAGAAATCAAAACCTTCTGTAATTGCTTCCAATGTGATAAGGACTGATGAACAGAAAAGCTATTCAGAAATAGGTCCTTCTTCTTTGGAAGGAGGCATAAAAGGAGTGGGTGACACTGTGACGACCAGCAGAGGAAGGGAAGTGTAGGGTATACAGTGCCCTTTCTGAGGGTCATTGTAAGTCTTAAAGCTGGGATAGGTGTCTGGTATTTTCCTTTTCTTTTTCTGCTCTGCTCAGTGTCTCTGTGAAAAATCTGTGAGGCAGAGATTTTTTAAGTTATTTTTGCGGGAGGGAGCAGGGAGAAAATTGAAAGGGATTTATGTACAGTCTTTGTTGCTTTCAGAAGCAGTAGTATGTTTATTTATCTAAGTGCTGATGGTCTGTGAAGGAAACTGAAACCCTAATCTCAGAAGAAGATAAATCATTACCTATTTCAACACCATTGCTTTTTTAGGTTTTCCTTGAGTCCTGCCAGTTTTTGTTTCTGTAGACAAAGGTTACTGACTAACTCAGTCTCAAGGAAAGTGGATTTTCATCTCTCAGAGTTAAAATAAGCAAAGATCACACTATGGCAGAATGGCAGGGCTATGCTAAGGCTGCTTGTCTCCAGAAGACCATCTTGCCTTAAGCAGTGGGTATGTTCCTTACTATTGACTGGAGTATACAAGTAAAATATAAGTATTATAAATGATCTGAGCTGATGCATTAGAATTACTCACTTACCAACCAAAACTGTGCTTCTCCTCCAGCCTAAATTCCAAATAAGGACTCCATTGTAAAAACATTCTAAGGTATTTTATCAATAATTTAATGTCTCACAAAAATAGACTTATATTTGGTCCTTGCTGGGTGCACACAGTGTCCCAACAGAAGAATGGCAGTGGTAGTGGTAAAAAGTACTCTTCCTGCTGAAGACTTCTAGCGAATTATCAGAAGCTTTGACACATTCATTTGACACATTCATTTACCGCCTCTCACCCTTTTTCCCATGTAATGTTTTTCCCTAAAAGGTACCTTTCTCCCCAGTGAATTCTAGAAGCTTCTTATTTCATCATCCAAGCAACTGTTTCTCATGAAAGATCTTTTCTTCATTCTAAAATTATCGAGGTTTGTGAGGGAGAGGGATGCCGCAGTGCCTTCCCAGATGGCTGCTCCTCAAACCCTGCTCGAGCCTCGGCTAGCTGGCAGCCACCTTTGAGGGCCTCGGGGCAGATGTCTGGGCACCAGAGCACCAAACGTCTCTCCATGGGAGAGATCGGGCACCCCGGCGACTGTGGAGCCACTAGCCAGGTGGTACATCCTGCCACATGCCTCGCAAGAGGTATCTTGAGTGTGGCCAGTTCGCCAGTCCCCAACCAGCGCTCCAGGGGGACGGACCTATGGCTACTACCTACCAAAGGAAGCAGAAAATGACTCTCCGAGTAGGGTGAAACAGAGCTCAGTTTATTGGGGGTCCGACCCCAAGGAGAGCCTACTCAAGAGAGCGCTCAGGACCCTTGGGCATGACCTTATCAAGGGGGTGCAAATGAGGGGAGGGGAGAGGAAAAGGACCAACCAGGGATAAGGGAAGGTGGGGTTTAGGGGTGACAGACAGGAGTAGAATCCAGAGGCCTTCTACTCAAACCTATCAGGGATCGAGTAACTTGGATTGACAGGGAAAGGACTAGAAGAAGGGGAGGAGCTGGGGTACAAATATGGGGAAGGAGGGGTCCAAGGGGGGAATACAACTGAGGGAGGGGATAACAATTCCAGGAGCAACCAAGTGGGAAAGGGGAGGGAGACCGGAGCAGTCCATTTACAGATAATATAACTGGGGGTTAACAGAACTGTACATTGAACCTTTACAGATGTATAAAACCATAGAAAGCACCGTCACAGGGGGAAGAAAATTTTTATTTTTTGTGAGTGTTGAGGTTTGGGATGAGAATTAAGGAGACATGTTTTTCACAGCACCAGTTCCATTGTCAGCATCATCCAGCACTGAAGTTGATTGTCGAAGAGGACAGAATTTCTGATACATTTTCAACCTACTCCATCAATAAAATTTCATCCAATTCCTTCCTGTAATTTTACAGCCACCTATAGCAGCCTCCAGCAGTGGTATTTAGTTTTAATTTTTGCCAAACTATGCCATCAAGTCTAAATATGTAGATGAATTAGATAATTCTGAGTACGTATGAACTAGATGATTTTTAAGGTCTGTTCCAATACAAACCATTCTATGATTCTATGATGTATTCTGGTCTAGTGAGTTATTTTTTATGCTGTACTATGAGATTTTTTTTCTTGTGTTGCAGGTAGCAAAGAATGTTAAACATTTTTAAATGTTAAATGGGCCCTTATGTGAGTCACTTATATTTTTTTCAGCCTTTCAGCTTCTATAAATTTGGGGTTTAACCATACTGAGTGGAAGAAACAACTAACCCCTGAGTGTGTTAGGTTTTCCTGTTCTAAGCAGGTTTGAAGCCAGTTACTTTGTAAAGCAAAGAAACCACAACAATAAAAGCCAACAATATGTTCAACTGGAGAATAAGCAGTACTTCTTACAGATCAATTCCAAGAATGTTTTCACTTTGTGTTACCTGACTCTTGTACAGCATCAAGTCAGTTATACTTTGGTTTCTAGAGAATAAGAGTTTTCTATTTTTATCTATAACCAACACTAAATTTCAAAAAAAAAAAAAAAAAAGATAATAGCTCAAAAATGAAACACAACATGTTAATAGTAGCTAAGTATTCATTGATAAAATATAGTGACTATCAGAACCTTTTTTGTTCAATGTTATGTATTTTACTTACACTGATTAAAATAGTGTTTACAAAAAATGTCAAGAATATCTATAAATTGTCCCTTTCTGCAATAATGAGTTTTAACACAACCCAGAAGCCCAGGTTCATGCAAAATGTTGATACTGGAGCTCAAAACCAGGAAATGCTCCTCTGATTCCTGTGTTATGACCAACACATCTGACTCAAAACTAATTAAAGATTTGTCATTACAACAATTTTCAATGGAATCTCCTGTGTTCAATTACATTTCAAAGGGATCACATACAGATCTGAAATCCAAGAAAGTTTTATCACAGACACTGGTTTTTAAAACATTCCTCTGCCATTAATTTTTGAATCTTATATGTCATCAGCAACAGTTTGTAACACACTCCAGTTTATTTGATTTTTGGGTTTTTTTAAGTGGACTTTTTATCTTCTTTGAGTTCTTCAAATTCATATTAGTTTACAGGAATATGAAGAAATGCCACAGTATCATTACTGTGACTAGATTTTTGCAGTTCTGGTAATGTGGTTTATCTGCTTTTAGTTTTGTACATGCCCAAAATGTCATAACCTCTAATAGCAGGCTCAGTTAAAAAGATCTCGTTTTGTGTGAATAAAACATATGCTGCATTCAGGCTTGTGGGAAAAAGAGGTTTAAAAGTTTTCAGTGAAAGACTGAAAGGAAAAATGAAGAAACTATGATAAAATCTACATACATGATGCAATTGCTACTAATAGATAAACACTTTCCCTTCTGCAGATACCACACCCACAGAGGGAAGTGGTAATGTCTCTAAATACATAACTTTAGTTAACTATTCACAAACACTATGCAGGCCTCTGACACGCTCCTAGTACCTGCAGAGCATGTAAGACCTTCTCAGCAACAGTTATTGCATCTGGGGGCCAAATGGTAGCGAACAGAGGTTACACATGCCTTATAACCCTGGCAAGCACAGGATGCACTCCACATGTAAATACGCTGGTGGGAAAGGAAACCCTTGCATATGCAGCAAGTAGGAAAGTGCAAGATGTTGATGAAGCCATAAATTTGGTTTCTAATAATTTAATGACTGAGAGTTTTGATCAAAGAACTTAGCAACTGTGGAGAAATTGTTCCATCTCGGGGTATGCGCACAAGAGACAGTGAAAGTCCTAACATACTCCTTGATTTTTGCTGCTCATAAACCCGTAACAAGCCCATGCCTTTAAATGCCATATCTAGTGTACAAAAATCTCCTGTGCTATCATAGCTCTAAAGGAGTTGAAAATTGCCTAATAATTTCTTCATCACTCATGTGAGCAATAACAACACAGGTCATGAGTTAACACAAAATAACATCACACATTGATTTCTGTGTATCCTGCAGCTCTGGCAAATTAAATTTGTTTCTAGCACAAGAACCCTGGCTATTACACTCACTCCTGATATAAGGTTGTGCTTGATCATCATAGAATCATAGTATCATATAGTGAATTTAGTTGGAAGGAATCTTAAAGATCATCAAGTTCCAACTCCCCTGCCCTGGACAAGGGCACCTCCCACTAGATCAGTTTTCTCAAAGCCCCATCCAGCCTGGCCTTGAGCACTTCCAGAGATGAGATATCCACAAATTTTCTGGGCAACCTGTGCCAGTGTCTCACCACCCTCATAGGGAAGAATTTCTTCTTAATATCTAATCTAAACCCACTCTCAGCCTGAAGCCATTCCCTCTTGTCCTATCACCACATGCTCTTGTAAATAATTCCTCCCCATCTTCCTCCTATGTTCCCTTCAAGTACTGAATACCCACAATTAGGTCACTCTGAAGCTTTCTCTTCTCCAGGCTCAATTCTCTCAGCCTCTCCTCATAGGAAAGATGCTCCATCCCTCTAATCATCTTGATGGCTCTCCTTGATAAGGCAGACCCTTCTACCCTGTGGTTTGTAGCGAAAACATGTCACGATTATTTCTTATGCTGTGATTTTTCATGTGTGATTTGTATTCTTGCAAGTACTTACGAGTTTTTGAGGACTGAGATTTTTTGCCGCTTTTTTCTTCCAGTGGCTGATCCCTGCATAATCAAAAGGTCTAAGGACCCGCACTATTCCTAGGAAAGAGAAGAAATGAGAATGGGAACTTCCTTCCTGTGCTAGGGGAAGGTGATTATTCTAGTATCACAATGCCAGTGGAGACTTTTTGAACTGTCATATTTTCATTATTATGGCATAAAACTGGAAAAAAATATTCTGTCCACACACAGTGCTGGTAAAAAATTTGTATTTCTTACTGTAACTTGTAAAAAGCTTAAATAAGCACAGTAAACTTTAGGACTTTCTTTGCAGGTAGTTTTTGTCAGTGGGGTCATGGTATCACCCAAAACCATTAAGCACCAATACAGAATGGTTGTGGAAAATACATACACTGAGGCATGTATTTGGCAAGTTTCAGGTCTGCTGGAGGAAATTCCAAACAGAAGGTTCCACCAGTGCCTAGAAGATTTGAAAATAGAGTACCATGGCATGACGTGCTTCCCAACCTGAGCTCAGTCTGCTGTTTGTTGGTCACAAACCTGTTTGTTTCTGTATTAAACATCCAGCTGTCCAAAAAGCACAAGAGAGGTGGTTGTGCTGCTGTGCAAATGCATGAATTTCTGCTTCTGGTGGGAACAGAAGGTAGGAGTCATCTCAGTCTCTGTGAGACTTGACAACTGTTGCAGGCAGCCTGAGGTATGAAGGGACAGAGGCAGTTAATTTGAAGAGAAATGGACTGATCAAAAGAAGTACTGATTTTCCTCTGCTGCTTGTACAGTTAATGTGTCAGACTTTGTACAAACTCTCCCACAGCAGCCAGAGCATCTCTCTTTCTCTATATATATACACATGCACACGTATATATGTATATATATGTATATATATGTGTGTGTGTGTGTATGGGGGTATGCATATGAAATAGTCTGCCTGAGACACTCTTTGTCTGTGAAAGGAAGTGTTTGAATTAGCAGATTCTTCCAAGGAAAAAAAAACCAGGAACAAATTTATACGTAACAGTAGCAATTGCTCTCTGAACTTCATATAGGAAGGAGTCTGAGATACAGATTTTATAAACAGACCCCTCTGGATCTCCAAAGAGAGGATTTGAAAAGTCAAACACATCCAGGACATGCCTATAAAAGTAAAAATTACACTGCCCAGAGCCTTTTAAGCAACAGACTTATTTCAAACAACAGAATACTATAGCTGCTAGATTTTGTCTCTCTCTCTGTGTAGACATACATAGGTAAAACTAACCCCTGTGTGAAGTTGCCATTAGTTTAGGGATTTTATCCATTGCAACTGTAAGACCCATGGCTAAAACTTGTTAATTGTTGTTGCTGAGCAGTAAGAGAAGCAAGTCAGGTGCCCAGACAAAAGTCTGTTCTCTTCGTTTAGCTAAAAGCAAGAACTGCATGGGTGCTGGAAGTGGACAGTTATTACAGCCTGCATTGGATAGAGACTACAGACAACAAGAGGAAGGATGCTGGAAGGGTCTGCCCAAGAGGAGGGCCTTTCTATGAGGAGACTGCAGGATCATGTATGTCACTAAGTGTTCGTAAAAGGACTGGAATGTTGCAAGATCTGTTGGGATTAGTGATGGCAAGATGAAAAAGAGTGTTAAGGAACAATAGTGATGTCCAGCAATAGCCAGTGAAACATAGCAACCATAAACAGCATGTGGTCAGCATCACAGCAAGGAGTTTTGTACTTATCTTTATTATATAGGCCAGAGTTGTGAGTTTCACCTGTAATAGGAAGAGTTAGATTTAATCTTTTTGAGCTTGGTTTGCAAATGTTCACACTTGAGCGCCCTGAGAGTGTTTATGACTCTCTGGATTTGCAGCTGGGGTCCCAACCTGTTATATTTAAAGGGTCCTAAGAAATAGAGAGGTTTTGTAAACATTTTTGTGCTTTGCCTCCAAATTACTTAAAAGCAGGTAAACAACTCATTGTGTAAGTGTGCGACTAGGAGTTTAAAACAAAAGATGAAACTTACACAGGAAGAGCACTTGCTAGGACCAACAGGGAGTGTAAGAACTGTTCTTGGGAGCTGAAAAGATTTGAGTGGTGTTTCTTTGCTGTCAGTCACCTATCTGGCATTAACATCTGTATTCCTGGCCACAGCAGAGCAAGTGAGGCATTGCTGCAGTATTAGCTTGTCTCTGATGCTCTCGGTAACTCTACACTCTGTGAAGCAGAATGAGGTAATTTGCAGAGGAGAAAAACTGCTACAAATTCCCTTTTCTCTACTCACTCTCTTTCATTTCAAGATGAGTGGGTTGGGCACTGTAAGTGAGATATTAAATTCAAACCTTGGTTGAGAAGGATGTAGCTGAAATCTGTGGGGTCCCTGAGTTTTATTGATCATGCCTACACTATATATTTTTGCTTATTCAAAGTCCTGGCCATGTCATGGAGCAGAAGATGAAGACACGAAGTGTGACCTCTGTTGAAACCCCAGGACCTATGAGCTATTCCCAGTCACTTTCAGGAAGGCTTCCTTTCACTGTACCTCCAACACAAACTGCTCTGCTTCTCCTAGCACAGTGGGAAATAGAGATGTCTATAGTCACACACAGCCAACACTGGAAATGTTTCCCTCAGCTGCTGAATAAGATCTTTTTAACATATCACTACTCAGCCTTGAAACTTTCAGTGCACATCACATTTTTATTCTGCAAGGCACCTGGAGAGTATATCCATGACTTGTGTGAAACTGTGTCCTGACAGCTTCACTAGCTCTAAGAAGGAGTCATTACCAACCAAACATGAAGTTCACTGTTCTTTAGGAGGAACACAACCACTTATCTCTACTTTTTTTTCCTTCACTAGCAGTCTTTCAAAGAAAAGCACAATTTACAAGTGTTCCAACAGCTTCATTAACTGCTACCTCTCCTCCATAGACAGCAAGGGTTAAGGACGCATGGCCCTGGCCACTTGTCAGATTTGGCATGCTAGAGCCAACAGCTGGTAGAGGCAGATAATTAGTCCTTCGTCCTGCTCAAAGTTCAGCTTTGATTGGCAGGGGAAAGCAGGCTGCACCAGCCTGCTTCCCTCTTTCAATTAAGAAAGGCCTGTGCCATCAGATTACCTTGGCAACATGCCATAGCATCCGTGTCATTTGCCTGCCTGAGTTTTGCCATGGCAACAGGAAAGCTAACCTTGCCAAAGCAGCATCTGGTCTATGGGTGGCAGATTACCTGCCAAACAGATTTACAAGCTGCAAAGTGCTGCTGAATGTCCTGAGAAAAGAGAGGAAGAGGGAAAATCTTGTGACAAAAAGATGATTATCCATTTTAATTTTTCTTTCTAAGAAAAGATTTACAGAGGTCCAGCTGCTGATGTGTGGATAGAGCTTGTTTTTATTCTTTCTGGGCATGAAAATTATTAGACAAATTAGGATTTATCTTAGCCACAAGGCCCTCTGGGCATTACAGAAGTAAAAGTCTTTGTTGAGGACTAATTTCTATTATGCAGTAACCAGGCTGGACTTGACAGAGGACTGCTGGTTTTTCATTTCATTTTATCACATCCATTTTGTTGTGTTGACACTAGAGATATGTGTGATCCAAAAATCGTGGATCCAACTGCTTATAAATTGCAGAGAAAATCACATCTGAATGTCAGCATCACATCGAGTTCCAGTGGCCTGTAAAACTCAAGGCTGTACCAGATTCATAAGTACCATAGCACTTTTCTAGCTGACTGGACTCAGCAGAGGTTGAAGCTTCTGGATTCATAGAGGGCAGGGAAATAGACTGTAGCCAATAAAGGACTGGCTGCATCTCTTCCAAACAACTCTTGAAAGCAAGTCATGTTGCAAAGGAAGGCCAGAAAACCATTGACCAAATCCCAGTGGTTCCTCTGTTTTGGGAGACAATTCCTTTCTGACTCTAACCCAGATCATCCATTAACACTGAGCTGCTGTGACAAAGATATATTAATTAGACTTTCAAGAATCATTTGAATCTAAATGAAATATGACTCCCACTATGCAGTATTGAGGGAAAAAATAAAGTTTCTTTCCAGTCCCTCCGAAATTGTTAGCACACATCTGAAACAAGACATTTCTCTGAAGCAACAAATGTGATTGAGGAAAATAATGATCATCTTATTTCAGCTCCTCTTAGAAACCTAAAAATTTTCTCATAAACCTTAGGTACTTACTCCAGAATGCCTCTATCCCACTGCCTCTGTGGACTGTATACACCAGATCCTGAGATCAGCTCACATTGGTTAGAGAATGGTGCTAATAATGCCAAGGGTTTTGGCCCGATCCCTCTATGAGCCATTCATTTAAGAGTTAAACTTGATGATTCTTGTGGGTCTCTTCCAACTCAGAATATTCTGTGATTCTGTGATGGAGGAGTGGTGGTGGCTACAAATAGAGCCAGCAGAGATTGAAGTTGCTGCAGCAGTGCTAAAATTTGCATCAGGTTAGAAAGTGAGGTTGGTCACCAGTGCTTCATATACTTGGCAAAAAGTGGCATAATATTTTTTTGATTATCAATGGTCTAGATGTTTCTCTTCCATTAGGTCTAGATTTCTGAGATAAGGGATACATTCGGGAGAGTGTGCAAGCACGTCTTTCAGTGTCACACAGAATCTTCCTGTGCTGAGAGAGCAAAATCAATACTTAAATGTAGACAAAATAAATTGGATATCTAGCACATACTTGAAAGGATCTTGGCAGAAGGATAGCCTTACAGATCAGAAAATCAATAACTTGAAAGTTCATCTCTCGTATCTGCATCAACAATTATTGTAAATAATATAATATTTAATATATGATACAACATAATATAATATTTGGTACCCAAATATTCATGACCTACAAGTCAGTATTGTAGTTTGCTGCACTGAATCCATCTTAAGCCTTCACACAGTCATTACAGAATATCACCTCACAACACCTGGTGTCTTTGCTTGAAGCTAATGGACAACACCACCATGAAAGTGAGTCATCTTTTTTCGTAGGATAGTGAAGATACAGAGAACTGAGTGACCTCCCCATAGTCACACAAGTTTTGTTAGAATGAGCACTAGGCCATGCTCTGTTTCAGCTCTGCATAATACTAACAGTACCCTCTTCCATCCATTCTGATTCTCCTGTTCATAATGCAAATGTACTATTGCAGTAGAGATCAGAGAGAAGCAAAGTCCTGCATCCTCTCTGTAGTTGACACAAGGAAAGACTCCATACTGACACTGACTGCTGCTGTACTAGCTGGGGCAAATGCTAAGGCTAAGATCATGCAAAAGATCGGGCCAGGGCTGGGGAGGACCAGCCAAAGGAAGCAGTGGGCCTTCAATGTCCCTGGGAGGGATTGGCAGCTCCAGAACCCAAAGGATCAGCTGTGCCCATCAGGAATAGGAAAATACAGCTGCCCCCATGGAGACCTTGGCATGCCAGGCCAAACCCTTCCAGAAAAATTGTCCTGTTGTCTGGAAGCTTCCAGAAAAAACTGGCTTGGGGGACCAGATACTGTGAAGGGGCTGCTGTGGGTCTGTCTCACTGCACACTCTGGGGAACTGCTGTAGGACATTGCCTTCTCAAGGACCCCAGTCTCCAAGGAGCCTGTGGCATGGCCAGCCAAACACCTGGCACAGTGACTGTGTCTCTGAGTGAGCATTTTTCTCTCAGTCATAGACATTTTTCCCCTTTAATTTAATCAGCTACTCCCAAATAGAAGTAAACCAACTGTGGCTTATATATGACTAGCTGCTCCATGAAGTGACAAACTTGACAGAGGTTTCATCTTAGACTTTCACCACACTGACATATCCCTCAAACAGACATCTTGAGTTTTCCCTGCCCTTCCAGGATGAAGAACAGAGAGCTTCCAAAGAAAGACTCCTGTCATTTTATGTCATATGTGGTCAAAATTCAGGGAACAGCCACACTGACGAAAACCCCTCTGACTCTGGCCTCCGGTACGTTCTTGACTTCTTTCCAGATCCCAGACTTTTACAATGTCAGGATTTCTGTATGCAAAAGGCATCTGAGGCTGGCTGAGTATATCTTTTTCCTTTTTCCTGTGGTCAGAAAGAAAGCAATAGTTTCACCCCTGTCTTTTAGCTAATAAGTGTTACATTACAAACTGGTGGTTGGAAAGTTACTAAAACACCTTGAGGGTACTGAGCAATCCCATTGATGTCTTTAACCTTTGCCCAAAGAGATATAGATCCCAAGTGCTGTGGGTTCCCATGCAAGGTGAAATGCTTAGGAGGAAAGGTGGGAAGTGACAACACCCAAACATAACACACTGATCCTTATTTTGGAAAGAAGACAATGATGACAGCGGCTAAAGAAGAACTGAGTTCTTTCTGGTTCACTCGGCTTCAGTCCAGTCCATAACCTATTATGCTTTTTAAGAAGAGAGTCCTGTTGATTTCTGTGGCCCTGGGCTTGTGCTCTGGCAGTCAAGCTCAATCTCTTACACATGAATTCTGTAAAGCACTAATCAGTAGGTTATCATTTGAACTTCTAGCTCAGTGCCAGGGAGTAAAAATTAGAAGATAACTTTTGTCTTCCAGATAAGTGCACATGATACATGATAGAGAGCTGCTCAGTTTAGTCCTAATGTTATAGCTCTACCACAATGGAGTAAAAGAAATACCAACTAAGATATGCATTATCTGTATTTTGTTTGCCTTCCTCTGTGACCTAGCTGTATCCGTAGCAATTTTGTGACAAAATGAAAGAAGGAAACACACAGACTTCTGGTTTAGTCATCTCTCTGTGACCAGAAGAAGTATGTGTGTTGCATATGTGCTTCAGAGGAGTGGAACTGACTTGAAACTGTCACCTCAAAGATACTGCTGGACCACCCTAGGAAATCCTAGTAAATCCTTCCGGCTTAATTGCTAAGTTCTCTAGGGCATGGAGACATGACCAAAAGCAGTATGCCAAGTACCTTTTAGGATGCCAGGAAGTCTAAGAAGCTGAAACCAAGTATTCATTATTGCAGAAGTATTTTTGTTAGAGGCTTGCTTGTGCTATACTTTATATGAAAGGCTTTACTCGGATTAAGGAATGGTTTCATTATTTACAGGGTAGAAGAGTTATCACACTGAAGTCAGCAGGAAGTCACAACAGAAATCTTCCACTAGTATAGGAAGTGTTTTCAAGTGTGGCATTGAACCTTTTGCATAGTCTGAGAACACTATCTTACTTCAAATGATAATACTGGCTCTTATGTGGTACTCAGTTTGAAGCAATTTTGATGATCCAGTTATTTCCATGTGCTAAGAACTGATTCAGCAACTCAATGTGTTGTCTCATGGTGTGATCTCAGATTAAGTACTTGCATAATATAGGTGATTGTTTGCAAGAGCATGTGTTGGACACCATCCCTACTGCTGTCAAAGTTTTAGTCCAGAAGTAGGTCAAATCCAGATGGTGAGTCAGTAAATGTTAATGTGTTTTAATTATCAGGCTATTTTTAGAAAATTCAGCATTTATGTTGCCAGGAAGTGAAGTGGAGCAGAAAGTAAAATCCGAATGAGATGCTTCCCTCTTCTTGAGATAGGGAGATGGGTTATGCATCATTAACACTATTAATGAAAAACAAGTCATTACAGTTCTAAGTTTGAAAGTTGAGTGTCAACACAGAGATTCTACCTTAGCACTTCTTGTTTACTTATGTCAATAAATCCCAACAAATAACAGAAGTTTTCAGTCAGTCCTTCAGTTTTTGGTTCCATGTGCTCCTTCGTCCTATTAGTAGGACAATGAAAATACCAGTTATTTTGATCTTCAGGAAGTTCTTGAGAATGTTTTCTTTGTGACTGAGATTATATGAGTAGAACAACTTGAATTTCTAGGGTATTGTTCCTGATAATGAGTAAAGTGATGTAAATAAGCATTAGCTACCACTACTTCTCTTGTGTATTATAAGGTCTAAAAAGAATCACCCAGAGGCTGAGATTAGGCAGCAATTACTTTTGTGGTTGATGTTGAGATATTTAATACAAAAATATGTAGATATATTCGAAAGTCTGAAGCTATAGACCTAGGTTTACTAATTATCAACTACAATCATGGTTCATTTTTATCTAGTAGGTCCAGTTCTAGACTCTGCTACATATTTCTTGAGTGTGATCTTGAGCAAATCCTCTGCATTCTCTATCCAACACTTGTAGAATAAAAAAAGCTATACCTTATATACCTTATACTCTTTTAATGTTTATATATGCAGTATCTGGCTATAGAATTTTATTCCTGTTTTATACACCTCAGTGCTGTGATAAAAAAATCAAGAATACTTATTTTCTGAAAACAAAATAAAATAAATAATACTTTGGCCTTTTCTCAGCATGCTACCTGTGAATCCAGGCAAGGCATAACCTTACAGATTTTTTCCATGTAAATGTCAACCTCCATTCAAATTAATTCTTCATGCAGTTATCAAGAAAGAGGTGCAATATAAACCAAATGCAATGGAAACAGAAGAGTCCGAAACGAATAATCCAGCCATTCCAGGTTTCCTGTCCTCTGCCTCCATCCTGTCCCTGGGATAATTGCAGAGTTTTTCTTAGGCTTGAAAAATGCTCGTCTTGCAGTCGCAAGCATATCATATTAGATTTCAGTTTTATTTTTAGTCAAGTGGATTTGCTGTCTCTTGTCAGCTTATTGTGTTGTGTTAGCAGGGACATTTGAACAGAACAGAGTTTTGTTGGAGCTCCAGTGGACTCTTGTATATAAAATCAAAGTTCTCTTGCTCGCTTCATGTTCTCATTCATTCACTCAGTGTCTCAGAGCCTGCCAGCTCTGTGGGCACGAAGCCAGTTTTGCACTTACTACTGGGTTTTGTGTTGGCTGCCAGTCACAAAGGATGGTGATAAATGGATTCAGCAGCACCTATTAGGATTAACTGAAGGCTTAAATTCATTTTGAACCCTCTTACTGCCAAAATTAATTATACTAAAATTAATTATGCTATGTTATCCATTGAAGAGCAGGCCAAGGTGAGGAAAATACCTACCTTAATGTTTACTGCAGCCTGGAGCTGAAATAACCAGTGAAATCTACAGAACAGAATACATCATGATTACTAGACTCAAGCATAGTTTTTGGGACTGTCTGCTTTCAGCTATCTTCAGATTTTGTCCTCAGAGACCTTGTTGACTACATGCTGACTACAGTGATTCAGGTCAATCAGAACAGCACTTGTATGGTGATATGCAAAGCAGGTTGGACAGTGGGAGTATCTTCATATTTTAGCAAAAACATCAGCTCAGTTGGAATCCTGCTTGTTTTATTTAATTGCATGGCATTTGGAAGAAATATGTTAATAGAAAATCCAGTGACTTGATTGCTTTGCAAACCAGTGAGGTTCTGTTCAGCTAACCTCTTGTTTGCAATAGTTCAGTTTAGTTTTATGTTGAAGAGAAAGTGCTGAAAAACAGCGTAATACCAGGTGGAAGCCCTGAAACTCTCTCAAAACAGATTGTTAGATAGTTGATACAGTAGTTTCAACACTGATGAAATGACAACAAAGCCATGAGAGTCATAATGTCCCAGTAAATGATCTCCTTCATTTTGTGCCCTCTTCTGTAGTCTGATAGATTATGAGTCCCACCTACAACATATAACTGAACAAAGTTCCTTGATCAGAAAGCTTTTAACTGAAGGAAAGAGCATTGTTTAAAAGATGGAGGAAAGAATGGACTGTAAGTAGAACAGAACATGGTGTTTAGAAATATTTCTTAAAAGATATAAAGAATATCTTAAAGAATATCACTCTTTCCTGCCACTTCTCAGTCTAATCTAGGCAAGGAAATAGTGTATTTTGACTGTTTCATGGAAGGGCCTGATTAATTTATCCATTCTGATTGGCCATCTACAGTGCATAGTATAACAAAAAAAATCAGCTCTTAAGACTCAGTAGTTTGCATTCTAGACTATCTTACTTCATTCATTTAAAATAAAAGACTGCTTTCCTCATTCTTTTTCAAGTTAACTACAATTCTGCATTTTTTTTGCTGCTGTCTTCCTGACCTTAACTTGCAGATAAAAATCTTGATTGTCTCTCCTGCAGACAAACATGGTGATTGGTAGACAATTACACTTACCCACCTTTGAAAATCAAATTATACTGCCTTGCTGTCTATTTTTGCATTGCTTGGAAAGTTACTACAGAGCATGTTCTTCACTGAGGAGTTTTTTTTGTTATAAAAGTAGCTTTAGAATTACCAATAAATCAAAGCTAGGTTCATTTGGGTTCTTTTTATTTCTTTCTAATAATTATGTGTTTTACTGACAGAGAAAATATTCCAGATGAGCTGACATCTGAGAAACCAGCATCAGGCTAGGAATTTGAAACATGTATCAGAAACACTAAAGTAATTATATTAACTATGGATTCCCTATCTATTCAACAATTATGCTTTGAATCTATAGGGAGTGTAAGATGGACTGAATTCTTAGCTTATAGTACCTGCACTAGGATGCCAAAGTTTAATAAGACAGCAATCAATTCAGGAAGTGGAGACAGAATAGAGCCTGTCATTCCAGTGCATGGCCTTATATGTAAAATAGCCCATCTGACTCCTATCTTTTGGATTGATTATTGCATGATGTGACTCTGCCAGGTTCTTATTTTCCCATCTTAGCTTAAGATATCTAAGTCTGACATTTTGCTTTCTTCTAGATCATCCTTTGAGACTATGCTGGACATCATCTGATAGATGCATGACAATGCAGTTTATTGATTTGTCTTTGCATTTAGCTTTATTGGTGTTGTATCTGATTTGCAACACCTTTCTGCTTCTTTTAGAAAGAAGCATTTTCACATTTTTATTATTTTCTTTTTTTTTCCCCTGTAAAACTGCAACACTCTTCATGGCTTGTGCTTGTATGGACTGTTAGATACTGAGTCTGTCTAAGATGTTCATCAAAATGGTTATAAATTAGTCCAGGGAAAAAAAATCCCTTTTGAGGAACAAAGTGAACTGGGATCTTCTCATCCATACCAGACCCAGATTACACAGGATTCTTCTGCATGGCATTCATAGTTTGCACACACAACACTCTTGACATCTTCCTGAACATTGAAGTGTGTATGTCTTGTACAACATAAATCAAACTTGTATTTTCAGCCTCTCCTATAGAATGTGCATAGTTCCCCATTTTTCTCCACTGCTTCCCAGGAGACATTTCTGTCAGTTACCATACATGAATATCATGTAGCACACTGGAGTTTCATTCTTGAAATTCCATAGTCTTGAATAAAGCTATAAGGTCACCAGACGGGGCCGGTGTGTCTGCTTTTGAGTTATATCTTTCTGAAATAGTGAAAAAGAGACGCTAAAAGTACTGGTGCTACTCAATTTGGAGAGAGGAAGCCTGATGGGAGATTTAACTGAAGTTTATGAAATCCTGAAGATGACGAATAGGGTGAAGAAGAGCCTTTGTTCACCAAATCCTAAAATATTAGAACTCAAGAGCATTCATCAAAACTAGATGTTGATTGCTTTAAAATTGCCTGTATAGAATAGAAGTATTCCATCTAGGTGGACAGCTAACTTCTGGAACTGGTTGTCTTGGAGGCAGCATATTATAAAAGAGAATTAACAAATTCATGGGTACCCAAAACTGCTACTAAAAGCAATCAACAAGGATGTACACTCTAATCCTTAATCCATTGACTGTGGATCCTGGGGTTGGGGTAGCAGGTGGTGGCTGAGCCCATGTGCTTACTCTAACTAACTTTTTCACTGCCATTGTTAAGTTCCCACATAGTTTTTCAGGAGTTTTTTACTCAGAACTGAGGTATTTAGTAGTTGTCCTTGTGCCCTTGTGTGCTCTGCTGGTTGTCCAGATAAAAGCAGGTGAACAATGATTCCTCTACCCTGGGAGAGGGTATGTAAGCATTGTGTCTTTTGCAAATGCAAGCACCTCATGACCAAAATTCCCCAAAGTAACTCATGAATCACTTCATAATGCTCAGTCTTGGAAGAAATTCTTATACTTAGGTGGACCTACATTAGTTACTGGACATGAACACTATAAGACTTTCATATTCTCCTATGGTTTCTTCTCACTCTTTTTCATTGCACCAGTAACCATTTTTTCATGTCCTTCTTGCATGTGTGCATGTTCATCTCCATTTGTACATAACTTGTGAGCAGAATAGTGGTCTAGATGAGCCATTGGTGTGACTCATGAGCACATTTTTAAGTTCTTTTGATTCAGCTTTTTTATCCATCTGCAACTTCTCTGAAGTTCATTTACATATGTCAGTTAGAGAATGAATGTCTTGACAAGGTACTTTGGACACTGATAGCTTGGGTAGCTTAATTTCCGATGAGAAAGTCAAGACGGCAACTTCTGAAAAAGAAATCAGGAATCAGTCACCTGCTACAACTATAAATTCCTGTGAAGATGATGACCCAAAACTGTAGGGCATAGGGGACAGCACTGGACTGTATGGCCCAAAAGAAGACATTAAATATCAAAAGGACAGAGATTCCTGGGTGACATTTTTTTGCTGCAAGAAGTACAATTCCTGGAAGTCTCATTGCTGCAAACCCCCAAATTTTAAACAAGACAGCAGAAGCCAGCTCATAAACCCCCAGAATCTGACACAGTTCAGAAGAAAACACAGTGTAATATTAGCAGGGTCTAATTGAACTCCTTGGCTGAGAGCAGAGTGATTAACATTATAACAAGCAATTATGCCTGATGCTCAGCTAACAACAAAATAAACATGGTAAAATATGACCACAACATTTTGAGTCAAAACCTCATAGAGACTTACCATTTGCTCTTATATCTTCCTCAATACAAGTAGTGCATCATTAGCAAAGTATTATCCATTTGTTTTACAACACTGTTGAATTGTATGGTAGCCAGTTAAGAAGATCAAAGAGGTCTATTAACAACAGATAACCACAGAGCAAATATGATTAAAGTAATTACAGAAGGAAGTAATCTGCTAATTCTTAACGATTCTGAGGACTCAGAGGGGAGCTCTCAAAGTGATTCTCATCACTGGAAATCAGGGTGCTACTGCAATGAACCGAGATGATATTTGGGGTTTCAAAGTGTGGGATATTTTTCTACACGTTTTCTCTTATGTCTTCTTCCAAACATCACACCCACTTGTGACTTGATTCAGACACAAAAAATCCTTATCACAACAGCAACTAACCTTTTTTTTTTCCTTCTGTCTTTTGGCACCTGTCAAAATTTCTCAGACCTTGTTCATTTCTAACCAGGACATACCTTCACTTTCCAGAAGCCTCTGGAAACAAAATAATAACATTTTCCTCAACCTTCCTTTCCCCACACATCCTTTCTATCTTGTCAACTAGAACCAGAGGTTGCCATGGTGCCTCCTCTGGTGGCTGCACTCGGTCACAAAATCCCAAGCCCAGGCTAGCTCACAACCACCCTAAGGGGCACTGGGCAGGTTCGGGCACCAAGCGGCCAAATGGCCCTTCACGGAAGGACTCAGGTTGCCCAGTGACTCAGGGGCTGCCAGCCTGGCGGTACGCCCTGCCTCACACCTTGCAAGGGGCTTCTTGAGTGAGGCCAGTTCGCCAGACCCCAACTGGTGTCCCTGGAGGAGGACCAGTGGACTAGCTGCCTGACGAAGAGGCAAAAGATGACTCTTGAGGATGGTGAAACCAGGAATCATTTATTAGAGGTCTATGCCTCTGGAGGAACTGACCCACAAGAGCCAAGACTGTCTTTGAACATGGGTTTAAATAGGGGGCTCAAACAGGGGGTGGAGTCCGGGAAGGGACCAATCAGGGAAGGGAAGAGGGGGGGTTTAGGGGTGACGCATGAGGGGAAGCCTGAGGCCTCCTGCTCAAGCCAATCACGGACTGTACAACTCGGAGTGACAGGGAAGGTTCTTGAAGAAGGGGAGGGGCCAGGATACATATAAGCGAGGAGGGCGGAGGGACCTGAAGACGGAAAAACTGGGAGGGACGGCACCTGTGGGGGGAACTAAGTGGGATGGATGGAAGGAAGGGGGAGACCGGGGCAGTCCATTTACAAACCAATATATCAGGGGATAACAGAACTGTACAAAGAACTGAGTACAAACACATCTGTAGAACTTATAATATACACCACCACAAGAGGTAATTTTTCACTCTTTCCACTCTTCCCCTTCTTGCTCTACCCTAAAACCTCCTCCTTTTCTTATCTCTCCTTTTCACTTCAGACATCCTACCAACACTGCCCCTAATAAGCCTTTTCAGTCTGTTCTTCTTCAGTAGACAACTAAGCAACTAATTTAGAATTAAAAGGAGATAGGTATATGTTTCTCTGTCATGTGAGGGCATTTGGAAATCTTCCTGAGAATAGAACCTTTTAAAAGTCCATTTTCTGTGTTTCTCCTTCGTTCTCCCTTCCCCAGACTTTGCCGCTCTTTTGCTGTTCCCTGTCTTCACTGACACCAAAATATGTGTGGCCTCGGTGTCTTCAAGCACTGAAATGCAAGCACTTCTACAAATCATGGATTGACATTGCACATCTTCTAATCATGTCTGAAGCTTCACTGTATCCCATTGCTGGGGACATTAAGGATCACAAATGGAACCAGTGGGAAAACTCACTGAACCTTTCATGGTCTGACACCAGCATATTTTGCTCAGCTATAATCAACACAATCAAAACTCATGTCATACCTTCAGATATGCACTGTACACACACAGAAATTATATTTTCTCCAGATTTATCTAGTCCTTGTTTTTCAACCTCTTTTGCTTTTTCTAGTCCCCTGTTCAGATGCTGCTCAAACATTTCATTTCCTAGTATCCTTGAATCACCAAAACATTTCTGCTCCAGGCAGAGATTTTGTCTCTGCTACAGTCAACAGATCAGTCCTATCCCAGTGCAAACACTGCCTTTATCAAGACTAATGGCTAAAAATAAGAGGGCCCAGATTCCTATATTTGTATTAGCACTCAGTAAATGACTTGTTTTTTCTGAAATTGTTTGCATGCCCAGCAAGTCCATCTCATCTGAAAAAAACTATGACCAATTATGATGCCTACCCAGAAACCAATGGTGAAGAATCTGCTTTGTTGAAGAGACAGTATGAAATCAGAACAATTCATGTCATGCTTAAGCATGTCCATCTAAATAAGAGCATAAATACATATGGAAGGAGTCAATATGTCCAGGGCAAATTATCATCCTCTCATGACATATTGTTGAACACTTTGCACCTAGTACTAATGTCCATGTTAATGAAGAAACCCTGGTACTTTGTTCTTCCATAAGAAAACCTTAAAATGTCATTCTTGCTTTCAATTTGGTCAGATTTTCCTTTATTATTAATTCACCAGATCTTTTGTAAGCTCCCTTTGGAGGTAATTCCCTGTCTTTTGAAAAATCAAACATTTTAATTTGACAGATATCACAGTATTCTGTCTCTGCTCTTAATTTCCAAGATGTCCAGCTTGTTACATTATCTGAGCTTTGCAGTTAGAACTTTCTCTTTGTCCCAGAAACACATAGATGGTATTGTCTTCTCCACCTCAAAGGTGGACAATAAGGTAAAGTATATATGCTTCTCATAGTCACAAACAAACAAAACATACTCCTCTCTGATGCTCTTCTGATGCTCACCCCAGTCTACTGGTAACTAGACAATCTTGGCTACCTTTTAGCTGAACTATTGCTGTCACAACACCTGCTTAAAGACCCAAGATTGCAGAAATGACTGAATTTCTAAAAAGATGGCGGGAATAATGGTTTCCAGGTCAGAACAATTATCAGGATCTTTCCTAATTGATTAGCTGATCTTTAATTTTGTCATATTCATTCTGTATCTTCAGTGCTCTTGGTCTGCAGGCTGCTCTGGGAGAAAGTTTCTCATTAGAGAGTCACAAGTTTGACTTTATGTAGGCTGGGCTTTGGAGGATGAGACGCTTTACAGTGGTAGGTGAGGTTCTTTATTAGGAACTAATGAACTTGTACAAACAAAATTGTCTGTGCAACTGGGCGAGGAAAGCCTGCCCAGTGCTCATTTGGGGTATATTTACCAGGTTGTTTCAGGCCATTGAATCAGGCCATTAACTTGATTGTGCCTCAGAGTACCTAAAGCCCTCGTTCTGATATAACCAAGTGGAAAAGGGGAGGTAAAAAGATTGGGCCTATTCACTCGCTAGAGGTGATTTCAGGGGCCGATTCAAAGCACTTCCTCCTCAGTCCATATGGGTTTTAGGAAGTTTAGTGTAAAGTCTCTGTAGATCCTAACAAAGATAGACAGGAAGAAGCTCAGCCACCTGGTACAAGGTAAGACCATACCTGCCTGATCAGTTTTCCTACACACAAGTGTCCTGCTCCATGTGGTATCCATGGTACATGACTGGTTCCCATTACCAGAGGGCATGAAGATTACTGTATTTACAGAACCACAGAGTTCCTGAGGTGGAAAGGGATCTCTCGAGATCATCTACCAAAAATCCCTGCTCAAGAAGGGTTGGCTCACGTTTGCTTCCCTTTTCTGTTTGATAACCAAGTTAGTACAATTGTTCCTTGACTAAATCTAGTAGCACTAAACATACAATTATATATTTTCAGATTAGGTTCTTAAAATCTGTGTGCTGTGTCCCAGGCAGTTTGTGGTCATGTTTAGGAAAGGGGGTGGAATTGCAAGGGAGGGAGAGAGAGGATGGCAAAATTGGGAAGTCTTGCCTATACATTTCACTCCTATTTTCTAATAAAACTAACAAGCAAGTAAGGTTTTGGAATTAAATTTGCTACAGATATTCTCTCACTGCTTAATTCCCTACTTCAGCTGTCCACTGAAAGGCTGAAATTTATGTCCAGGATGCTTTTAAGGTAATTGCTCATTTAAGTTTTGAAAAGCTAGATTGATGCTGTTGTGCTGGTTAGACTGTGGCTTTCCTTCCTACTTTTTCTCGACAAAGGTGATTATTGTTGGCTTTGCTCATGTTTTTAATATTTTTTTCAGAATGCATCATGGTCTCACATTCACTATGCCATGCAGTTTGGGTAAGGAAAATGAAGCACTCCATTGCTATTACTTCATGTTTTGTGCTTAGTATTTCTGTGTGTAAAGCTGTGAAGTCTGGGTGGTGAGAGATATAAGGAATTTTAACTGAGATTTTTAATATTTATTTTTTTATGAAAGCTTTTATCCTTGCTTAATTTAAGCTAAGTGGATGCTAATAGATCAACCAAGCCTAAAGACCCTATTGTTAAATAAAAGATACAAGGATTGAAGTTAATAGCTATTTTTATACATATGTTATTTCTGAAATAATGGATCCTTTCAGATAAATCCCTAACCTTTATTTTAGGCACGTGAATAAGATTCCTCATTTTAAAATAATGTTTAGCCTTCAAGAAATTTCCTTCATGCCATTGGGAGCTGGTAAGTGCTTAGCACATAGAATGAGCAGGTGATTTATTCAGATACCTGAAACCATAATCCTGCAAAGATTTATTGTTTTAAAATTAAGTTTAAGACTTCATTGTGCATTCTGGAGTCCAGTTTTTAAATTCTTGTTTTCAGTGTGTTGGTATTTTGATTAACCAGTTGGTTTAACTTTCCTACAAATTTGCAACATTTAATACATTTAAGATAGTCCATAATAAATAACTGCAATTTTATTAGCTGAATAGTTAGAAGGACATGACTGATATAAGTAAGATGTCACATAAATCAGTGGCAAAAATGACCGACTTTGAAGGCCAAACATAGCAAAGCCTTAAATCTCATCATCTTCTACAGATATAATAATAAATCAATACACAAATCACAGCTGGGAAGTTAAACTCAAGGCTAATTAACTTTAGATCAAACTGTCTTGATACACTATAAAATAATCAGAACTTTGTGCACATAATTAACCTGCATATTGTTTTGTATTCTACCACAGTATGGATTCTTTTGAAAACAGATCTGTTCCTGTGAAAAGCAGATTTCGTGTTCTCATTTATATTATAGTGGTGAAGTAACTCAGCAATCCAGGATAACTGCTTAATGAACATAGAAATGTGAACGTCTTCTAAAATGCTAAAGGGGAATATTGTCTACTGTTCTACTGGAAATCTTTCCTTCATTTCCATACATGTGTTTTTCTGAATGTCACTAACAAAGCAGAAATTCTTGGTATAGAGATTTTTTTCTGATGCTGTTCTCTTGCTTGCTGTTGTTCTCTTTTCACCACAACCCACCCTTTAAAAACTCAATGTCTATCTGAATGCATATATGTATAAAAAAAATAGATATATATATAAAATATATAGACACTTTTTTTCTTAATGGGATATAAAGAGGGAAATGGAAGTTTTTTACATGTCAGATTCTAACTGCCTAAGTGGCAATGAGAGATAGGTCAAATCAAATTACACCAGTCTGATTAATATCTTTAAAATGTAGGAAAGTATTGTTGTCAGTCAGTGCAGAAACACAGAGATAAAGCAAGCAGAAAGCTAACTTTCTAGGTATTCTGAGTACCTAGAATTTCAAAAGAAGTGTTGATGAATATCTCAAAGTCAACCCATTTCTCCCTCTGCTGTCATGACACACAAAATCTTGGGCAAAAACAGATATTCTGAACACTATGCCTACATTTTATCTTCTGAAATTATCTTTTCCTGCAGTTATTAGGCCATATTAGCAGGGTTGGAGATGAAAAGTTGTAATTTCACTTTGTATTTGTTGTACTTCATAATTAGTTTTGAGGGTTTTGTGCTTAGCAGGTCTTGACAAATAAAATGCTTCCTGTTAGTTGTTTAATGCTATTTCCTTAAGAACAAAATAAACCAAAACAAAACCAAACAAACAATAAACCCACAAAAAACCAAAAAAATCCCCCCCAAACCCAAACAAAACCAAAACCCACAAACAAACAAACAAATCCACTACACACCTCCCCAGATGAAACAAACAAAACCCTACAACTCCAAATTCCAGTAGAACACAACTCCAAGATTTTAAATAGTAACATGTTTTCTAGCATAAAGGTCTTAACAGGCTTGGGAAGGAAATACACAAAAAACAGTTGAGTTGTGTCCTTGCAGTGCTATCAGGAACAAGTCAGGGTACTGTGAGTACCTGTGATTACCTGTGACATCCCTCAGACCTTTCTCATGTAAATGGAATTACTGGAAAATATACTAAATTTGCATTCTCTGCAATTTTCTATTACTATTTCCTTTATACGATTCTTGAAGTGTTTGCTCACAAAAAGGCCTTGCACTGCCAACTGTAAGAGCACTCAGCATAGAGAATACATCCCAAATTAACAGAATATTAGCAAGTGAGTGAATCCATGTAGGAGAACATTGCTTTGTTTTACTTCTCTCACTGCTATTTCTTTCTGCCAGTCCCTAAGAGATGTCTGATACTCTTTTGTCTGCTCCAGAGTTAAAAGGGAAAAGCAGTCTAGGGTCTGCATGAATTGCAAATGTAACTCACTCAACTGATATATAGATGCTCCATATCTTGGGGCCAAAAAGTGTAGCAGACAGAGAAATTAAATATCTTGGATTGGTATTTCTACCAAGTCCTGTGGAATTATCTCTCTACTTATAGAGATGATTCAAACTGGAACTCCAGCCAGAANGGGACAATGTCATTACACAGTAGACAGAGGAAAAAGTATAAGAAATGTTTTACTATTCAGTCCAGAAGGCACAGTTAAAACAGTCCTCCCCATGAGTTAACCCAGCTTCTGAACAAAGTAGCCTGTTGCATCAGAACATCCT